>JAEIFV010000113.1:0-566702 GCA_018904265.1 Lordiphosa collinella | reverse complement strand
AACAGTGGAAAAAATTTATAAATAGTATTTTTGGCAATTTTTGTATATGAGCTGGCTGATATTTGTCTACTTATTGTATTTATTTAAAATTTAGGGACAATTTTTGAATATTTCGATTTTTTATGGCCGTTTGAAATGATCGCTTCATACTTGACTAGGTGCTATAGCCCATACAAACTTACACACATATGCAACGGCCCAATTACTCTCATACTAAATCGACTGAGAACAATCGAAAAACCTATTTTTTTGCCCATTTGTTTATATAAGCTAGTTGATATTTTTCTATTAGTATTCTTTATAAAGAATTTGTTAACGATTTTGCAATATATCGATTTTTTAAGGCCATCTGAATTGACAAGAGTATTAGTTAAACTTAAACCTCCACTTGTAGTGTTTACTATTTGACAAATTTTCCCTTTTTATTCCCTTTCTTAGAAATAAAACAAAACCAAGCTGAAAACGCAAATCTCATTGAAAAATCAAATGTTTTGTGGTCCTGAAAAGGACCGATTTGTATAAATTTATGCTCAAAATAGAACACAGGGCGGAGGACCCAACTTAAGCGCGCTCGCCACGGATGCGTCTGGCCAGCTGGATGTCTTTGGGCATGATGGTGACACGCTTGGCATGGATGGCGCACAAGTTGGTATCTTCGAAGAGGCCAACCAAGTAGGCTTCACTAGCTTCTTGCAGAGCCATGACGGCAGAGCTCTGGAAACGCAAGTCAGTTTTGAAATCCTGAGCGATTTCACGCACCAAACGCTGGAAGGGCAGCTTGCGGATGAGCAACTCAGTGCTCTTCTGGTAGCGACGGATCTCACGCAGGGCAACTGTACCGGGGCGATAACGATGAGGCTTCTTCACTCCACCGGTAGCTGGTGCGCTCTTACGAGCTGCCTTGGTGGCCAGCTGCTTGCGCGGCGCCTTGCCACCAGTAGATTTACGGGCAGTTTGCTTGGTACGAGCCATTTCTTTTTACACTGTTTATGTTCACTGTTTCACTGTTCAAAACACAATAAGCGAGCAGCACGAATTGTGGCCTCACTTATATAGGAAAACAGCCCAGGGTGGGAAAGAGAGAGAGAGAGCGCGAGCGAGAGGCAATTTTGAAGGAGAGGTAGACGAGCGAGAGTGAAGATATCTCTGTCTCCCTTCTGTTTTCGTCGTTTTTGGTATAAATAGAAGCCCAGGTTTCGTTCGCAGCATTAGTTTCTCTGTGACTGTTGTGAAGTGTGTTTAAAGTGAAATAATAAATAAAAATGACTGGTCGTGGCAAAGGAGGTAAAGGCTTGGGAAAAGGTGGTGCCAAGCGTCATCGCAAAGTGTTGCGTGATAACATCCAGGGCATCACGAAGCCAGCTATCCGCCGATTGGCTCGTCGTGGCGGCGTCAAGCGTATCTCTGGACTCATCTATGAGGAAACTCGTGGTGTGCTCAAAGTGTTCCTGGAAAATGTGATCCGCGATGCAGTCACCTACACCGAACACGCCAAGCGGAAGACGGTCACAGCCATGGATGTTGTATATGCCCTGAAGAGACAAGGCCGCACTCTGTACGGCTTTGGCGGTTAAGCATATTTGTACATCGCTTGCTACAAAAACCTACAAACAATCGGTCCTTTTCAGGACCACCAAAAATTCACCAAAAGAGAACGAATTTTCACATTTATTTTAGCTTCTTTCATGCAGTTGCGCTGAAAATTATGCTACAGAGTTTTCCAAGTCCTTCATTTTTCGATATAGGTAAATAATAAAAATAAAAAGTTTGTATCAAAAATCGAAAAAGAAATACTTTCATTTTTTAAAATAACAAAAAATTTGTTGGGCAATGCCAACAACACGCGGTGTTCCCAAGCGGTCCCCCATCTAAGTACTAACCGCGCCCGACGCTGCTTAATTTCGGTGATCGGACGAGAACCGATGTATTCAGCGTGGTATGGTCGTTGGCGAATGCTCCATGGCTAAACGTTTATTTTGTAGGCCCATTTGCTGGCTGGTTCATATACAGCACAACGACTGTGCTTCACACACACACACAAATTATGTGTATGCGACTCAGGTAACAAGCGCTTGGGTCTAAATATCTCTTTGTATGCTTTGACATGAAAAAATGTATTAATCTACCTAAAATGCATTATATATATATTATTTTTGTGGGAAAATTCAGTCATCTTTGAAAAAATTGGTCGTCCTGAAAAGGACGGTTGGTTTAAATGTATGTATATACAAGGATGTGAACGATTTAGGTCGCTTGGGGATTTCTTAAGCCTTCTTCTCGGTCTTCTTGGGCAGAAGTACAGCCTGGATGTTGGGCAGCACACCACCCTGGGCAATGGTTACGCCAGAGAGCAGTTTGTTCAACTCCTCATCGTTGCGGATGGCCAATTGCAGATGGCGAGGGATAATTCTCGTCTTCTTGTTGTCACGGGCAGCATTGCCAGCCAACTCAAGAACTTCAGCGGCTAGGTATTCCATGACAGCAGCCAGGTATACGGGAGCGCCGGCACCAACGCGCTCAGCATAGTTGCCCTTGCGGAGCAGACGGTGAATACGGCCAACGGGGAACTGCAGACCAGCACGGTTGGAACGGGACTTTGCCTTTCCCTTAACTTTGCCACCTTTACCACGACCAGACATTTTTAATTATTTTTTTATTTATTCACTGTTCACAGAAGAAGTCCACACACGAATGTTGATGCCTGACGCGAGATCTGCCATTTTATTTATACTTTTTTCAGTTACCGAGTGGCTCGGCTAGGGGTGGGTCGACGGCTGCGCGCCAGACACATGCATAAAACTGAAAGCGTGGCTCAAATAAAAGTATAAATTTTGCGCCACTTGGATGGTTAACCAACTTAAGAGTGAAGTGTGTTTGTGAAAATATTTAAGTGAAATAATGCCGCCTAAAACCAGTGGAAAGGCAGCCAAGAAGGCTGGCAAGGCCCAGAAGAATATCACCAAGAACGATAAGAAGAAGAAGCGCAAGCGTAAGGAGAGCTATGCCATCTATATCTACAAGGTGCTGAAGCAGGTCCATCCCGACACTGGCATTTCCTCCAAGGCGATGAGCATCATGAACAGCTTTGTCAACGACATTTTCGAGCGCATTGCTGCTGAAGCCTCTCGCTTGGCCCACTACAACAAGCGTTCGACCATCACCAGTCGGGAAATTCAGACTGCTGTGCGTCTACTGCTGCCCGGTGAGCTGGCCAAGCACGCCGTCAGTGAGGGAACCAAGGCTGTCACCAAGTACACCAGCTCGAAGTAAATTTCGCAATAGCCGGATCCTCAATCAACCAAAAAGGCCCTTTTCAGGGCCACAAATATTTGATTGACAAAGAATATGAGAATTTTCGAATGGGCCATTGGCTGAAAACTGTGTGTGGTTAGATGCAATCAAAAAGGAACTCTTTTTAAGGGTCATGGGAAAGAACTTGATAATTTTTACATAAAACACAAATAAAGCGCAGAGATGTTGAAATTATACAAGACAAGGGGACAAGTTCAGGCGCGGATCTAGGACTCGCCTTTGCGGGGGCTATGCGAGGGCAAAAATATTTAAGAACGAACAATGTTAATCTATTGGCGTATTGCACACAGAAAAATCAAATAATCTTTTCAGCAGAGAAAACGTTCGTTCAGCTGTTGCCGAAGTCAAGAACAACACAAATGCAGCATTTGCAGCCTGTAATAATTGAATTTGTTCGTTTTTATCACCTAAGTGCCCCAGATAAACAAATTTCGCCACATCTTGAAAACTGATAATAGATTTGGAATCAGGACAGCCCAAATATTATGGAGGATTAGAAAATTTTTTTCTCTTTTGATATGAGTTTGGAGCCCTGAAAAGGACTTTGTATAAATCAAATTTCAGATATTGGAAATCTCAAATTTGTGCAAACTTCCGTCTGCAATGAAGGATATAATTTACTTCTTAGCAGTCTTTGCCTTGGGCTTCTTGGCTGTAGCAGGAGCGGTGGCCTTTTTCGCGGTCTTCTTGGGCTTGGCAGCAGAAACGGCAGCTTTGGCCTTGGGTTTGGCTACACTGGACTTGGCCTTAGCAGCGGCTGGCTTCGCCTTCACTGTTCCTGATTTCTTGGCAGCCTTTACCTTAGCCTTCTCAGCAGTCTTCTTGGTTGCGACGGCTTTTTTGGCCTTGGCAGGGGCTGCTGCTTTCTTAGCAGCGGGCTTCTTGGCTGTCGTAGCCTTCTTGGCCTTGGTTTTCTTCTCAGCAGAGGCAACCTTTGGCTTTGGCTCTTTCTTAGCGCCGGCAGACAGTTTGAACGAGCCAGACGCACCCTTACCCTTGGTCTGGATCAGCTTTCCATTGGCAACGGATGACTTCAAGTACTTCTTGATGAAGGGGGCCAGTTTCTGGGCATCGCACTTGTATGTGGCACTGATATATTTCTTGATGGCCAAAAGCGATGAGCCACCACGCTCCTTCAGGTTCTTGATCGAAGCGTCGACCATTTGCTGGGTTGGCGGATGCGATGGTGTTGCCGCTGGCTTCTTTGCCTTTGTGGCAGCCTTCTTGGCGGCCACCTTCTTCTCAACGGGTGCTGGTGGGGCAGCCACTGGCGACGCGGATGAAACGACTGCGGAATCAGACATCTTTTGCACTGTTTATTCACTTTTTGTTTTTGGTTTTCTCCCCCAATTTTAAGAGACCCTTTTTTTTGAGATTCAAGTAGAGAGGCGCAACGAGCATGATTTTCGTATTCGCCATTTGTTCTGTTAAAGTTGAATTAAATATGCAACTTATTTCAGCGTTTTTCGGCATTTAAAACTAAAGCTTGATATAAACATTAACTTGTCCGTGTTTATAATTGTTTCATAAAACATATGTAATTGGATTTAGGCGAATATCTTAGTTCGTTTCTTTGTAATGGCCTTCTAAAGTTGAGCTTTGTGTACGCAGATCAAAATCTTTATATTTAAGCTCATTTTAAAATTGGAAATACTAAATATTTTGGAAATATTCTTAGCTCATCATAAAATTTGAACAATTTTCTTTGGAAATCAATCAACAGTTTGGGGCCAAAGTAATTTTTTCTAATTTTAAAAGCGATTTGAAATTGGCTCTATGCTGTCTGAACAGACGACTTGCAGGGCATAGGCAGCATTAGTTTTTGATATCGGAAAAATAGAAATACTTAACAGATACCAGATAAAGCTTAATATTCTGAAAGAACTTCATCAGACTAATGGCCCCAATATGGTTTTGATCCATTTTCGTGCCCAATTGACTTTCAAAATGCCCTTCTTGGCTTTCTTAGTCGTCGCTCCCAAGGCTGTGGTGTATATTAGGTCACGGGAAAAATCGAAAAATGCTAATTTTGATCAATTTTACTGTTTTGACAGATTAGTAATGGTCTACGCATCGTGATTGCTTGGCTTGTGTTTGACATTTGTGCATTTTTCGATTTTTTAAGGTCACTTGACTGAGACGACCCTCTCGCCCTTGTGCCATGCACTGGCCCACTAGATGGGCCTTAAAAAATCGAAAAAATTAATAATTTGTTAATTTTTTGATTAAAAAACGTTCGTATTTGGCTACTTAAGCGGTTTGTTAAAGAAAATTGGGGAACAATTTAATTTTTCGATTTCTTAGGCCCATCTAATGACCGGAGCATAGCCATACCATTGCCCCATATACATGCGCGTTGGGAGGCTGAAATGGATGGTTTTGGATATGTTTTGGCTTAAATCAATTGATATTCGACTACTTATAGCGTTTGAATAACATTTGTTAGCTATTTGTCAATTTTTCGATTTAACAGCCCACTTGAAGTGACCAGCCTGTACAAGAACTTGGGCAAATGCCTGTGCATTGCTTGGGTACTGTCATGAGCTCATACTCTGGTACATTAAAAGCAGTGGAAAAAATTTATAAATAGTATTTTTGGCAATTTTTGTATATGAGCTGGCTGATATTTGTCTACTTATTGTATTTATTTAAAATTTAGGGACAATTTTTGAATATTTCGATTTTTTATGGCCGTTTGAAATGATCGCTTCATACTTGACTAGGTGCTATAGCCCATACAAACTTACACACATATGCAACGGCCCAATTACTCTCATACTAAATCGACTGAGAACAATCGAAAAACCTATTTTTTTGCCAATTTGTTTATATAAGCTAGTTGATATTTTTCTATTAGTATTCTTTATAAAGAATTTGTTAACGATTTTGCAATATATCGATTTTTTAAGGCCATCTGAATTGACAAGAGTATTAGTTAAACTTAAACCTCCACTTGTAGTGTTTACTATTTGACAAATTTTCCCTTTTTATTCCCTTTCTTAGAAATAAAACAAAACCAAGCTGAAAACGCAAATCTCATTGAAAAATCAAATGTTTTGTGGTCCTGAAAAGGACCGATTTGTATAAATTTATGCTCAAAATAGAACACAGGGCGGAGGACCCAACTTAAGCGCGCTCGCCACGGATGCGTCTGGCCAGCTGGATGTCTTTGGGCATGATGGTGACACGCTTGGCATGGATGGCGCACAAGTTGGTATCTTCGAAGAGGCCAACCAAGTAGGCTTCACTAGCTTCTTGCAGAGCCATGACGGCAGAGCTCTGGAAACGCAAGTCAGTTTTGAAATCCTGAGCGATTTCACGCACCAAACGCTGGAAGGGCAGCTTGCGGATGAGCAACTCAGTGCTCTTCTGGTAGCGACGGATCTCACGCAGGGCAACTGTACCGGGGCGATAACGATGAGGCTTCTTCACTCCACCGGTAGCTGGTGCGCTCTTACGAGCTGCCTTGGTGGCCAGCTGCTTGCGCGGCGCCTTGCCACCAGTAGATTTACGGGCAGTTTGCTTGGTACGAGCCATTTCTTTTTACACTGTTTATGTTCACTGTTTCACTGTTCAAAACACAATAAGCGAGCAGCACGAATTGTGGCCTCACTTATATAGGAAAACAGCCCAGGGTGGGAAAGAGAGAGAGAGAGAGCGCGAGCGAGAGGCAATTTTGAAGGAGAGGTAGACGAGCGAGAGTGAAGATATCTCTGTCTCCCTTCTGTTTTCGTCGTTTTTGGTATAAATAGAAGCCCAGGTTTCGTTCGCAGCATTAGTTTCTCTGTGACTGTTGTGAAGTGTGTTTAAAGTGAAATAATAAATAAAAATGACTGGTCGTGGCAAAGGAGGTAAAGGCTTGGGAAAAGGTGGTGCCAAGCGTCATCGCAAAGTGTTGCGTGATAACATCCAGGGCATCACGAAGCCAGCTATCCGCCGTTTGGCTCGTCGTGGCGGCGTCAAGCGTATCTCTGGACTCATCTATGAGGAAACTCGTGGTGTGCTCAAAGTGTTCCTGGAAAATGTGATCCGCGATGCAGTCACCTACACCGAACACGCCAAGCGGAAGACGGTCACAGCCATGGATGTTGTATATGCCCTGAAGAGACAAGGCCGCACTCTGTACGGCTTTGGCGGTTAAGCATATTTGTACATCGCTTGCTACAAAAACCTACAAACAATCGGTCCTTTTCAGGACCACCAAAAATTCACCAAAAGAGAACGAATTTTCACATTTATTTTAGCTTCTTTCATGCAGTTGCGCTGAAAATTATGCTACAGAGTTTTCCAAGTCCTTCATTTTTCGATATAGGTAAATAATAAAAATAAAAAGTTTGTATCAAAAATCGAAAAAGAAATACTTTCATTTTTTAAAATAACAAAAAATTTGTTGGGCAATGCCAACAACACGCGGTGTTCCCAAGCGGTCCCCCATCTAAGTACTAACCGCGCCCGACGCTGCTTAATTTCGGTGATCGGACGAGAACCGATGTATTCAGCGTGGTATGGTCGTTGGCGAATGCTCCATGGCTAAACGTTTATTTTGTATGCCCATTTGCTGGCTGGCATTTGCTGCGTTCATATACAGCACAACGACTGTGCTTCACACACACACACACAAATTATGTGTATGCGACTCAGGTAACAAGCGCTTGGGTCTAAATATCTCTTTGTATGCTTTGACATGAAAAAATGTATTAATCTACCTAAAATGCACTATACTCGTATATATATTATTTTTGTGGGAAAATTCAGTCATCTTTGAAAAAATTGGTCGTCCTGAAAAGGACGGTTGGTTTAAATGTATGTATATACAAGGATGTGAACGATTTAGGTCGCTTGGGGATTTCTTAAGCCTTCTTCTCGGTCTTCTTGGGCAGAAGTACAGCCTGGATGTTGGGCAGCACACCACCCTGGGCAATGGTTACGCCAGAGAGCAGTTTGTTCAACTCCTCATCGTTGCGGATGGCCAATTGCAGATGGCGAGGGATAATTCTCGTCTTCTTGTTGTCACGGGCAGCATTGCCAGCCAACTCAAGAACTTCAGCGGCTAGGTATTCCATGACAGCAGCCAGGTATACGGGAGCGCCGGCACCAACGCGCTCAGCATAGTTGCCCTTGCGGAGCAGACGGTGAATACGGCCAACGGGGAACTGCAGACCAGCACGGTTGGAACGGGACTTTGCCTTTCCCTTAACTTTGCCACCTTTACCACGACCAGACATTTTTAATTATTTTTTTATTTATTCACTGTTCACAGAAGAAGTCCACACACGAATGTTGATGCCTGACGCGAGATCTGCCATTTTATTTATACTTTTTTCAGTTACCGAGTGGCTCGGCTAGGGGTGGGTCGACGGCTGCGCGCCAGACACATGCATAAAACTGAAAGCGTGGCTCAAATAAAAGTATAAATTTTGCGCCACTTGGATGGTTAACCAACTTAAGAGTGAAGTGTGTTTGTGAAAATATTTAAGTGAAATAATGCCGCCTAAAACCAGTGGAAAGGCAGCCAAGAAGGCTGGCAAGGCCCAGAAGAATATCACCAAGAACGATAAGAAGAAGAAGCGCAAGCGTAAGGAGAGCTATGCCATCTATATCTACAAGGTGCTGAAGCAGGTCCATCCCGACACTGGCATTTCCTCCAAGGCGATGAGCATCATGAACAGCTTTGTCAACGACATTTTCGAGCGCATTGCTGCTGAAGCCTCTCGCTTGGCCCACTACAACAAGCGTTCGACCATCACCAGTCGGGAAATTCAGACTGCTGTGCGTCTACTGCTGCCCGGTGAGCTGGCCAAGCACGCCGTCAGTGAGGGAACCAAGGCTGTCACCAAGTACACCAGCTCGAAGTAAATTTCGCAATAGCCGGATCCTCAATCAACCAAAAAGGCCCTTTTCAGGGCCACAAATATTTGATTGACAAAGAATATGAGAATTTTCGAATGGGCCATTGGCTGAAAACTGTGTGTGGTTAGATGCAATCAAAAAGGAACTCTTTTTAAGGGTCATGGGAAAGAACTTGATAATTTTTACATAAAACACAAATAAAGCGCAGAGATGTTGAAATTATACAAGACAAGGGGACAAGTTCAGGCGCGGATCTAGGACTCGCCTTTGCGGGGGCTATGAGTTTTCAAGCAAAAATATTTAAGAACGAACAATGTTAATCTATTGGCGTATTGCACACAGAAAAATCAAATAATCTTTCTTTAATAATCTTTTCAGCAGAGAAAACGTTCGTTCAGCTGTTGCCGAAGTCAAGAACAACACAAATGCAGCATTTGCAGCCTGTAATAATTGAATTTGTTCGTTTTTATCACCTAAGTGCCCCAGATAAACAAATTTCGCCACATCTTGAAAACTGATAATAGATTTGGAATCAGGACAGCCCAAATATTATGGAGGATTAGAAAATTTTTTTCTCTTTTGATATGAGTTTGGAGCCCTGAAAAGGACTTTGTATAAATCAAATTTCAGATATTGGAAATCTCAAATTTGTGCAAACTTCCGTCTGCAATGAAGGATATAATTTACTTCTTAGCAGTCTTTGCCTTGGGCTTCTTGGCTGTAGCAGGAGCGGTGGCCTTTTTCGCGGTCTTCTTGGGCTTGGCAGCAGAAACGGCAGCTTTGGCCTTGGGTTTGGCTACACTGGACTTGGCCTTAGCAGCGGCTGGCTTCGCCTTCACTGTTCCTGATTTCTTGGCAGCCTTTACCTTAGCCTTCTCAGCAGTCTTCTTGGTTGCGACGGCTTTTTTGGCCTTGGCAGGGGCTGCTGCTTTCTTAGCAGCGGGCTTCTTGGCTGTCGTAGCCTTCTTGGCCTTGGTTTTCTTCTCAGCAGAGGCAACCTTTGGCTTTGGCTCTTTCTTAGCGCCGGCAGACAGTTTGAACGAGCCAGACGCACCCTTACCCTTGGTCTGGATCAGCTTTCCATTGGCAACGGATGACTTCAAGTACTTCTTGATGAAGGGGGCCAGTTTCTGGGCATCGCACTTGTATGTGGCACTGATATATTTCTTGATGGCCAAAAGCGATGAGCCACCACGCTCCTTCAGGTTCTTGATCGAAGCGTCGACCATTTGCTGGGTTGGCGGATGCGATGGTGTTGCCGCTGGCTTCTTTGCCTTTGTGGCAGCCTTCTTGGCGGCCACCTTCTTCTCAACGGGTGCTGGTGGGGCAGCCACTGGCGACGCGGATGAAACGACTGCGGATTCAGACATCTTTTGCACTGTTTATTCACTTTTTGTTTTTGGTGCAGTCCCTAATTTTAAGAGACCCTTTTTTTTGAGATTCAAGTAGAGAGGCGCAACGAGCATGATTTTCGTATTCGCCATTTGTTCTGTTAAAGTTGAATTAAATATGCAACTTATTTCAGCGTTTTTCGGCATTTAAAACTAAAGCTTGATATAAACATTAACTTGTCCGTGTTTATAATTGTTTCATAAAACATATGTAATTGGATTTAGGCGAATATCTTAGTTCGTTTCTTTGTAATGGCCTTCTAAAGTTGAGCTTTGTGTACGCAGATCAAAATCTTTATATTTAAGCTCATTTTAAAATTGGAAATACTAAATATTTTGGAAATATTCTTAGCTCATCATAAAATTTGAACAATTTTCTTTGGAAATCAATCAACAGTTTGGGGCCAAAGTAATTTTTTCTAATTTTAATAGCGATTTGAAATTGGCTCTATGCTGTCTGAACAGACGACTTGCAGGGCATAGGCAGCATTAGTTTTTGATATCGGAAAAATAGAAATACTTAACAGATACCAGATAAAGCTTAATATTCTGAAAGAACTTAATCAGACTAATGGTCCCAATATGGTTTTGATCCATTTTCGTGCCCAATTGACTTTCGAAATGCCCTTCTTGGCTTTCTTAGTCGTCGCTCCCAAGGCTGTGGTGTATATTAGGTCACCGGAAAAATCGAAGAATGCTAATTTTGATCAATTTTACTGTTTTGACAGATTAGTAATGGTCTACGCATCGTGATTGCTTGGCTTGTGTTTGACATTTGTGCATTTTTCGATTTTTTAAGGTCACTTGACTGAGACGGCCCTCTCGCCCTTGTGCCATGCACTGGCCCACTAGATGGGCCTTAAAAAATCGAAAAAATTAATAATTTGTTAATTTTTTGATTAAAAAACGTTCGTATTTGGCTACTTAAGCGGTTTGTTAAAGAAAATTGGGGAACAATTTAATTTTTCGATTTCTTAGGCCCATCTAATGACCGGAGCATAGCCATACCATTGCCCCATATACATGCGCGTTGGGAGGCTGAAATGGATGGTTTTGGATATGTTTTGGCTTAAATCAATTGATATTCGACTACTTATAGCGTTTGAATAACATTTGTTAGCTATTTGTCAATTTTTCGATTTAACAGCCCACTTGAAGTGACCAGCCTGTACAAGAACTTGGGCAAATGCCTGTGCATTGCTTGGGTACTGTCAAGAGCTCATACTCTGGTACATTAAAAGCAGTGGAAAAAATTGAAAAATAGTATTTTTTGGCAATTTTTTTATATGAGCTGGCTGATATTTGTCTACTTATTGTATTTATTTAAGATTTAGGGACAATTTTTGAATATTTCGATTTTTTATGGCCGTTTGAAATGATCGCTTCATACTAGACTAGGGGGCTATAGCCCATACAAACTTACATATATGCAACGGCCCAATTACTCTCATACTAAATCGACTGAGAACAATCGAAAAACCTATTTTTTTGCCCATTTGTTTATATAAGCTAGTTGATATTTTTCTATAAGTATTCTTTATAAAGAATTTGTGAACGATTTTCCAATATTTCGATTTTTTATGGCCATCTGAATTGACAAGAGTATGGGCAGAGCCCAATGAAAGCATTGGGAAAAATCGAAAACTTATTTTAGTTAAACTTAAACCTTTTGATAATGGCCCACTTGTAGTGTTTACTATTTGACAAATTTTCCCTTTTTATTCCCTTTCTTAGAAATAAAACAAAACCAAGCTGAAAACGCAAATCTCATTGAAAAATCAAATGTTTTGTGGTCCTGAAAAGGACCGATTTGTATAAATTTATGCTCAAAATAGAACACAGGGCGGAGGACCCAACTTAAGCGCGCTCGCCACGGATGCGTCTGGCCAGCTGGATGTCTTTGGGCATGATGGTGACACGCTTGGCATGGATGGCGCACAAGTTGGTATCTTCGAAGAGGCCAACCAAGTAGGCTTCACTAGCTTCTTGCAGAGCCATGACGGCAGAGCTCTGGAAACGCAAGTCAGTTTTGAAATCCTGAGCGATTTCACGCACCAAACGCTGGAAGGGCAGCTTGCGGATGAGCAACTCAGTGCTCTTCTGGTAGCGACGGATCTCACGCAGGGCAACTGTACCGGGGCGATAACGATGAGGCTTCTTCACTCCACCGGTAGCTGGTGCGCTCTTACGAGCTGCCTTGGTGGCCAGCTGCTTGCGCGGCGCCTTGCCACCAGTAGATTTACGGGCAGTTTGCTTGGTACGAGCCATTTCTTTTTACACTGTTTATGTTCACTGTTTCACTGTTCAAAACACAATAAGCGAGCAGCACGAATTGTGGCCTCACTTATATAGGAAAACAGCCCAGGGTGGGAAAGAGAGAGAGAGGCGCGAGCGAGAGGCAATTTTGAAGGAGAGGTAGACGAGCGAGAGTGAAGATATCTCTGTCTCCCTTCTGTTTTCGTCGTTTTTGGTATAAATAGAAGCCCAGGTTTCGTTCGCAGCATTAGTTTCTCTGTGACTGTTGTGAAGTGTGTTTAAAGTGAAATAATAAATAAAAATGACTGGTCGTAGTGTTAAACCAGCCAAGTAAACATTTCACTTAGTGCCAAGTGCCAGTTAGTGCCAAGAGTCCAGTGGACCTAATTCAGACAGAGACTGAGAAAATTGATACGATCAAAGTGCAGTGCAACTATAAAGTCCTCCAGGAGCCGTGCGCAGGAACGCTCGTGCTTCCGGAGAGCAGTGAAACTGAGGTGAAACCAATGAACCGACGACAACAAAAATCAAAATCGGCAGCGCACACTGGCAAAGCCAGGAACGTTGCAATGCTCCCTTACCAAAATCAAGAAAGAAAAATGACTGGATCATAAAAAAAAACCAAGATGGATCTCCAACCAACGATGGATCTCCAACCAACGATGGATCTCCAACCAAGAAGAAGCAACCACCAAAGACGACTAAGGCGACGACCCAAGAAGCGCAACCCACAAAACCAACAGCAACGCCCAGCAGCAGCAAAAGCAGCAAACCCAATCTTCCTGTGATAGTGACGTACAATGAAAACCCTAAAGAGCTAACAGGTATGTTGAGAGCACTTACTGAGAGCAATTTCCTATTAAATATTTTAAAGAGAGGCATTATTCATATTAAGGTTTACTCGTTAGAAGACTTTGTCAGAACAAAGGAAGCATTAAATCAAAAATCCTCCCTTTACTACACTTACACACCCCGTGAAATCAAACCTCACACAATAGTTATTAAAAAACTGTCAAACGTTTACTCAGAAGAAGAAATAAAGACTGCCCTTAGTGATCGCCTGCCTCAGCTTAAGATCCTATCCTGCAAGCCCTTTAAAGCTAAGTTTTGGTTGATCCAAATTGAAAAAACTGATCAAATCAGGGAAATTTTCAAAATCAAAGATCTTCTTCATTGCCGAATAGCAGTTGAAGGTTTTAAGCCACACCCAAGTGCAATCAAACAGTGCAAAAATTGCCAACGTTTCTCCCACGTGGCAAGCAATTGTAAAATGCCCTATAGGTGCGTTAAATGCACAGAAACGCATAAGCCTGGGGAGTGCCAAATTAAAAAGCCTCCAGCTGACCAAAATAGCACAGAACCAAATAAAACCAAATGTGTAAACTGCCAAGGGCAGCACACAGCCAATGCCAAGATCTGTCCAGTAAGAAGCTTCAGAGTTAATTTAATTAATGAAAGAAGAAACACAACTAAGAACAAAATTAATAAAACCTTAGCAGCAGCGACCCAAAAAACTAACAAAAACCAAAGTTATGCTAGTTTTTTCAAAAATAAACAGCCTGAACAACAGCCACAGATTCAACCCCCCGCAACTACCAACCCCGACCTTAGACAGCATCTAGCCAACAAGCTCAATAAACAACCTAAGCTAGAAGAAAAACTCGATTTATTTTTAGATATTTTCATGAAATTGGTCAATTTTAAATGACTCTAAAAATAATCTTCCAAAATGTCAATGGTGTCGTGTCGCTTCATAAGCGACACGAACTAGACAAATTTATAAACAAACACAGGCCGGATGTGATGCTCATCGCCGAACACCATCTTCGCCCCATACACTCTTCTAAGCTGACCAACTACCAATTCGTTAGACAAACTTGCTCCATCCTTAACCCAGCCAGAGCACAAAGCCCCATGACATCTGTGGGAATTTGTGTAAAAAACGGGCTCAAGTACGAACAAATAAGCCTCGAGCCAATGCAAAACATTGAGGCCGTGGCTATAAAAATCTCTTTTAGAGACAGGCAAAGAAGTGTACAAGAGTGCATAGCTATCTCGCTGTACAACCGACCCAATGATCCGCTAAGCGTCAATGATCTTAATTTACTAACAAGATCCTTAGCAAAATTTCCGAGTTGCACACAACTAATCATAGGTTGCGACTTAAATGCAAAACATCCCAGTTGGAACAATCCTAGTCACTCCACAGCTCACACAAATAGATCAGGCACAACCCTCTATAACTGGCTCGAAAGCCAGCCAAACCTAGCTCTGCGCCCCTCTGAGGAGCCAACACACCCAAACCCCTCTGATCGGAACTCATCCATTGATTTCTTTATTACTCACACCTTAACTACAATAGACCCCCACTCCTACACTTATGGATGCAAAGTTCTGAAAGGGTTTCCGTCCGATCATCATGGCATTCAAATTAAAATTAATCTAGGACAGGCCAGGTTAATTTACAATGAACCCAAGACCATACATCTATTCAATAAAATAAGCCCCATACACTGGAACACAATAGTCTTAAATAATATTAACAGGATCCCAACACATAATAACCTATGTACGTCTGAAATTGACAACCACTTCAACGAACTTACCAATGCAATTGAGATAGCACTAAATTCCCCAAATGCTATCCCAAAAGCAAATATTGATCCAACCAAACCAAACAAAAGAACAGTCCGATTGAATAATCTTGGCCAAAACCTAATTAAAATCAAAGCAAAACTTAGACGCACACTTTACAGGCGCCAGTTTAGCATATCAGCAACCCAAAGGGAAGAAATTAAGAAAAAAATAGACCTTCTCAATAAACAAATTACCGAACAAATTCAAATTTCTGAGGCCAAATTCATTCAAAGCCAGCTTGAAAGAATAGACACCTCAAAAATAAGCCACAAATCACTAGGAAATATAAACCCCAACACCCCCATAAAAGAACAGTTAAAGCTAAACATAGAGTTGTCAAACTCTGAGATAGCTCGCATGGCCAGGGACAATATCCAATTTCCCACTCCACATCTGAATAAAATTGATGACAAAATTCAAGCTTTAGCCTGGGCATTTGAGCAAACCCATAAACAAAATAGCCACCTCTCGCAGTCTAGCCACTCAGTCAGAGCTCATACATTGCAAATAAACAATAGAATAAATTCACTTTTTCCTCCCACTCCCATAGAATGTATAACAAATTTCAACAACTTGCGTCCAGCTGATGGAAATTGGCCAGGATCTAACGAAGCTGGATTCACAAATGCTGAAGAGTTAATGGAAATTGCCAAGTTTAAAAACTCGAAAAAGTCAATGGGCCCAGATGGGACCAGCAACTTTTTAATAAAACAATTTAACTTGCCAGTCTTTAGACATCTGGCAATATTGTTCAACCATTGCACTAATTGCAGTTACTTCCCTACAAGGTGGAAAACTGGCAAGATATTAGCGATACCCAAGCCCAACGCTGACCTCAAATGTCTGCTTAATTATCGGCCTATTTCAATATTATCTGCAATCAGTCTACTCTTTGAGAAAACGATAATGGCTAGAATAGAAAAACACCTGATGGAATATAATATTCTCAGACCAAACCAATATGGGTTCAGACTCAGAATGTCTACAGCGCATGCGCTCTTAGAAACAAACACATTTCTGACTGAAAATCTGTACCGCAAAAGGGCAACAATTGCGTGTGCCCTTGATTTCGAAAAGGCCTTCGATACGGTTTGGACAAACGGGCTGTTAATACGCATGTATGAACAGTACCAATTTGACAAAGGCTTAGTCAAGCTTATACAGAGCTACCTCTCAAATAGGAGCTTTTATGTTGTCAGCCCAGACGACTCAATGAAATCCACCACAAGGCCTGTAGCAGCCGGGGTCCCCCAGGGTTCCCTGCTGGCGCCAATATTATACAACATATACTTAGCTGACCTTCCGGAACCCCAACCACAAGCCCCAAACTCAACAACACGCATAAAAACTTTAGTTTACGCAGACGATGTACTCATCTTAGGATCGGGTGGCTCAATGGCAAGCGTAGAAAATGAATTAAACAAATACCTTGACTCATTATGTGAATATTTCATAAAATGGCAATTAATATTAAACATCAACAAATGTGTGAGCTGCATTTTCAAGGGTCCAAGGCTTGAAAATCTGTTTAAGAACTGCAGACACTTTACACCAAAATTATATGCCTATGGAAATATTGCCATAAAAAATGAAAGAAGCATAAAATATCTGGGAGTTACATATGATGAAAAAATAAACTTCAGGGAACATGTTAAGCAGACACTCAGCAGGGCAATGCAAAAAGCTAAACATATTCAACACATATTCAGACCTATATTAATAAACAACAATAACAATAGACTAACCGAGAAAGTATGCTCACTAGCCTTTAAAAAACTGATTCAGCCAATAATGACTTATGGTCATGTAGCCTGGCTAAATATCAACTCAGCCCAAATGGAAAAAATGCGGCTTTTTGAAAGACAGAAACGAGTACAGACGAGAGCAGCGATTCAAGCAGCGACAATGACGACGACTACAGCGACGTCCCTGAGGCAGAAGAAGACAAAGATCAAATGATGCAAATTTCTAAGGGGCAATTTGAAGAACTCCTGAACGATCTGAAGCAAACAACATGGCAGCCGCAACATAAATTTCTAACAACAAATTTACACTGTTGGCATCTGATGAATACAACAACGACGAAGACTTCCCAGCTCTTCCCTCACCGAAGTCAACGCAAAAACGCACGCCAAAACCCCCAACTCCTAAGAAGCAGAGAACAACAAACTCAACCAACGATGGATCTCCAATCAACCAGTTGCAACCACCAAAGATGACTAAGGCGACGACCCAAGAAGCGCAACCGGCAAAAACAACAGCCTAGCAGCAAACTCAACTTACCTGTGATAGTAACTTACAATGGAAACCCAAAAGAGCTGACAGGTATGTTGAGAGCACTTACTGAGCGTAACAATTTTCTATTCAATATCTTAAAGAGAAACATTATACATATTAAAGTATACTCATTAGAAGATTTTGTCAGAACAAAAGAAGCGTTAAACCAAAAATCCTCCCTTTATTACACGTACACACGCCCGTAAAATCAAACCTCACACAATCATTATTAAAAAACTGTCACAAAACGTTTACTCAGAAGACGAAATTAAGACTGCCATTAGTGATCGCCTGCCTCAGCTTAAGATTCTATCTTGCAAAACGCCTTAAAACTAAGTTTTGGATGATTCAAATTGAAAAACTGATCAAATCAGAGAAATTTTTAAAATCAAAGAACTACTTCATTGCCGAATGGCAGTTGAAGGTTTTAAGCCACACCCAAATGCAATCAAACAATGCAAAAATTGCCAACGTTTCTTCCACGTGGCAAGCAATTGTACAATGCCCTATAGGTGCGTTAAATGCACAGAAACACATAAGCCTAGGGAGTGCCAAATTAAAAAGCCTAGCTGAAGCGACCCAAAAAACTAACAAGAACCAAAGTTTTGCTAGTTTTTTCAAAAATACACAGCCTGAACAACAGCCACAAATTCAACCCCCCGCAACTAGCAACTCCGACCTTAGACAACATTTAACCAACAAACTCAATAAACAACCTAAGCTAGAAGAAAAACTCGATCTGTTTTTAGAAATTTTCATAAAATTGGTCAATTTTAAATGACTCTAAAAATAATCTTCCAAAATATCAATGGAATCGTGTCGCTTCATGTCGACACGAACTAGACAAATTTATAACCAAACACAGGACGGATGTGATGCTCATCGCCGAACACCATCTTCGCCCCATACACTCTTCTAAGCTGACCAACTACCAATTTACTAGACAAACTTGCTCCATCCTTTACCCAGCCAGAGCACAAAGCCCCATGACATCTGTGGGAATTTGTTTAAAAAACGGGCTCAAGTCCGTTCATGTACGCCTCGAGCCAATGCAAAACATTGAGGCCGTGGCTATAAAAATCTCTTTTTTTGAGACAGGCAAAGAAGTGTCCAAGAGTGCTTAGCTATCTCGCTATACAACCGACCCAATGATCCTCTAAGCGTCAATGATCTAAATTTATTAACAAGATCCCTAGCAAAATTTCCGAGTTGCACACAAGTAAACATAGGTTGCGACCTAAATGCTAAACGTCCCAGTTGAACAAGAACTTAATATACTACCACAGAAAATCTCAATCCTTAAACCAAAGGGATGGCTTAGTCTTCAAAATAAACCATAACCAATAACTAGAGAATTGCTACTCTCAGTAGGTGCTTTCAACATACCCAAAACAACAGCAGAATCCTGCCCACCATCATAGCCTACAATGAAAACCCAAAATATTAACAGTTATGTTCTGCAACAACTTTATGCTCAACATTATCAAGAAATGCAGCATAATACACGTACAAACATATACACTAAAAGACTTTGACATGACGAAGGACACACTAAATAAAAAAGGAACACTGTATTACACATACACGCCAAAGGAAGTAAAGCCACATACAATAATTATCAAAAAACTTCCACCAAATGTATACAACGAGACTGAGATTAAGACCGCCCTAAGCGAAGCAATACCTGAAGTAAAAATACTGACAGTAAAATCTTACAAAAACCACCTATGGATGGTACAAACTGAAAAAACAGACAAAATAAATCTAGTTTATAAAGTAAAAACACTACTTCACTGCGGCATTGCTGTCGAGGGTTATAAACCTCACCCGAACAGCATTAAACAATGCAAAAACTGCCAGAGATTTTCTCATGTGGCCAGTAACTGTAAAATGCCATATAGGTGCGTGAAATGCACCGAAGACCACAAACCTGGCGAATGCAAAATTAAAAAGCCAGAAGATGTAAATGAGACTGAAATTATCAAGCCCTCGTGTGTAAACTGCCTGGAGCAGCACACAGCCAACGCAAAAATCTGTCCGGTTAGAGCGGCAAAAATAGCACAAATACAGAAAAGACGAAATGTCATAGCCACTAAAAAACATAACACTGTAAGGAAGCTACAAGGCCAGGGTGAGATGACTCAGTCTGTCCAGGATTCCTAACAAGAAATTTATTGATTTGGGACCTTTCTGTTCCACCGTCAGTTGCTAAAAACAAAGGTTCCGGTTCTCCAGGTGTTTGTCAAATTTTCCTGCCGTGTGCCACGTGTTTGCTTGTGGGCTTTATTCGATTGTTTTTTTCTTCCGCAGCCAGAACTTGTCACTTGCACTTGACAAACTCAAATCCCAGAAGCGCGCTCTGCCAGGCCACTTCATTCCCTTTGTTTCTTTTGTTCTTTCAGCAGCTCTGCTCGGCCACAGACCGACGCGAATCTACCACGCACTTTCATTGGCTGTGTCTATGTAACGTTGTGCCGCCGTTGAGGTTTGTTGTTGTTGCTGGGCTCGCGCTTTTCTGCGTCGGCGCCAGATGCTTAACGATGTTGTTGTGTTGCTGGGCTCGCGCTCTTCTGCGTCGGCGCCAAATACATAACGTCGCGTGGCATGAACAATTTGTACACTAGCATAAAAGAAACTAATTCAGCCCATATCGGTTTATGGCCATGTTGCATGGCTGAACATTAACTCTGTCCAGATGGAAAAAATACGGCTCTTGGAACGACGCATCCTCCGCAAAGCCATTGGGCAACAATGTAGAAACCCACTAAACGGTCACTACATCCCCAACTCAAACCTCTACAAAATAGCAAAAACAAACATAGGCAAATAAAGAAATGTTTTTTCTCAATAAGAAACTGCAACATATATAGGCGCGTATATATTTCGGCAATTTCACAACTTCTCTCTCCTCTTCTTCTCGACCGACTTCTACTAAGCTTCGATTAACCCCGCTTACATTGCTTATCGATATATAACAGGTTTGCTAATCTAACTTATCGGTATTTGCTGAGCGCGGGCATGGGGCGAACATTCAAATTCATTTATCTGCGACAACAACAAAAGCCTTAATATTAGACTTACATCTGATACAAAACAAACTAAGAGACTTACGCCTGGAAAAGCTTATAGCGCAAGTCATTATATTAAATACTTAATTAACTAAAACTCGAACTTGTCATCCTAGTTTTATATATATTGTAAGCAGGGAAAACTGTAACATAAAATTCTGACAATAAACAGCAACTGTCCAACCAATCCGTAACGGATGAGAGCAGTGAATCAACCATCTCAGACGCTGAAGTCGACGATAGCACCGACTCTAAAGAAGAAGAGGACGACGTCGAAGAAGAAAATATGCTTATAAAAAAGCAAGAATTTCAAGGCCTAATACAGGAAATGAAACATCTACGTGAAAAATTAAAAATCTTAGAAGATGCCAGAAACCTGCAAGATTCTAAAGCAATAGCAAACCACCCGTTTGCTCTATTCGCAACCGGAAACAACAACAATATCAGTAGCAGCGACTCTTCTGCTCTACCTTCGCCAAAAGCCTCACTGAAGACGTCAACCTCCAAGAAGGCGAGACTAAGCAACAGCAGTGACAAAAAGCCACCGGCGATGACGCCGATCCAGCCAATGAAACCAGCGATGATGAAAACGGCCCAGCCAACAAAACCAGCAGGGACGACACCGATCCAGTCAGCACAAACAACACCAAAGAACAACAGCAATTGCCAACAACAAATCAGTCGGCTAAAATATAAATTAGCGTCGAATTTGAATTTGGCCAGTGTGACCTTTGCGACAGATTGATCACGGCGCCACTGTCGCTGGCGCCACTGTTGTTGGCGCTGGCGCCACTGTCCCTGGCAGCCTTAGCAGCGGAAAATATGAAGCCGAGCCACCCTCATTGTAAAGCGTTTTCCTCAAAAACTGTACTGTCGATTGAGCTGAAACTTGCTAGGTACTCTCTTGAATAGCTCTCCTATAAGCTAATATACCGTGCAATGTGTGCCATTGTCTTGGAACTTAGCAGTTGACGCATATTTTAAAAAGTAATTTTTTAAAGGATTTTTGTATGGGAATTTTAAGAGGTTGGTATATAAGATAAGGTAAGTGTATAGCTTATACTTGAAAATGTGCCCGAAGTTTTGGTATACCGTGCATATCATGCCATTATCTGAGAGAGGAGAACCTAAAAAAATGTGATTTTTTTTTGACAAAATGGCGGCTATTGAAAAATGAAAAAATCGATTTGGGCCCTAGTTGCGTTTAAAGTTTGCAGTTGCTAGGCAAATTTTAAAGGAAATATTAATGAACATTTAAGAGATTTTTAGTATTTTTTACTCTGTACCAGAGGTACACAGAGTATATTAAATTGGTGCAAAAGTATGTAACAGGCAGAAGGAAGCATCTCCGTCGCTATAGTATACATTCTTGATCAGCATCAACAGCCGAGTCGATCTAGCCATTTCCGTCTGTCCGTCTGCCCGTATGAACAAACAGATCTCAGAGATCTTCTAGCATATGTACAAGGTGGGCCAAAAAAAGTCATCCGATGTTGTTTGGCTTTCATTTTTTATACCCTGTTCCCATTGAAAATGGGAAAAGGGGGATCATGAAGTTGTGCAAAAGTATGTAACAGATAGAAGGAAGCATTTGCGACCCTATAAAGTATACATATTCTTGATCAGCATCAACAGCCGAGTCGATTTAGCCATGTCCGTCTGTCCGTCCGTCTGTCTGTCTGTCCGTCTGTCCGTATGAACGCGTGTTTCTCAGAGACTATAAGAGCTAGAGCCACAAATTTTTGTATGTAGATAGGTTTATACCAGATTCAAAGCGAGTTTGTTTCAGATTTGGAAAATTCCTCCCCTTCCCCCCTTTAAGCGCAAAAACTGTCAGAGCCACAATTTTTTAGATAGACCTTCCAAACTTTACATATATCAAGTAAGGCCCAATATCTATCTGTTCTGAAAAGATCACTAAGATCGGACAATAAACACCGAAGTTATATACGAATCAATTTTGCTTGTGGGAGAGAGGGGGGTCTTGCATTGTCAGTTATCGCGCGCGGCCGCATGCCATGCGTTTGTGTGTATGTTGGTGTGTATATGTGTGAGTGTGTGTGTATGTAAAGAAAAACACACGAAATCAAGGGAACAGGGTATTTTGTAGTCGGGGCACTCGACTGCAGCTCCCTTCCTTGTTTTCTAAATAAAAAACGTATATTCTGTTTCTTGATTATATTTATTTGAACCTTTAGAATTTTATTGGTCATTTCGAGAAGATGATATTGGCCAAATGGGCGCCGTTACAATTGATACGGGCTCGTTTTATGGCATTTTTCATCACTTCGGCAAGAACTTCGGGCAGCAGATTCTCTCACTCGTGTCGAATGTTGTCCTTGAGGGCTTCCAAGGTCTCGGGATTGGTTACGTAAACACGGGATTTCAAAAAACCCCACAAAAAAAAGTCTGGAACGGTTAAATCGGGCGATCATGCAGGCCAGTGCAAATCGCCAAAACGAGAGATGAGGCGACCCGGGAATGCCGCTTTCAGAATGTCGGTGGTGGCTTGCGCAGTGTGTGCCGTTGCTCCGTCCTGTTGGAACCACATGTCCTCCAGTCCTAATTCGTCCAACTGCGGCAGAAAAAACCCGGTTAACATGACCCTATAACGCGCACCGTCCACTGTTGTCGTTTGACCAGCGGCGTTTAAAAAAAAAAACAAAGGCCCGATGACTCCTCCAGCGTGAACAGCGCACCATGGAGTCACTTTGAGCGGGTGTAATGGCTCCTCGTGCATCACTCGTGGATTTTCGGTGCCCCAAAAGCGATAGTTTTGCTTGTTCACGTACCCGCTGAGGTGGAAATGACCCTCATCGCTCATTATGATTTTGGTCGAAAAATCGATTATTTCGCGTTCTTGGGGAGTATATCGATCCATGGCTTGTTCACTTGTATTCTACATCTGTCTAGTCCACAAATGTCAAAACAGATCCGACTTTGGCGGCTATTTGTAAAAATAAGAGCACCTTCCAATAGGGTGCCCTCTTTTAGCCCACCCTGTATTTATAACCTTTTTTAAAAAATAAATTTAAGTTTCTTAATATCATAAAATGTTTTTTAATTAATAAACTTAATTATGATTTTAATTAGTAGTTATAATTGCAAACTTATATTGATTTGCCGATATAATTTTGTCTCTATTAATAATAGTCATGTTAAGACTTCGTAAAAAATTTAATAAATCTATACATCTATATAAAAGTGAAAGTATATTTGTACGTTTGTCCCTTATGGGCGTCTAAACCGCTGAACCGATATTCACGAATTTTTCACAGTATGTTCATGGCGATCAGGAAAGTGTCATAGGCTATGTCTCATGTCCGTGCAATGGTCCAAAAACCTCGAAATTTGCAAAATCATACCGTTCATCCGATTGCAACGAAAATGTGGAAATGGTTGAACGCTTGCCCGGGAAGGTTTCTAAGTTGAAAAAATTTGCGGAAAACGGTTCAAAAACCGCGAAAATTGCAAAAATTAAGTTTTCGCTAAGACCGCGAAATTTGCAAAATGTTCGTTTGTTATAAAACTTTGGAGGATCAAAAAACCGCGATAATTCAAAAACTATACCATTCATCCGATTGCGATGAAATTTTTGTCAATGGGTAGACGCTTGGCCGCTAAGGTTCCTAAGGTCCAAAAATCGCGAAATTCGCAAAATTATACCGTTCAACCGATTGCAGTCTAACTTTGGGGAATGAATTGAAAGCTTGCTCGGGAGGGTTTCTAAGTTGAAGAAATTTGCAGAAAATTGTCCAAAAACCGCGAAAGTTAAAAAATTTGCGGTTTCGGTAAATCTTTGGATAGTGGTTCGATGCTTACCCGGAAAGGTTTCCAAGTAGAAGATATGGGCGGAAAATGGTCCAAGAACCGCGAAATTTTTCAAAATGTTCGATTTTGATGAAGCTTTGAGGAATGGTCTTGCGCTTGCCCGCGAAGGTATCTAAATTGAAGAAATGGGCCGGAAATGGTCATAAAACCGCGAAATTTCAAAAACTTTACCGTTCATCTGATTGCCATAAAACTTTGGGCATCGCTAGCCCACGAAGGTTTCTAAGGTCCAAAAACCTTATGAGTATTTATGAAAGCGCTTAGTGCCGACGTTGGTAAATGGAAGCTGTAGGTTACATATCCCAAAATATTGCGAAATTTGCAAATTTTCGATTTGAGCCTGGATTATTGTGAAGATTTGTGCGGCAATTGTGACGGGTAAATAGGAAGTATTAACCAAACGGTCAAAAAAGTCACGAAATTTGCCAAATATTCTTGATTTTAGATTATCATGAAGACGTTTATATAGAGAAAAAGATCCAACGGTCCAAAATGTTTATACCGACATGCAGCCTGCACTAGATTGAATATAATCGCTCTCTTGAGAATTATAAGAACCCGGGCGACGCCGGGTATTCAGCTAGTTGGTTTAATAAAATTTGGATTATAAAGTGAAAAAAAATAAATCAAAATTAGATGTGTTTTCCAAAACGACCAAACGTAATGCTCAAAGCATCGTCTTGGGCGTAAGCATAACCCTACTCTGACCCATTATCAGTTCATTCGCCAAACAGAGCTTAGCTGCTCACTCTTCAAAACAGAATAAGCGACCGAGTCGGTTTGTTCCTCACTTATATAGGAAATCATACGAGGGTGAGAAAGAGAGAGAGAGAGGCTCACATATTGCCTTCTTGCTTCAACCAATGAGGCAGACCTGTGAAGAGCAAACTGCCGACGCGATAGGAGCTGTTAGCGCGTTTGATACCGATGAACGATAAGCCGGCATTCTGTTAACCGGTTCTGTTAAGCGATAGGAGCTGTTAGCACGTTTGATACCGATGAACGATAAGCCGGCATTCTGTTAACCGGTTCTGTTAAGCGATAGGAGCTGTAAGCACGTTTGATACCGATGAACGAAATGCCGGATTCTTAAGGTTTGAAAGTGTTATTCTGAACGGCTGTTAGTGCTATTGAGAGGAAAATTTGAAAGTGTTTTACCCAAGAACTTTTTAAAAAAAAATATGAACATATCCGCATTCTAAAATACCACACATGGAGAGTTTAATTTTAAATTTAAGCGGTAATTATATTATATTCACTTCTGCTATCCAATTAAAAATAAAAGAGTTCCAGGAATCCATTCTTAAACTTGTTTGTAGCGAAATTTAGGAAGTAGCAGTAGTAATAGTAGTTTGTTTATTTTTCATTTTTGGCTTGGTAAGTTTACCGTTAGCCTTCTATTTTAACAAAATAAATTGGGCAATTAGGAATTTTCTTAAAGATATTTAAATTTTTCCCAGTTTTCTATTTTAAAAGTTTTCCAGAATAATATTTTTTCAATTATTTATTAAAAATATAAAAATACAACTTAGGCCCGATTTCTCAAAGGTTCCGGTTTGACAACCGCCGGCCAGATTTGTTCCTCCAGTTGACCAACGGTCAAGTCATTTCGATTTCTCAACTGCAATTTCATGTGATATCGATAAATTCTTATCGCTGGGACCGCGTTTGGCTCAGCGGCTAGTGTGCACGACCGCTGTGCAAGAGGTCGTGGGTTCGATCCCGCCTCGGAACATCTAATGAAAAGTTTTTCTTTGAATAAACTTTACACCCGGGCACAACTCTCTGCTGTTGGCGCCAGCTTTTTAGTAATTAGCCATGCAAAAGCTTCTCAAACTGCCTTTCGGATTCGGCGTTAAACGTAGGTCCCTTTCTCTTGTGCGAAAATTAGAAGCGCACAAGCCAAGAGATTGAGAGGAGCTCGGCTTTGGCCTTTTGGGACTGCAATAGGGTGACCAGACACAGTCAACAAATTAGGTATTTTAGTTTAGATTGAATGCTGCTGGTAACATTTTTGCGAAAAATTTATTGAAATTGAAAGCAATAGTTGGGGACACTTGTTTACCTGCACGGCTTATCAAAGGAACACTGACTACACAGAAATTCAGCCGCAGTGATAAGGATGTTGCTACATTCATAAGATCGCAGCCCCTCCAAGTCCTGCTAACAATCCTAGTCACAACAAATTAAATCGCAGCTGAAGTTAAGGCATTAACTTAATATCCGATCGAAGCATTATTTTACATGAAGATTTTGTCAACCTGAATCATTGAACAAATGTGGCATCATCCAGATCAGTTAAGTAATTAGGCCTCTTTTTGTACTCTCTTGTATTATTTATTCGTTGCTCTGCCTCTTCGAATTCCATTTCCATTGAGTGGAGTTGAAAAATTCGTTTTTTCATAAACATTTTGGGGCAGCAAATAATAAGACCAAAAAAATAATGGAGCCAGCTGTTTGAATACACTCAGAAAAAAATTCGCCCTTAAATTTTAGAAAATCGCCTTATTTTAAAATTTGCCCTGGTATTTAGAAAAATTTTCTAATTAACAGAAAAAGTTTTCTGAAATTAAGAAAAGCCATAAAAGATTTTTAGAAAAAACTTTTCATAAAATAAGAAAAGGCCAGATTTTTCTGATAATTAGGGCGCATTTTTCTAGTCCTTTTCTTTAAAATAGGGCAAGATTAACCTTTAATTTTAAAGGATAGTAGCCCTTAAAGAGAATACTGTAATTTCTTAAAAACAGGAAAATTTTCTGGAACTAATTTTCTTAAAAATATGGCGATAGTAGCCATCGCTTTTAGAAAAAAAAGTGTTAGATTTCAGGAACTGCAAAAACAAAAGTAGCCCATTCAGACGTGCCACTTCAACGCTGTGAAATAGCCTAACCGTCTTTGCGGCCACCGTCGTTGCGCGACACAAAGGTCTTGGGTTCTAATCCCAGTCAGTCCCTGAACATTTTTATTTATTTAATAAAAAATTAATCAAAGCAGCTGGGCGAAGCGGACCTGGACCTCTGGATGTGGACCTGGTGCTGAACCGGTGGTGGACTTGGACCTGAACCGGTGGTGGACGTGGACAGGAGGTGTCCATTGAGGTGGACCAGGACACCCGGTGGTGGACCTGAACCGGTGGTCTTAAACAAATCTTTCTAATTTTAAGAAAATAACTCATCTCTTATTAAAAAAAATTTGTCTATATTAGAAAAAAAATATTTTATTTTAAGAAAAGTTTTCCATAATATTTAGAAATTATTTTTCTAAATTTTAGGGTGAGTCACCTTAGGACGGATTTCAAAGGCGAATTTATAATTTTAAATGTTAATTTGGGACTTTTTTTTATGAGTGTAACTATAAAAATAATGATAGTTCCATCGGGATTGAACTCGCGGTTAACTTTCACCAGTGCTCGAGCAGCGGTTAAGTCTGTTCCTCTGGTTACGCCACACACAGCACGAGACACTCAAATTCGGTTAACCTGACGGTGAAGTTGACTAACCGCACATTGAGAAATCTGCGCTTTGCGCTGAGGATGACGTATATTGCCTACAGACTTGTTTCAACATCTTACAATAAAGCAAAATAAATAAAAAATAAAAAAATAAATAAAAATAAAAAAAATAAAAAGTTGCTTAAGGCTACGACTGAACGCTTTGAGATTCAAAAACAAACTTAACAATACAAGGCAGTTCAGTAGGATGTCGATTTGAAAGATCGTTTCCAAAGCCATCTAGATTGTTTATATATTTTACAATAATCAGCTTTTGCTTATAAGTCTCAACACAGGTAAATAGGTCTTTGACAAAGACATCTACGGCCATACTATTAAAATGCTCAAGGGAGAATAAACAGTTTTGGGCATGGGGCTGGGGCTTAGGCTGGGGCTTCATTACGAAGATTTAGGGGATTTGTTAATGCCGCACCGGTGCTGCTGAACTACAGGGTAGTTGCGACAATCCACGGCAACCTACTAAACTTTTTCTACACGAAACAAAGTCCATTTGAGGTTACGTTCGCGTAAAACACAAAAACACATAAAACAAAAGACAAAACACAGTTACTCAAAAATCACATTGACAATCATATAAAACAAACCTTGGGCTTTTTCGATTTTTTTTTATTATTTAAAGTAAAAATATCTGGGAAAAAAACTTTCAGTTAACCTAAACCACTTGCGAAAATCAAGAGTACACTTTCAGGGCCTGGCAAAACTGTCAGGGCTGGATTATATGCAAAAAAAAAATTATATTTCTGAGATGAATAGGGTATACTCTGCTAGAAAAAATTATTCTTTTGCATAAAACGCGACTTGAGTTTTTTGAATTTATGTCAAAAAAATCGACTTTTGAGCTTGATCAGAGGTTCTTTGTAGGTTTTATAAGCTTTTAATGGTGAAAATCAGCTTTTTTCAAAGACAAAAATTTTTAAAACGGTAAAAGCTAGAAATATTAAATATTAAACTTGAATCTCTTTCGAAAAAAAATACTTGGAAAAAAAAATTCAGAAATTTAAAAAAATTTTTTTAAAAGCTATTTTTTTTTTTACTTGGTCTAGCAAAAAATACAATTCTTCAAAATTTTTCCAAAATATATATGTTAAAGCTGCATCTTTCCCAACAATTTTGTGGGGTGGAACAAGTTGATCGGGAAATAAACACCGGAGTTATAGCCATTGAATTTATCCGAATCGGGTATAAAGTGCTCAAAAAGTATTTTTATACCCTTGCAGAGGGTATTATAAAATTGTCCGGATGTTTGTAACGCATAGAAGGAACATTTCCGACCTCATAAAGTATATATATTCTTGATCAGTACGACGTCCGTCTGTCCGTCTGTTTCTATGCTATCTCCTCCGTCAGTTTTAAAGCTATCCTCACCAAACTTTGCACGAAGTCTTTTGGTACAAATACGCTGCACATTTGTCGGAACCGGCCGGATCGGATGACTATAGCATATAGCTGCCATAGGAACGATCGGCAGAAAAACTAGTCTTAAAGAGAAAAACTTTTTTGTTTTTAATGGAAACGCCTCTAAAGTACGTATTTCTTAGTTTACTATCCCTTTCCATGATTTCACTAAGCTTGGTCGAAATCGGATGACTATAGCATATAGCTGCCATAGGAACGATCGGTCGAAAAACTAGTTCTAGTGAGAAAATCTTTTTGTTTTAAATGGGATCGCCTCCAAATTTCGCAATTAACAGTTTATTATGCTTTTCCATGATTTCACCAAGTTTGGTCGAAATCAGACATCTATCAAGGGTATACAAAACTTCGGCCGAGCCGAAGTTAACTTTCCCCTATTTTTTTTACTTGAACTGCCCCATATATATCAATCTTGTCAAAGTTCATCATAATAATACCACAAATCCTTGTTGACCTTTATTTTTGAGCAAAAAAATAAAACTCAAGCGATAATCATTATTTTTGAGTTTTTTTTTTGCTCAAATATAATTGAACCCTGTTACAGCGAAAATATACTTTTGAACTGACCCACCGTATGCTGTTGAGCAGATCGAGCATAGCATTGCATCATACTTGGTTTCTTCCTAACATCCTAAAATCTAAATTTATGGCCCAAAAACCGCTTTTTGCATTTTTTACTCACTTTAATTGAAATAGCTCGCGAATGGACTGTCTGATGTTTTATAGCCTTTGAAATTCCGATAGCGACGAGAGGAATTTAAAGTATGATATCCAATAGTTTGACATATTTAGCTTGATGGCTAAGAAATGCGGGTTACAGATCTGGCATTTTTTCCTTTTTTTTCGAAATGTCTACTTTGACCTCCACTGGTTTCACTGTTTTACTCCATGCGATTTTTTTTAAGATTTATTATATAAGCCCATTTAATTCTCCGTTGATCGAATGTTGGCCCAATGAATTTGGTTACCGTTGCAAAATGGGCCAGATTTGGGCCGGTTTGGGCGGCATAAATTCGAAAAATGTAGTTAGACAATTGCAATTTGGCACATTGGATAGACATAAAGTGTATACCAATTGGCCAAAGTTGTACAACAATCCGACCACGCCCACCTTTACCGCCCACATTAGATTAAGGCCCTCTTCTGGTGTAGGCGGATGAATTTTTCCTGGTTTTTTTAAACTTGTAGAGAGAAAGCGGGAAAAAATTGTAATACTGTTTTCTGTAGTTGGTTGTAAAGGGTGACTTTTTAAGAGCTATAGGAAAGTTTTTCAAAAAAAAAAAACACATAAAATTCAGAAAAATGCATGAAATCTTTATTTGAATCGATAGTACAGTCCATATAATTTAATGTTTGAAGATTATTTCATGCAAATGTTGACCGTGACTGTGCCTCAAATGGTCCATCCGCTTAGTCCAATTTTGGCATACTCTTTCCAACATTTCGGCCGGTATCTCACGAATAAATGCTTCAATGTTGTCTTCCAATGCGTCAATTGAAGCGGGCTTGTCTGTATAGACATGAGCTTTAACATTGCTCCACAAAATATAGTCTAAAGGCGTTAATTCGAACGATCTATGCGGCCAATTGACCGGTTCCGAACGTGAAATAAAATGTTCACCGAACTCGCCTCTCAATAAGTCCATTGTTGCGCGTGCTGTGTGCCATATGGCACCGTCTTGTTGAAACCACATGTCATGAAAGTCAAGCTCTTGCATTTTGGGCAAAAAAAAGTTGGATATCATCTCACGGTAGCGCTCACCATTCACAGTTACGTTACGATTCGCATCATCTTTGAAGAAGTACGGTCCAATGATGCCACCAGCCCATAAACCGCACCAAACTGTGACTTTTTCTGGATGCATTGGTAGCTCTTGCAATGCTTCTGGCTGATATTCACTCCAAAATCGACAATTCTGCTTATTTACGAACCCATTGAGCCAAAAATGAGCTTCGTCGCTGAACACAATTTTTCGGTAAAAAAGTGGATCTTCGGCCAACTTTCCAAGAGCCCATTCACCAAAAATTCTACGTTGCGGTAGGTCGTTCGGCTTCAATTCTTGCACCAGCTGTATTTTGAAAGGCTTCACACCTAAATCCTTCCGCAAAATTTTCCACGTTGTTGAGTAACGGAGGCCCAATTGCTGCGAGCGGCGACGAATCGATAATTGATGGTCATCATAAACACTGGCCGATACAGCTGCGATATTTTCTTCAGTTCGTACTCTACGTAAGCGTGTTGGTGGTTTAATGTCCAACAATGTAAATTTGGTGCGAAATTTTAGTCACAATAGCCCGAATAGCCGCTTCAGTGGGTCGATTAAACTGACCATCAAATGGAAGAAGCGCGCGATAAACTTTCTAAACAGAGCACGCATTTGGATAAAAAAATTCAATAATTTGCAAGCGTTGTTCGTTTGTAAGACGATTCATGTTTAAATTATAGACCAAACTGAAGATGTTTGACAGTGAAACAAAACACGAAACGTGCGTAAGCTGTTTAAACCAGTGTTGCCAAAAAGATAATAGCTAAAAAATCACCCTTTACATGCACCCTCATGGATATTCATATGCGTATGAGCCGGAAACAAAACAGCAATCGACCTCTTGGGTGTTTCAAGACCAGCCAAATCCCACAAAAGTTTTACGCGCACGAAGCAGTGCAAAGCAAATGGTCGCCTGTTTCTTCAGGCAAATAGGCCATGTGGACACTATTACGCATAAGCCACATAGGACGCTCAATTCTGAGTGATACACGACCACGTTTTTGACGTAAGTCTTCGGAAAAATTCGGCAAACCAACCGCTGAAGACGAATCATTCTCCATCATGACAACGCGAACTCTCACAAATCACTACACACTAACGACTTTTTGACCGGCCAAAAAATCGAATTAATGGGTCATTCTTTTTATTTCCGAACATAAAAAAAACTGCGCGGCGATTCGTTTGAAATACATGTTTTGGAGGTGCTCAAATCGGAGTAGAAAAAATGGTTTGAGCGAATGCAAAAGTGAATACATTTTCATTGAGAATATTTTGAAAAACAATAAAGACATTTTCATTTAAAAGTGTATGTTATTATTTGCTATTTCCGAAATATAAATAGTACCCCACGTAATAACGGACAAATATGAAGTTAAAACATTATTATAAAAAGTTTAGCGAAAGCTCTCGAGTTGCTTATCTTAGCAGAGAGCGAAAGCTTTTTCTCCCTTCCCCATTCATCAAGTGCTTTGAAGCCGAAACAAATGGGGCCGCTTGCCTCAGTTGAAGATCACAGCTCGCGGTGGACGGTCGTCTGGTGAAGGCGGAATGGGAATGTAAAGAATTGTTGTTTTTTCTTTTGATGTCTTTTTTTATTTTGATTCAATTGATTTAAAGATCGCGTTGTGTGTGGTTGTTGTGTTGTGTTTTACATTCAAAAGTATCTTTTTATAATGCTAATAAATTACAATTAACGGATAAGAGGAATAAGAAAGTCCCCAAACGAAACACGTTCGGCCTGAATAATATTAATTAGTTTTATGCTAAAACATGTTGAAGGCAGATTGGAGACTTTGTGGACACCGATTATAACATTTATTTTATGTGTATTTGTTTTGCTGATCGAAATGCACCCAGTGTGTGTAACTGAGAGTGCGTGAGCGTAAACTGAAATCAAGTTTTTCGGATCTCTCTGTTTGGCCTTTTTATCGGTTCACGTATTTAATTTTTGCACAGTTTCAATATTTATTGTCGGTTCGGCTTTAATAATTGCGAAAAACTGAATAAACAACAATTTTCCTACTTGAAGCGCAATGCAAATAAGAAGAATCAACCGCAAATGATAATCACAAAAAAGCTCGTTCAGCACCCCACCTCCCCCTGCCCAACTCTTCCCCCATTCGGTTCAAAAACCAGCAGCAAGCGAAAGTCTTGTGCAGACTCGTCGTCGTGGATTATGTTAACAAGTGTGCCATTCCATGTTGCCATAAAACGGTGAGACACGAGAGAAAAGTTGTAAGCTGAGGGCATTTGCTGAGAGCGCTTGGACACAACTTTTCGCACATGCACTCAGAAAAAAATTGGAAAGAATAATTTGAGAACGAGCCCTTTTAAAATCGAGAAAGTCGGTCAAGCCCGCATATAATATACTCTGTACTACTCTGAAAGTTTGTGTAAAGGTGTGTGAAATTATGCCCGGTGCAGCCCACAAAATTGTTTGTTTTCCTTATAAATCGATTATCGTTCATCCGATCCTTACCATTCCTTTGGCGGATCTATAAATAATCCTGATTACTAAATACCACCAGAAGGTGCGAACCTAGAGAGATAATAGACCTAGATATTTATATGGTTAAACTGTAGGAGATATGGATGCAAGGCAAAAATTTAAAATTTACTTGATCTGCCTGCAAGTATAAGAAGTATATGTCCAATATGTATCGAACCTTTACTTCTTACCACCTCTGAGATCTGTGCGTTCATATGGACGGACGGACAGACGCCTGTAGATGCTTATCAAGAAAATTTGCATATACTTTACATCAATCTGAAACAGGATTGAAAACAGGGTAATCCCAGGTACTCTTAAGCCGATCCGAAAAAAAATTGATTTGATCCCACTTTTTTTAATCTTAAAAATAGGGGAAAGTTAACTTCGGCTCGGCCGAAGTTTTGTATACCCTTGCAGCTTCCATTGATAACAAAAAAGTTTTTCTAAGACTATTTTTGGGACATTACTTTTCTATGGGATCTATACTATAAAGATGTCTGATTTCTATTAAACTTGGTGAAATCATGGAAAGGCATAATACACTGTTAATTGCGAAATTTGGAGGCGATGTCATTTAAGACAAAAAGTTTTTCTAACTTGAACTTCTTTTTCGACCGATCATTCATACTGCAGCTATATGCTATAGTCATCCGATTTTGACCAATCTTTGTAGAAATGTGTCCAAAGTAAATAAAATAAGGTAGCCAATGATAAGGACGTTTTCATTAAAAAAAAAAGTTTTTCTACTAGAACTAGTTTTTCGACCGATCGTTCCATGGGGCGCATCCGTGAATGTGAATTGTGTAAAAGTTATATAGGTAGTAGACGTTCATAAAAACAAAAACACTAGATACGGGGGAGCATATCTATAGTCGCGGGTGAATTGGTAAAGTTAAGATTAAGGTATGCCAATGATAAGGACGTTTCCACTAAAAACAAAAAAGTTTTTCTCACTAGAACTAGTTTTTCGACCGATCGTTCCTATGGCAGCTATATGCTATAGTCATCCGATTTCGACCAAACTTAGTGAAATCATGGGAAAGGATAGTAAACTAAGAAATACGTACTTTGGGGCGTTTCCATTAAAAACAAAAAAGTTTTTTTAAGACTTGTTTTTCAACCGATCGTTCCATGGCAGCTATATATGTTGACGGGTGATCAGCGTATTGTACCAAAAGACTTTGTCAAGTTTGGTGAGATACTTTAAAACTGACGGAGGAGATAGCATAGAAACAGAGGAAGAGGATAACGTTATTATATTATGTGTCGGGTCTCCGCGTTACAAACAGGACATTATTAGGGTATAAAAATAGGGGAAGCTAACTTCGGCTCGGCCGAAGTTTTGTATACCCTTGCATCTTCCATTGAAAACAAAAAAGTTTTTCTAACTAAGACTACTTTGGACCTTACTTTTCTATGTGATCTATACTATATAGATGTCTGATTTCGGCCAAACTTGGTGAAATCATGGAAAAGCATAATATACTGTTAATTACGAAATTTGGAGGCGATCCCATTTAAAACAAAAAGTTTTTTCTCACTAGAACTTCTTTTTCGACCGATCATTCAAACTGCAGCTATATGCTTTAGTCATCCGATTTTTATAAGACTTTGTAGAAATGTGTTAAGGTATTTAACATAAGAATATGCCAATAAAAAGTACGTTTTCATTAAAAATAAAAAGTTTTCCTCACTCGAACTAGTTTTTCGACCGATCGTTCCTATGGGAGCTATATGCTATAGTCATCCGATTTCGACCAAACTTTGTAGAATTGTGTAAAAGTATATAAAATAAGTGTATGCCAATGATAAGGACGTTTTTACTCAAAGCAAAAAAGTTTTTCTCACTAGAACTAGTTTTTCGACCGATCGTTCCTATGGCAGCTATATGCTATAGTCACCCGATTTCGACCAAACTTTCTAGAATTGAGTAAACGTATATAAAATAAGCGTATGTCAATGATAAGTACGTTTTCATTAAAAACAAAAAATTTTTTTCTCAGTAGAACTAGTTTTTCGACCTATCGTTCCTATTTCAGCTATATGCTATAGGCATCAGATTTCTACCAAACTTAGTGAAATCATGGGAAAGGATAGTTAACTAAGAAAAACGCACTTTGGAGGCGTTTCCATTAAAAACCAAAAAGGTTTTTCTCACTAAGACTAGTTTTTCGACCGATCGTTCCTATGACAGCTATATGCTATAGTCATCTGATCCGGCCGGTTCCGAGCAATGTGCAGCGTATATGTACCAAAAGACTTCGTGCAAAGTTTGGTGAGGAAAGCTTTGAAGCTGTCGAAGGAGATAGCATAGAAACAGACGGACAGGGCTAAATCAACTCAGCTCGTCATGCTGATCAAGAATATATATACTTTATGTGGTCGGAGATGCTTCCTTCAATGCGTTACAAACATCCGCACAATTTTATTATACCCTCTGCAAGGGTATAAAAAAATCAAATTTATCCCGCGATAATCCCATAAAGATCAAATTAATTAAAAAATTCGAGCTCAATTCATTCCGAAAGCTGGATCACTTTAAGCTTGTTCAAGATTAATTTGCTCCCAGAAAGATTCCTCTACCTTTCCTTTCTTCCTCCATTTTCCATAGGACACCCACTGACACCAGTTTTGGTATATTCCAAGAATCATGCGATATAGTGCTGTGCGATAAGATGCCATGCCATTCGTGTTCAGTGCAAAGCTGCAAGGTTGTGAGTTCGAGTCCCAGACAAGACTACAATAATTTTAATATTTCTTTGTTTTTTTCAGAAGCTTTACATATAGAAAAACAATGTCTTAAATGTACTTTTCTGCTATTGTTTTTAAATTTACGAACATTGTGATCTCGAAATGTAATGAAGTAAGCACATATGGAATTAAACAAGCTCGAAAGGATTGCGTCAAGCCTTAAAAGATTGAATTGTGTAGAATATCCCGTAAATCGAGATTGCATTTTTAAGCTCGTGCAGGGATTACATCAAGAAAAAAAGATTGACTTTATCTCGCCATTTTTTTTCTGTGTAATATATTCTGTGTACATCTGGTACAGAGTTTAACAATTTATTTGTTCTTGGCAACTAGGTCAAGTATATTGATGGGTAATTTGTGATTCTGGGTGGTTTTTGTGTACTGAAAACGAAAATGTTTTCGGAAATGGTCCATTATGTCTTGATTTTTAGTAATTTGAGTTTTACTCTTCTTATGAACTTTTTGTGAGGTTCTTTTCGTTTTGTTTGGCTCACTTTAGTATTATTTTATAGTACAAGGAGGGCCAAAAGAAGTCATCCGATGTTGTTTGTCGTTGTTGAATGTCGGTCGCGCAGTGTGTGCCGTTGCTCCGTCCTGTTGGAACCACATGTCCTCCAGTCCCAATTCGTCCAATTGCGGCAGAAAAAACCCGGTTAACATGACCCTATAACGCGCACCGTTCACTGTTGTCGTTTGACCAGCGGCGTTCTCGAAAAAAAATGGACCGATGACTCCTCCAGCGTGAACAGCGCACCATGCAGTCACTTTGAGCGGGTGTAATGGCTCCTCGTTCATCACTCGTGGATTTTCGGTGCCCCAAAAGCGATAGTTTTGCTTGTTCACGTACCCGCTGAGGTGGAAATGAGCCTCATCGCTCATTATGATTTTGATCGAAAAATCGATTATTCACGATTATTCCGCGTTCTTGGGAAGTATACCGATCCATGGCTTGTTCACTTGTATTCTACATCTGTCTAGTCCACAAATGTCAAAACAGATCTGACTTTGGCGGCTGTTTATAAAAATAAGAGCATCTTCCAATAGGGTGACTTCTTTTGGCCCACCTTGTATTATTTGTTAATTTGAAATTAAACTATTCCAAACAATTCCACGATTTTCCGAAGCCGAGCTCCTCTTAATCTCTTGGCTTGTTTGCCTTTAATTTTTTCGTACCTGTGTGCGTTTAGCTTTTTCACGGGTAGTTACTTCAACTCTGGCGACTACAGCTACTAAAGGCGACCGGATGAGAAAGTTTTTCAAAAAAAACATTTTTCATAAGATGTTCCGAGCAGAAAACTGCAACGACCCGCCACGAGTACAATCGCTCAGCACTCAAGGCTGAACTCACGTTGACTCGACTGAAAAGCTTGTTCATATTATTACTCGTGCGAACCAAAGAGCTTTCTCGTTCTGACTCAATGTGGTTGCGATCATTTTGAGTGTGTCGAACGTTTGTGACGAGCCCAACTAAGCCAAGTAAACGCACGAGTGTGATCGAACATTAGAGGCTTGTTGCAGGTCTCTGGTTTCGATGCTGGATCGAACCCACCACCTCTTGTGCTCCAACAGAACATATTTTGTACCGCCCAAGGGTATGCAATGGTTGTTGTTTAAAATTTTCATAAGAATTTAAAAAAAATGCATAGCCAACTCTAGAGGACTGCCATTCGAAAACAGAGAATGTCGGCTAGATAAGAAAAAGAACCATGCATCTTACACATCCTATTTATCATTTTGGTGGGCAATTGCAGAAGACTTACAGGATGACATGTTGTAAAATTTGAGTCAAGTTATCTTTAAAGGCTATATCGATCCGGCATCGCTAAGGATCAATTCAGTCTTTCAGTGATCTCCCTTGTAGAGAGTCGAACGAAATGAATACAAATTATCTAAAGGAATCGATTTAAATTTCCAAATAAATAAGAATTATTGGCTAGAGGAAAGCGATTCACGTCTTAAAACTTGTCAGAGAACTAAACCGAACTGTTTTTCTTTGTGGTTTTCGGTTTTCAGCGGATTCACCTCATAAAATTGGTCAGAGAACTGAACCGAACCGAACAGTTTTTCTTTGTGGTTTTCGGTTCGGTTCAGTACTTCTGAAAGGAAGCCGGTCGGTTCGGTTCGGTTCAGAGCCAGTTTGCATCCCTGATTTAAAATGGTGTATCTTCGCTTAAAAAAATCGCAGACAAGCTACATCAATTTTCCAAGCTTTAAAATATACTTTTGATCAAGCTTTTGATTGAAATACGTTTAAAAAGTTTTTTCCTCATAGACTACCCACCACGAGCTAACACAAATCGCCTGGCCTGTCCAACAATTTCTTGCTGCATACTGAGGAGTTACAAGTTGAACAAAAACGTCTTGCCTCACCTTGTTATTCCACAAGGTACCATCCCATTGCAGCACATTGAGTCCAAATTGTGTGAATTCGCGACCCTGCATAAAAGTACAACTAATTAAGCAATTAAAATTCAACCGTTTGCATTCAACAGGGTTGACCGCCTTCAAAGTTGGCTATAATACACGCACACCTCAGCTACATATATATGAAAATATTACAAAATTTCATTTTCCTTGTTCCAGTTTAATATAAAAGCCTTTTTTCAATATGACAAATCTTAATTTATTTAAAGCAAGTAAAAAAGTCAGACTAGTCCTTCTATAATATACTCTGTACCAACGAAAGTGTAAGCTCAGTAAAAATTTGTTGCACAAACTAAACACAACAACTTAAAGTAATCTGTACCAGCAAACATTTTTTATTGTAAAAGATAAGAATGCAATTCTGCCAGTAGATAGCGCTTTACTCTATCGATATCGCATTGCAATCGCATTCCACTCTGCGACAAAAAGTCCCTTCTGACCGATAAGAAAGGATAATATAAAGTCTATTCTGAGGTATAAAAAATCGTTTCTTCCTAGAGTTAAGAAAGCGTTTTTTCTGGAGATAAAAAATCTTTTCTTCAAATCGACGAATTTACTTTGGAAATTAAACTCGGGGGTCTATGGACTGAACACAATTGGAATGTCATCTCAACCAGCTTATATTAAATCGAATCTACCATCTGCCTAAACGTATTCAGCAATATATTCTTGATCAGCACGACGAGCTGAGTTGATTTAGCCCTGTCCGTCCGTCTGTCCCTCTGTCCTTCTGTTTCAATGCTATCTCCTCCGTCAGTTTTAAAGTTATCCTCACCAAACTTTGCACGAAGTCTTTTGGTACATATACGATGCACATTTGTCGGAACTGGCCGGATCGGATGACTATAGCATATAGCTGTCATAGGAACAATCGGTCGCAAAACTAGTTTTAGTGAGAAAAACTTTTTTGTTTTTTATGGAAACGCCTTCAAAGTACGTATTTCTTAGTTAACTATCGTTTTCCATGATTTCACTAGGTTTGGTCGAAATCGGATGACTATAGCATATAGCTGCCATAGGAACGATCGTTCGAAAAACTAGTCTTAGTGAGAAAAACTTTTTTGTTTTGAATGAACACGTCCTTATCATTGGCATTTGATATACTTTTACACAATTCTACAAAAATTGGTCGAAATCGGATGACTATAGCATATAGCTCCCATAGGAACGATCGGTCGAAAAACTAGTTCTTGTGAGAAAAACTTGTTTGTTTTTAATGAAAACGTCCTTTTTATTGGCATATTCTTATTTTATATACTTTAACACATTTCTACAAAGTTTTATCAAAATCGGATGATTAAAGCATATAGCTGCAGTATGAATGATCGGTCGAAAAAGAAGTTCTAGTGAGAAAAACTTTTTTGTTTTTAATGGGATCGCCTCCAAATTTCGTAATTAACAGTGTATTATGCTTTTCCATGATTTCACCAAGTTTGGTCGAAATCAGACATCTATATAGTACAGATCTAATAGAAAAGTAAGGTCCAAAAAGTAGTCTTAGTTAGAAAAACTTTTTAGTTTTCAATGGAAGCTGCAAGGGTATACAAAACTTCGGCCAGCCGAAGTTAACTTTCCACAATTTTTTTTTTAAACTTTTTCAGAACTTTTCAATCGGTGCAAAAACACAAAAGTTTTGTGGTATATATATGTGATAATAGAGGTTCCACACTTCTTATACTCGCAGGCAGATCAAATTCATACTAAGCATACACTTTCGTCCGTACAGAGTATATTACTGTCGGGCTTGACTGACTTTCTTAACTGTCTTCTTAATGAAAAACTTGAAAATTCTCAAACCCTTTAATGCTGATTCCTTTTTAATTGCCAGAATGCATTCGCTAAAGTTGTTGCTTTGTCGCCGAGCTCTCGCTTCGAGTTCAGTTTATCGCTTTTAGAAATCGTATTTCTTTTTCTTCCTCTGGTTTGCACCTTTACCAATCGCTTGTAGCGCGCACTCGGACATCTGACAAACATTTCAATTCCCATCTGTGCGTCTAGTTTGCGAATTTTGGAATTAAAATATAATTTTTATGTTTCGTTTAAGCCACGTGTAATTACATAATAACAAAAACCTGTTTTCGGAATTCAAAGAAGGCTTTACCAACAACAAGCACTGAATATTATAAAACTAAAGCGATTGTTACATAATTGAAAGTTCGCGTATAAGCATAGTGCTTCCCAAAATCACAAAACAGAAATAAACACTAGTGAAAACGAAGCGCTCAGACACCAAAGTCAAAGAGAAGAAGCAAAAAGTTAAGTTTAAGGCTGCTGAAGCTACTGTTAAAACGATGAAGCGGAGTGTCGTCAAGGAGGGGGAGACGGAGGCAAAGTCTATGTCGCAATAGTAATTTAAATGAAGTAAATTGGAGAAGCATCTTTGCTTGTGTTGTGGTTGTACTGCTCTCTTCGGCAGCAATTAACAAAGACAACTGCAACCCAGAGCGAGAGTGAGCAAAGCACGCCTGCAACAAGATGAAGAATCGTCTACGGCAGCGCCGAATATCGCTTAATGAAAACCATCACAACAACAGCAATAATAACAAATACTTCAACAACTTGAATGTACAAATATTTACCAATACAAAAGAACCCAATCAAGTCAATTTAAATTCATATTCATCGTCAGAGTTGTCAACGACAGCAACAGCAACTACAGCGACATTAGCGACCACAGTGGAGACTTCTGAGATAGCGCTACGGGAAAAACAACAACAGCTGATACTGATTATGTCTCCGGACCCCTCCTCCTCCTCCTCAATCACCTCGGTGAAATTGCGAAAATCACATTCGACTCCAATGCTTGACTGCAACGGCAGCAACATTATCGAGGAGCACCATCATCATCAAACCAATATTAATATTAATCATTCTGCCTTGGAGGCTAGTAGCAAAAATATACAAAATATGAATAGCGGCTTAGCTGTCGCCCAGATCAAGCAGCAGCAGCAGCGTCATCAGCAACACGATCAATTTTCACGCATCAACGGCAACAACGAGAGCAACGCCAAATGCAATAATCATCCTCCAACAGCATCAGCATTAAATGTGACGCCAACAACACCCGAGTCATTGCGCTTTGGCTGCACACACTATAAACGACGCGCCATGTTTGTGGTAAGTTCAAGAGATGGACATCATTTATTTGCCATATTTAAATACGATAAGCAATTATTCACATACACCAATTGGTTGACCAGAGAAGCTAAAGTTTATATTTCGATCAAATTCTTGCACTTGTTCCATTATTCATGGTAAGCCTAATTGGATGCCTAATCCTACATACGAATATGATTTGATTTTAAATCATTTCTATCTATTTCCCACTATCATTTCTTTCCGACTATATTTCCAAAAAATACTATTATACTGCATTGTAGGTATATCTACCTATATAATTGGCTAGGTAAATAACTGAATTTTTCAAATTATCTTAAATCAGCAAAAAAAAAATCAAAGAAGGTAAATAAATGAAAACAGGCTCAATATTTATCAAGATCAAGAATGTAGGTGTTAACCGGGCACGCAAGGCATTCTTTTTTATGACAATCGAAATAAATACGTAGAAATTGTTGCTTCCCATCTTCTGTACGGTAGCCGCCATTCGCGGGTAAATACTAATTTGCACAATTCAACTTAAAAGAATTGTGGCCCAAGGTAGGTTTGCTTGTTTGTTTAGAAACATATAAATAAAGTTTAAATGTTCATTGCGTGCCATTAAATAGGAATGGGAAACCAAAAGCAGATGGCTCCAGAAGGCGCCATCGTATCTCTTCACGCGACAGCTTATTTCATAGGGAAAAATGTATAGAATTTGAATCAAGACCCGAGAGTAATTTAAGGAAGATATAAATTTTATAACTGATCTCATTGTAGAATGGCATTAATCAAATCTGTGAAACGTTTTATTTTATTTTAAAAATGCTTTAAAATGCCTTCTCCTTCACGATCTTTTCACAAAATGGTTTTTGAAGGGCAGCGTTTCAAAGTTGACTCTTCTTAAAATTGCTCCGAAAAATGGAAAATTAATAGTCAAAACTAAGAAAGAAACAGCTGCCAGAATTTGATTGTATAATTTCGACTACGGACAGGATTTCAATGAAAAAATATAAAGAAGTTTCCATTCGAATTCATTTCACAAAAAATGGATTTGAAGGTCTATTAACATTTGGTAACTTTCAGTTAAGAGTGCTTATTATTTTCTTTGAATATTGTAGCTGAAGATATGCGCTTTTGCGTAGTTTTGCTTTGGAGATCATTTAATCGATTTGAAAATTGTATTCCCATTTGACATCAAGAAAGTTTCAAGTCAGTCGAAAAGTATGCTTTTTTTTAACATCGCAATTTTGCCTATGAACTCAGAGTTAAACTACTTTTGTTCCCATGGGTTAAGAAGTGTAGCACACTTTTAGAAGCACGGAAAATTAATTGAAATTAAAAAAAAAAACAGTTTTATAACAAGGAAGAAAGTCGGTCAAGCCCGACTATATTATACTCTGTACCAGTTGGGGTCGCCGCTCGCATTTGCTCTCGATTATATTATATAAAATCAGTATCCAGGGAACACCACGAGGAGGCCATTGCAATAGCAATGGGGTCGATATATGAATAAAGACCTACGAGTCGACTTGAGATGCTTAAATACTTATCATTTAAGGTGCTGTTACATACTTTTGCACAAACTTATTATGCTCTATGTACCTTTGTTACAGAGTATAATATGGAGAGAGAGGGAGAGAGAGAGGATTGGCACGCTCCGCAGACAAAAAAAAACCTTTGCATTTGCCAGAGCTAGAGATGCGCGTACATCGAAAACTACGCGGGACTCCGGAGTGACCAGAATGACTTAACATCATTGTGATTGCTTGATATAATGTTAGAATTGAAGAATTAGACTATTTTTATATTATTTGCAATTTAAACAATCCTCGTCTTAGTAGTCAGATGGGTATCGGGCGATATATCTGTTCCGCGACCATCTCTAAATTCTCTCTCTCAATATTGTGTATGTGGGAAAGGGAAGGGGGAAAATGAGAGCGTCCCAGTTAGCTGCAAGAATCCAATTGGATCTAATGAGCTAGCCATAGCTGTTAGGTTTTGTATAGGATTTCGTTGTTGGAATTACTCAGACAATATATTTGCAGGTTTAATTCATTTAAAAGGTGGAATTTTTGGCGGGCGGGATCATCACACCCACAACGATCCAATATGAATCGTTAAATAAAAATTTGTCCTAAAATATTGTTGGCTATCACTTTGCTGTGTAGTCGTTGCTCATATATACATACATCTACATACATATGTATGTGTTTTGCTGCTGCAGGAGCCGTTCATCCGATCTTTACCATTCCTTTGGCAAAGCGAACAAAATATTTTATTAGAAAATATGTCTAGAAGGTTCAAACCTTCTATCTATAAAACTGTGGGAGATATAAAGTTTGATTCGCAAATTCGGTGCGGAAGAAATAAATGATCTGCCTGCGTATAGCTAGTCTATGTCCCTCGTCTTCCACCGAGATCAGGAAGCATCTCCGACGCCGACAGTAATAACTAGGGGTCGGAGTTAAAATATATTCTTGATCAGCACGACGAGCTGAGTTGATTTAGCCCTGTCCGTCTGTCCGTCTGTTTCTATGCTATCTCCTCTGTCAGTTTTAAAGCTATCCTAACCAAACTTTGCACGAAGTCTTTTGGTACAAATACGCTGCACATTTGTCGGAACCGGCTGGATCGGATGAATATAGCTGCATAGGGACGATCGGTTGAAAAACTAGTCTTAAAGAGAAAAACTTTTTTGTTTTTAATAAAAACGTCCTTATCATTGGCATTCACTTAATTTATATACTTTTACACAATTCTACAAAGTTTGGTCGAAATCGGATGATTATAGCATATATCTCCCATAGGAACGATCGGTCGAAAAACTAGTTCGAGTGAGGAAAACTTTTTTGTTTTTAATGAAAACGTCCTTTTTATCGGCATCCACTTATTGTATATACATACTTTAACACATTTCTACAAAGTTTTATCAAAATCGGATGACTATAGCAAATAGCTGCAGTATGAATGATCGGTCGAAAAAGAAGTTCTAGTAAGAAAAACTTTTTGTTTTAAATGGGATCGCCTCCAAATTTTGCAATTAACACTGTATTAAGCTTTTCCATGATTTCACCAAGTTTAATCGAAATCAGACATCCTTATAGTATAGATCCCATAAAAAGGTAATGTCCAAAAAGTAGTCTTAGAAAAACTTTTTTGTTTTAAATGAAAGCTGCAAGGGTATACAAAACTTCGGCCGAGCCGAAGTTTACTTTCCCCTATTTTTTTATTTTGAAATTATTTTTGAATGTCTTTCTTGCTTTCAATTCTCTGGTATTTTCATGGCTTTCTAATGTCACAGACATAACTCCTTTTCGATTCTGTTCTTAAACTCGTTTGGACACGCTAGCCAGCAATTGAACGTGTATTTCCGTTCCTTAGAGGTATTGTTCTTTGGGCAAAAATACTTGTTATGGTCCATAGTACCAGAATCGCGATGAGCCCATGGAGGTTTTGTCGGCCCCATAAAATTTGGCCCACTCTAATACATATATATTCAATTCCTCCGAACATTTGACAGTATTTAGCCAAAGATGTGCCGCCCCTTTAGTTTTTTTTTTTCAAGAATCAGATCCAAGAGGCAGCTTAGTTTTGTTTCATATTGGTAATATCTGAAGAACTAGTTCTCGGTTAATTTGTTGATCTAAGTTTAATCTGTCAACAGCATATACTTACTTGTAAATGCACATTCACATACTATCTTTAAAGGTATAAATAACTTGAGCACAGCAACAGCAACCGTTGTTTTTATATATCTGGTTAAACTTTGCTTTCTGATAATAACACTTAAAAATACGAAGAAACTTGAAATCCGGTTTCTTTGTATTTCTTTTTTTGCATCCTCTTATAAATAAAGAAAAAAAAAATGTAATTTGTTCATTATTAATTTGTTTTGTTATGCTTACTTAATGATACATATGCACAATACTCAAACATTTCTTGGGTATATCAGAAAATTTAAATCAAATATAGAAACAGTTTGATGAGTTGTGCTCCAGTTTAAGTGATGCACCCAAGGCTTTTAACATTGAGCTTAAGTCCACATGCATAAATTAATTTCATTTAGTTTGTTCAGTACGAGTATGTACAAATATAGTTTAACACCTTCACCTGATTCAACACTCGTCTATATTTGCACACAAATAAAGAAGGCAACCAATTTAATTAAGACCAATCAACTGATTCAATACGTGTAATACTGTGAAATATGTAAGTGAACCTGGTAACGTGACATTTTTTCAACATCTATAACTTTTTCGGGATATGCCTTTTTAGAAATGCCTACGTGCGGGTATGTCACGGTCAAGTTTAATTCCCATTGACGAATCTCACCTAGAAAACCTGCTTTATTATCTTTTAGTTTCCTACCTTATTGTAATGAATAAAATTTGATAAATGTATTGTATTTGGTCAAACAATTAGCGACAATCTAATGAAGCGTCGACGCGTTTTCGGGACAAGAGGCGAAACCGTATTTCATGTTGTGAAGTACCGCCGCCAGCTTTCGATTTGAACGTTCCCCTTGATTTAATTAAGATTTATGATTCATTAAATTGAACTGCGATGGCGGTTGGTGGCTTCAATGTTAATGGTAACGCTAAGTTTTTGTCTGGAATGGATGGGGGTTCGGAGCCCAATGATCGACACGTCACATACATCCCTGAACATGTTCTATTGTTTTATTAGCAGCTCAATTTTAGCCCATTTAGCTGGCCACTAGACTTACGCTAATGAATTGTGTTGTGTTCATTTAAAATTTTCCTCATCTTCTCTTTCATTCTTTTCTGCTTCTTTTAGACACCCTGCTGTAATAAGTTCTACAAATGTCGCTTCTGCCATGATGAGAATGAATCACATCATTTCGATCGTAAAACCCTCACTGAACTGATATGTTCCGACTGTAATACCCGTCAAAAAGTGCAGGAGCAATGCGAAAAGTGTGGTGTGCGTTTTGGCAAGGTAAGTTCCCTCTTCGATTATATTTTTACTTCCCTTTCGTAATGTTGTTTGTTTGTTCCTTATTTTATAATTCGCAGTACACTTGCCTCATATGCAATCTGTTTGATGACTCGGATAAGCAGCAATATCATTGTCATGGCTGTGGCATTTGTCGTATTGGCGGTGCACATAATTTCTTTCACTGCGAAGTCTGCAATATGTGTCTACCTATACAGTTAAAGATCGATGGACATAGGGTGAGTAAAGTGTAGTGCTGGAAAACTATCGATGGATAGGGCATATCAGGAGTATTAACAATCAATATATGTACGAAAAGAGAGGGGGAAAAAATCCTACAAATCCGAACTTGCGCTTATTTCCAGGACAATACGCCCGAAATGCTTGGTACTAAATTTTATTATTATATTGTTTTTGAATTATCTTATGAATATTAACCAAAAACAGATTTTAAAGACAGATTTTTAATAAAGATACATAGAAAAAAAAAATATATTCTTCAAGGAGTTCTAAGAAATTGCGTGACCGGTTTCAAAAATAAAACAAAAATACCACTTTTGTGAGGTCCAGCCTTCTTGATGCTAAATTCTGGTCCAGTTCAGTTCACAGATTCGAAAACTAGTCTCGGCTTGGAGTCATCATCTCTAGTTTTCAAAAAATGAAACCAAGTAAGATAGTCGGTCAAGCTCGACAATAATCGGCCCTGTTCTGAATTCCAAATCGATTTTCGTGTAAACGTTGCTTTTTCTAATCTAAAGTAATGTATCAAAAGTAAGCAGAATGTCTATGGCTACTAGATCAGGTCTTTTCTTTTTGGCGAATTGAATCCACTTTGCATTGAGCAATCGGTTTCAGCTGCTTAAGCAATTCCGATTTTCGTCAAACGTAATCTAGTAATCGTTGGAATTCTTGTCACCTTCCATATAACATTTTTAAAAATGTTCCACTCGGAAATCGGAACATGGCCAAATATACTCTCAATCAGCGAAACTGTATGTTTAGTATATATTTTCATGCTGCAGTTGTCGCGCAGTTACTGCGCAGCAGCAACGAACAGTCTTGCTCATAATTTTACTATCACTCGTCCGATCTTTATTCATATTCATCCTTTGGCAGATCGATAAATAATCCTGATTACTCAATATGTCTAGATTGTACGAACCTTCTATCTAGAAAACTGTCAGAGATATGACGTATTTTCCAAAGTATAAGAAGCAAGTATAAGAAGTTTTTATCCCATACATGTCGAACCTCTATGTCTTACCAAACAAACCCATACTCTACGAGTAACGGGTATAAAAAGGAAAAGTTTCTTCTTAAAATCGGGAAGCTCAAATTTGATTTTAGACCAGGGGCCGGCTTGTCTGTATAGACATGAGCTTGAACATTGCTCCACAAAAAATAGTCTAAAGGCGTTAAATCGCACGATCTAGGCGGCCAATTGACCGGTCCCGAACGTGAAATAAAATGTTCATCGAACTCGCCTCTCAATAAGTCCATTGTTGCGCGTGCTGTGTGGCATGTGGCACCGTCTTGTTGAAACCACATGTCATGAAAGTCAAGCTCTTGCACTTTGGGCAAAAAAAAAGTTGGATATCATCTCACGGTAGCGCTCACCATTCACAGTTACGTTACGATTCGCATCATCTTTGAAGAAGTTCGGTCCAATGAACCAGCCCATAAACCGCACCAAACTGTGACTTTTTCTGGACGCATTGGTGGCTCTTGCAATGCTTCTGGCTGATATTCACTCCAAAATCGACAATTCTGCTTATTTACGTCCCCATTGAGCCAAAAATGAGCTTCGTCGCTAAACACAATTTTTCGGTAAAAAAGTGGATCTTCGGCCAACTTTCCCAGAGCCCATTCACCAAAAATTCTGCTTTGCGGTAGGTCGTTCGGCTTCAATTCTTGCACCAGCTGTATTTTGAAAGGCTTCACACCTAAATCCTTCCGCAAAATTTTCCATATTGTTGAGTAACAGAGGCCCAATTGCTGCGAACGGCGACGAATCGATAATTGATGGTCAGTGTTAATCACTGGCCGATACAGCTGCGATATATTCTTCAGTTCGCACTCTACGTAAGCGTGTTGGTGGTTTAATGTCCAACAATGTAAATTTGGTGCGAAATTTAGTCACAATAGCCCGAATAGCCGCTTCAGTGGGTCGATTAAACTGACCATAAAATGGAAGAAGCGCGCGATGAACTTTCTTAACAGAGCACGCATTTTGATAATAAAATTCAATAATTTGCAAGCGTTGTTCGTTTGTAAGACGATTCATGGTTAAATTATAGACCAAACTGAAGATGTTTGACAGTGAAACAAATCACGAAACGTGCGGGAGCTGTTTAAACCAGTGTTGCCAAATTATATCGACAAATTTTGGTGGTCCACTAGAAAAAAACTCCATCAATGTAAAGTTAATGTTAAAATTAGAATGTCATCCAGCTAAGCTGCTTTGTTTCAACTATAAGAAATACAAGAAAACATTCAAAATGAACGGTTCAACATAAAATTAAGTAAGGGAGCTGCAGTCGAGTGCGCCGACTACAAAACACCCTATTCCCTTGATTTCGTGTGTTTTCCTTTACATACACACACACTCACACATACACACACTCCAACATACACACAAACGCATGGCATGCGGCCGCTCGCGGTAACTGACAATGCAAGACCGCCCCCCCTCTCTCCCACAAGCAAAATTGATTGGTACATAACTTCGGTGTCCGATCTTATTGATCTTTTCAGAATAGATAGATATTGGGCCTAACTTGATATATGTAAAGTTTGGAAGGTCTATCTTAAAAATTGTGGCTCTGACAGTTTTTTGCGCTTAAAGGGGGGAGGGGGAGGAATTTTCCAAATCTAAAACAAACTCGATTTGAATCTGGTATACTCCTACCTACACTCCAAAATTTGTGGCCCTATCTCTTATAGTCTCTGAGATCGACGCGTTCATACGGACAGACGGACGTGGATAAATCGACTCGGTTGTTGATGCTGATCAAGAATATATATACTTTATAGGGTCGCAAATGCTCCCTTATACCTGTTACATACTTTTGCACAACTCCATGATCCCCCTTTTCCCATTTTCAATGGGAACAGGGTATAAAAATGGGTCTCCATCATTTGCGCAAGCTGGAGGATGCCGATAATAACGAATTGAGCGGCTTGCGAATTTGCAAATCATCCAATACTGCGCCACAGGTTACAAAATAAATGAAGAATACCTACACAGAGAACAAAAAGAATATGCAAAGGTATCCATTGGACGATTTCCCGTATCCATTTGGACTGGATTTGTCTTTAATATCCTTTTATCATCCAATGGGACTAAAATATCATCCAAAGGATATGAAAAATGATCATTGGATATTTTTTTTGACTTTTTTTCCTGTGTAGCTTCAGCTGCCCCCAAGTCTTATGTAGTGTGGGCAATATAGAGTCGGAGATGCTTCCTTCTATGCGTACAAAAATCTGGTCCATTTTAACATATCCTTTGAAAGGGCTTTAAAGAGCGCAAGTCCCCTTCAGAGTCGACATGAAAGAAAAAATCTAGCCAGCAATGCTTCCATGTTCCCTTGCTAAAATTCTATGATCGCCTCATAATTTTTTTGTATTTAGTTAAACAAGTTTACCCAAAAAAGGCAACTTTTTAACCAGAGAAGATAGCAAAAGTTCCATATTCCCCCAGCATAAAGGTGTGTTGAACGAGATTTGTTCACATTTTTAGCTCCTGCAGACACATTAGTTAACTAGCTCAATCCAAATTTGCTTCTACGTAGACTTCACCAAAGTTTGGTTCTGATTTAAATATGAAAAATATGAACTTTTCTGAGAAATTTCCTTATTTTGGCAAGTTCAAAAAATTTCCCTAAATTTATCTGCCAAACGAAAAAAATCATCAAAATAACTGGCAATAGACCATTGTATTCCCAAATACATGGGTATATTACCTAGTTAATTTCGCGACTTTTCCCGATTGGCAAGTAAATTTGAAGTATTTTCTCTGGTTAAAAAGTTGCCTTTTTTTGTACAATATAGAGCAGGCACTGACACTTCACCACACCCGTCACATTACCCAACCCAGTGTACTAATAAAGAAATCAAGAGAGAATCTGTCAACAGAACCTCAATTTTTTCAATATTATCTGGCGTAAGTCGAATAATATTCAAATTGTGGTTGTTGTTGTTTGACAATTGATTTTTAACATATGTAACATTGCTGGTCGCGCGCTGTGGTGTGTGTCCCGCCTGCTTTGAAAGTTTTTCTTGAATAAAACTCCGGTCACTCTCGCCTAGTATAGAGCTCGCTCGTTCGGATGGCGTCTGGTTTCGAAAGTCAGCAACGGGGCGGTTCATTTTACACGTAAATCTCCATCAATTTGATCTTTTACAAACTGCAGGAGTATATAAAGCTTTGGATTTACAGGGTATATTACAGTCAGGCTTAACCGTTATATGCGAACGTGATTATGATTTTCTCCAGAATCTAGTTCTTAATGTGCTGACTGTTCATGTTACTTAATCTGTTGAATTTGTTCTTTCCCTTTAATATTCGGTTTCGGTGATTGTATGCAAATAGCAAGAATACTTGGGCTTATGCAGATTAGTTTGACACTGACACTAAAATTAAACTGTATTTTTTTCGTGCCAAGTGCTGATATAGATTGTGACCTTCAAATTTTTGAAAGCATTTTAGAGAAATAGTAAAGTTTGAATATTGGTTTATGTAAAATCATGCTCCAACCGGTTGCCTAATTGTGGCTGCTTTAAAAAATCAAGTCGTTTTTTAATGTAAATGACTTTACGGGGGAGTGAGGTGGTGGGTTCGTTCTAAGCCAGTGTAACTTATTAAGACTTCTTCCTCTGCTCTTCTCCCATGTCTACAGTGCGTCGAAAACATATCTCGGTCGCATTGTCCTGTTTGCTTAGGCGACATCCACACATCGCGCATTCCTTGCCACATTCCCGATTGCGGACATTTGCTGCACAAAATGTGCTTCGATCAGCTGCTGGCCTCTGGCCATTACACCTGCCCCACCTGCCAGACCTCGCTGATTGATATGACAGCGCTGTGGGAGTATTTGGATGCTCAGGCGTTGCGCATGCCTGTAGCGCTCAAGTATGAGAATCAGCGTGTGCATATATTTTGCAATGATTGTCATAAGGTAAGTGCATGAACAAAAGCTGGAGAAGGGATACATATTTATAATTTTTTTTTGCAGACTTCCAAAACCAAATTCCATTTCATCGGACTTAAGTGCGTGCACTGCGGTGCCTACAATACCACGCAGGATGTGAAGCGTCGCCTCTCTCTGGTCACCGATGAGCCATCGTCAGCGTGACATTTGCTTGGAAACAGGAAATCTCTTGCCATGCTCACCCATTTGAAGAAACTAAATTTGTTCAAAAAACTGAAACCGAAACGCATTGAATTTAGACCAAATTCGAGCTGGTATCGAATATTTGTTAATCCCACAAAAAACACAAACATTTCAATTGGATTTTATTAATTTTTTAGCACACGCAATTTGCTTTCGAACTTTATTTGGAGCGTGTATCTCGAATTTTACATTTTTTCAATATTTCTCACAAAATTAGTTGTACCAAATTTCAACATTTATTAAAAAAAGTACAAAAAAATTCGTATGTATTGAAGCCCATAAACTACAGTTATAATCCTAAATAAATCCATTTTAATCTTTTTACACGTTGAGAAAATTAGACGAAATATTAAATTTGTTTTTGGAAAGTGGAAGGTAGGTTGGAAATATTTCACGTCAGTCTTGGTAGAGTTATCCCACAATCTGACAAGTTTCAATTTAAAATCAACAACAGAAAAGTAGAATTACTAAATGAGTATCCCACACTGGAGAGAAATTGTATATATTATACAACGTGCTCGGCGTCACACAGTTCCGTTGTTGCTATGTGGGACTCCAAATGGAAGCGAGTTTACTGGATCATGGCATAACTCAAATTAAGCCATTTTGTGAAAATCTCTCAATGGATTTTACCCAGCAAAAATAGTTCAATCTGGTAAAATATTAAAAATTTGTAATTCTCATTAACGGAATCATCTGCCTTTGGGATTTTATTAGCTTAGATAGTAAAAAATTGTTTCCCAAAAGGATTTTTCAAAATTCAAAATAGTTTAGGAGATACATCACTTTTAGTGAGCCAAGATGACCCAAATTTCTTTTCAAATTCTAACTTTCAACTCGATTTTCTCGAAACCACATTTTTCAAACATTTTAACACGATTACTCACGTTTTCTGGACCGATTTTGGGGAAATAAAAGAAAACCGACGCAGAATTAACGGCGCTATCGTTCGATAATCTGTACCTAAGGTACAACTGACTGAACTGGCTTCGCTTTCGAGATGCGACGTAAAAATAAGAAAAAATCGCGATATTTTTGACCGTTCGATCTTCGCCTCTACAAACTAAGACTACTTTATGGACCTTACTTTTCTATGGGATCTATACTATATATATGTCTGATTTCGACCAAACTTGATAAAATCATGGAAAAGCATAATACACTGTTAATTACCAAATTTGGAAGCGATTCCATTTAAAACAAAAAAGTTTTTACTTACTTGAACTTCTTTTTCTACCGATCATTCATACTGCAGCTATATGCTATAGTCATACGATTTTGATAAAACTTTGTAGAAATGTGTTAAAGTATATAAAATAAGGATATGCCAATATAAATGACATTTTCATTAAAAACAAAAAAGTTTTCCTCACTCGAACTAGTTTTTCGACCAATCGTTCCTATGGGAGCTATATGCTATAGTAATCCGATTTCGACCAAACTTTGTAGAATTGTGTAAAAGTATATAAAATAAGTGTATGCCAATGATAAGGACGTTTTTATTAAAAACAAAAAAGTTTTTCCCACTGGAACTCGTTTTTCGACCGATCGTTCCTATGGCAGCTATACGCTATAGTCATCCGATTTCGACCAAACTTAGTGAAATCATGGGAAAGAATAGTAAACTAAGAAGAGTATTTGTACCAAAAGACTTCGTGCAAAGTTTGTGAGGATAGCTTTAAAGCTGTCGAAGGAGATAGCATAGAAACAGACGGACAGAGCTAAATCAACTCAGCTCGTCATGCTGATCAAGAATATATATACTTTATGTGGTCGGAGATGCTTCCTTCAATGCGTTACAAACATCCGTACAATTTTATAATACCCTCTGCAAGGGAATAAAAATATGAAATTTTCAGTGAAATTTGATTTTATCGGAAAGTTAAAATAAATATATCTGTCAATCGATTATAGACCATTGAATTCCCAATTTTACTTCATTTACACTTAATTAATATCATCGCGCTTTTATATCATCAACATTTTTTATAGTGAGGGCGGAAGGGGGCGTGGCCAAAATTTTAAATAAATAAACTTGATCTGCATAGGAGTCCACATACAAAATTTGGGCGCTCTAGCTCTCTAGTCTCCGAGATCTAGGTGTTCATACAGACGGACATGGCTATATCGACTCGGCTGTTGATGCTAATCAAGAATATATATACTTTATGGGGTAGGAGATGCTTCCTTCTGCCTGATATATACATTTGCACGGCTTTAGTTTACCCTTTTTACTCTACGAGTAAGGGGTATTAAAATAGGTAAAAGCTAACTTCGGCTCGGCCGCAGTTTTATATATATCCTTGCAGCTTCCATTGAAAACAAAAAGTTTTTCTAACTAAAACTACTTTTCGGACCTTACTTTTCTATGGGAGCTATACTATATAGTTGTCTGATTTCGAACAAACTGAGTGGAATCATGGAAACGCATAACAAACTGTTAATTACGAAATTATGGAGTCGATCCCATTTAAAACAAAAAAGTTTTCCTCACTAGAACTTCTTTTTCGACCGATAATTCGTACTACAGCTATATGCTATAGTCATCCGATTTTGACACAATAGAATTGTGTAAAAGTTTATTAAATAAGTATATACCAATGATAAGGACGTTTTCATTGAAAACAAAAAGTTTTTCTCACTAGAACTGGTTTTTCGACCGATTGCTTATATGGCAGCTATATGCTATAGTCATCCGATTTTGCCCAAAATTGGCAGAATTATGTGAAAGCATTCCAAATAATTAAATGCCAAGTTTTAAGACATTTCCATTGAAAACAAAAAAGTTTTTCTAACTAATACTATTTTTCAGACAATACTTTTGCATGACAGCTATGTATACTATATAGATGTCCGATTTCGGCCAAACTTAGTGAAATCACGGGAAAGGATAGTAAACTAAGAAATACGAACTTTGAAGGAGTTTCCAACAAAAACAAAACAGTTTTTTTCACAAAGACTAGTCTTTCGACCGATCGTTCCTATGACAACTATATGCTATAGTCATCCGATCCGGCCGGTACCGACAAATGTACAGCGAATTTGTACTAAAAGACTTCGTGCAAACTTTGGTCAAGATAGCTTTAAAACTGACGGAGGAGATAGCGTAGAAGCAGACGGACAGATGGACATGGCTAAATCAACTCAGCTCGTCATGCTGATCAGGAATATATATACTTTATGTGGTCGGAGATGCTTCCTTCAATGCGTTACAAAAATCCGCACAATTTTATAATACCCTCTGCAAGAGTATAACAAGTAAGAATGTCGGTCAAGCCCGACTATAAATACTCTGTACCTGTAAAGTGCTGCCCATCACCGTTGCGACCGGTACTGCCCATAATTGTTTGTCTTCCTTATAGCTCGACCATCGATCATCCTATCTTTACCATTCTTTTGGCGGATTGAAAAAGAAGCCTAATTACTAAATGTGTCCGGTAAGAACGAACCTTCTATCTATAAAACTGTGGGCGATATGACGTTTTCTCTAATTTGGGGGGCTGCAAAAAATGATAATAAACTTGATCTGCCTGCAAGTATAAGAAGTTTTTTATGACCTCTATCTCTTAACATCTCTGAGACAGAAAGACAGACAGAAAGACGGACGCTCGGACTGACGGACATGGCTAAATCAACTCGGCTGTTGATGCTGATGAAGAATATATGTACTTTATAGGGTCGGAGATGCTTCCTGTTGCTTGTTACATACTTTTGCACTAACTTAATATACTCTGGGTACCTTTGGTACAGAGTAGAAAAACCCCAAAATGTTTTTTTTTTTAAACTACAGATGAGCAAAGTCACATGCATCTTTTAACTAATATACAAAATTTACAGAACTAAAAATATATTGATTTTTAGCGAAGCTATGTTCGAAAAACAGAACTATAATCACAACACCCCATCTTCCCCTTTTAAAAAAGAAAGCAATACTGTTGATTATATTGAACTAAGTTTGGATCCAAAATGGTACATAAAATATTAACACAATGTATTTTCTTTTATTAAACTGGTATTGAACACTACCTACCAGTTACTTCAAAATCGAAAACATTCCATATGCACTGACCTTCTGATGTTTTCCATGTTCGAATCCGGAAAGATCCCATCCAAATTTTAAGAGATTTGCAAATCCTCTTTTTGAGACTAAAACTTTTTTAAAATATGTTTTATTTTCATATTTATAGCAACTAATTAAATGACTAAAAACTATTTAGTGATTTGTTTGGATCAGAAATTCGTTTTGGAAGTTAAACGAAACTCCTTTGGTAAATGGATGGTTAATCTTTTTTGGATTTCTGTACATGCTTAAAAAGATAGATATTGTTCTCAGGTTATACACATAATAGTTTTAAATGATACAAGTAATATATTCTCAACTTGTCCAAAGTTCACTGTGCCTTTTCCTTAGGGGCAACTCCTCCATCTGCTTTGTTTTCGGTTGCACGTTTCTGTCTACGTTCTGCAGCTTTTCTCAAATTGGTCAAATAGAAGCCCAAAGCTATCATTGCAATCCAGCTTATGTAGCCAATGTGATAGACCGAGCTATAGAAATACCAAATGCGTCCAAAAGACGACAGTAGGAAGGCGGTACCCAGATAACTGAAGGCAAACCACTTGAAAATCCAGAATATGACATCCATAACTTGTCGATGCATGCCCGTGGCATCCCTACGCACCAGCTTATGCCACATATCCTCCAAAGCAACATAGAAAGGAGCACCCATAATGCAGAAATAGTGTCCAGGTCGGAAGCCATGCCAATAGGCCGAGCAAAGCAAAGTAGCACCCGTTCTGAAAAATGAGAAAATTGTTCATTTGGGAATATATGGAAAGTTAACTACTTGTTATACCTGCCCACCCTGTGTGGGTGTGCATCAGTAGCAAAGAGAAACAGGAACAAGAGCAACAAGAACAACATACATATACAGACAACAAATCTAGCCTAGCCTCTACAAATGAATGGTCCATTCACTACCCACCTGTATTTCTTGCTGGGGAATAGTTTGTACACATTGACGGCCAACCAATATTGCACACACACGTTCCAATGCTTCATACCCTCACGGAATGTCCAGCATCGCTCCACTTCCAGCACACGGGTATTAACAATAGTGGTGAAGTTGTAGGTATGTAACTCGGCATCTCGTTTCAGGTGCTGATACCGTTTACGTGGTCCCTCGCCATTGTTGGCATCTGCCTCCGTGGGATACGCACCAAATCCGGCCATGGTACAGACACATTCACTTAGCGTAAGTCCCGTGTAAATGCGTGCACGGAATATAAAGAAAGTGGGCCAAACATATAGCAGGCGATAGACAAAGGAGCGATCATTGTAAAACTCATCACTTAGGGCATACTGCAGAAAGGATAGGAAAATTCCAAATTACAAAACAATTGATTTTGAGTATATATTTATCTCACCTCAAGTGGCCAAACGTAGTTGGTGACCAGATAAATGCTGCAATAGAAAACGGCATATTTCAGCTTCTCAATGGTGGCCTCGACGCTGGGAGCATGATACTTGAAGGGCATCTCAAAGTAATCACGATATGTGCGGTACCGATAATATGGACCTGGCAAATACAAAATCAATAGAATACATGTTTGATTATGTAAAAAAAAGAAGGGAAATCGAAGAGATGACACATCATTTCATTGATGGAGTCAACAAATGCTCTTGGATGCAAGTGAGAACTATTCTTTCAGAATCAATTTGACAGTTTTGGTTATGCCCAGGGATTAATTCCGAACCAGGAACCGTTAACTGAAATAATCCGTTTCAAATCACGAACCGGAACCGATACTACATGTTTTTGAGAACCGAAATCACTTTACCGTTATTATTGTAACCGATAGAGCCGGAACGAAACCGAAACTTTGCTACCGGTACAGTTCCGGTTTTGTAGAGGTTACTTATCACAGATATTTGTAACGCAAACCAGTCACTCTATTCTATACTCCAACTGAGAAAGAGACAAATAGCTTTCGAAGAAGCAGTTCCAGGCAGGGCCATAACAGAATTTTACTTTAACTGTTAAATGTCAATATATTACTGTTATGAAGAATTTCGTTACGTTTTTCCAAAATGTATTAAAACTGGTTAACAAATGTTTCCTTTTGGCTGGTATATAGTTTATAATTTCTGCATGTAAAATTTATTTTAACTCGCGGTCCATTAAGGAAAAATAATTTCCGATCTTTTGGGGTGGTGTACTTTAAAGTAATTGGAGTAGATAAACAACACATTTTTAGTCTTTCGAACCTGAAGTCAAGTCGGATCTCCATTTCTATACTCTCTAGCAATTGAACAAAAAGTTTGTGCAAATGTACGTAATGGGTAGAAGGAAGCAACTTTGACCCTTCAACATCAACATCTGAGTCGATTTTGACATTTCCCGACTGCCCGTACGATCAAACAGATCTCGTAAATGGTAAGAGCTGAGGTTCAAAGTGTATGGAACGTGAACTCTTTTATCTATTACAATTTTGTAGGTAGAATGTTCGAACCTTCTAGACTTGAAGGCTCTGCAATTGAATCAAATTTTGGCCCTCTATCCCGGCTTTTACCACCCGAAAATTGTGAACCTGGCGTTATCTTGTTGAAATTGCCACTGCAAATTTCCAGGCAAGTTTATAAAATGCGGGAAAGCAATGGAGTACGTTTTTATAAGTGTTTGTTTTCATACTCTGAAACCCACAAGTAAGAGATGGCTTCCGCCCCATACCATTCCGCCACCCACCCGACTATGCAAGCGATCCAACTGATGTTCCTATTTGCGTAGATCATGGAAGTAGTAGTTGTAGACACCAGGACCCTCTAAATTTAACTTCTTTTCATCCGAAAAGACAACGTTACGCCAATCGGAATTCCAGATCAAGCGCATTTTCTTTCGTGTAAGGTTAGGAGGTTTTAGTCTCTGTGGATGTTGAGCATTTCAAAACACTCATTGAGTTGTGAATAAGTTCGCATTAAGGGGAGATACGAGGGCCGTCCCAGAAATGGACGACCACGCACAGTAGTGTTAGAAAATGTTCACAAAAAATATTAAAAAGGGGAAGTACCGACTATTAAAAGCTTAAGTTTGAAGTTTGGTGCCTTTACCTGGCACAGTTATTTTTTGGTCGATTTTAATAGAGAACACTTGTTATTGATTTGCAAACATGGACAAAATTGGTTATCGTTATGTGATACAATACTTTCATATAAAAGGTCTTAGTCCAACCAATATTAAAAAGGAGCTGGATTCTACCTTACGTAATTCTGCTTCTTCGTTTACAACAATAAAATATTGGGTGGCTGAGTTTAAGCGACGTCGTTTGAGCTGCGAAAATGAACATCGTAATGGGCGTCCAAATGAGGTGACCACTTCAGAAATGGTGGCCAAAATTAAAAAATGTGTATTGAGAGACCGGCGATTGAAAGTTCGTGAGTTAGCTGAATGTGTAGGCATTTCAAAAAGTGCTGTACATCGCATATTGACCGAAAAATTGGAAATGAAAAAGTTATGCGCAAGATTGTGCCGCGTTTGCTTTTCCATCATGACAATGCGCCGGTTCACACCTCTGCCGTTGCAATGGCTAAAATTAATGAATTAAAATTTGAATTGCTACCTCACGCCCCTTATTCGTCAGACTTAGCTCCCTCTGATTATTTCTTATTTCCAAACTTGAAAAAATGGCTCGGAGGAAAAAGATTTGGCAACAATGAAGAGGTGGAGTCCGAGGTTAATGCCTATTTTGAAGAGCTTCACAGTTCTCATTATAAAAAAGGTATCGAAGCTATTGAACATCGACCTAAAAGGATCCTATGTTGAAAAATAAAAAAAAAAGTATAAATTTTTGTGTTTTAGTATTTAGGTCGGCTATTTCTGGGACCGCCCTCGTATAGATAATTTTATTGGTTTCATATTCAATTTTACAAAAAGGTGCTTCTGCAATGACACCGTAGAGAGGTTGCACCTCAAATGTGATAGCACCAATCTGAGTGCAGAAAACGCCCTTTCGACACTGACTTCTGTTGCAGGAGCAGAATGCACTACTTTGGCCAGTTCATATAGATTGGGAAATCACTCAAAATGTTTTGTACATGGGCACATAAATTTGCAGATGTGTGTGATTTTTTAAGTTCAATAGGCCCAAAAGTCCTCACACAAATTTCACTGCCATTATAGTATTGGACATTTATGCCTAAGATTCCACGATTTAGTCTAGTGGCTGTGTCCCTTTTTGGGCATAGCATTCTGTCAGTTAATGAAGCAACGATTTTTGATTTTATTTTGTCGCTGTCTGAATTTAATACAGAAAACGACATTTTTTGAGTGGTCACAAGATCAACGCATGTATCCTTGACTTCACTTGGGCACATAATCACTGTAAGCTTAATTTTTTTTTCTGGAACTTCAGCCTTTTTTCCGCTAACTCGTTCACATATTCTTTTTTGTGCTGCTCAACCAAATGGCGCTTAAGATTGCAGATATAATTTCTTTGAACGACTTGCCATTTCCTATAGCGTACTTTTCCGCTTGAACCATCCACCCAGCTAGACGAGATCATTTTTAATTCAAAAATGGATTATATTGGTTGGTCTTGGGTTACAGACTAGGAATATATAAAATTTTTTTTCTTGTTCCCTAAGAAAAGGCGCAATTTCAATTTGAGATTTATTTTTGAGCAAAAAATAAAACATAACGAATAATCATTACTTGAGTTTTATTTATTTGCTCAAAAATAATGATTATTGGTTGAGTTGTAAAGTAAAACTCAAAATTAATTATTTTGTGATTAAAACAATAAATCCTGAAAAATCCTTAATCATGGTTAAAATGGATAAAGGATCCTTAAAGAAGAGTTTTGGTATATCTCTCGCTGTCTTAAAGTTGCTACAAGTGCATGATTTTTGATTAAAAAAAAAACAAATAATTATTATTTGCAGTCCCTGTTTTTAATTACTTTTAATTTTTTGGTCTCGGTTGATCTTTCTGAGGAAATGTCTATCAGGCCTGTTCCCGTTTCCGAGTGGAATGAAAAAGTAAAACGATCGCAATTCCGAATCGTTTTCATTTTGGTGTTCCCGTTTCCGAGTGAAATAGAAATCGATTGTCTTTTCGAATGAAAGTTCGAATCGTTATCGAAATTTAATTCAGCCATAAGGCAGCCTTGACAATTTCGATCAGCACTGCGCATGCGCTGATTCGGAATTGCGAACAGCTCGGTTTCATTTCGATCGTTTTCTTTTCGTCTTCATGCAATTTCTGAGGTACAAATTTAATAAAAATGATTTCAAATCAAATTGAAGGCTTCATATATCTATAGATACTTCAAAATCTTCACAATATTTGACATGTTAAAATAAAAATACTTGCAAGATGCAAAGAATCACAGTTGCCAAGAAAATTGGCATTTACTTTTCATTCCACTGACTCTTAGGCAAAACTTTTGAAACCGAATAAATCGAAAACGGGAACAGGCCTGTATATATATTATTAATCCTACCTAAGAAGATGTTAAGGTTTTTTTCCTTCTTTTTTCCTATATATTTTGTCTATGTTTTTGTTAGCTCTAATGACGTCCCTGACTACAACTGGCTGTGAATCGGGGTATAGCTGGCCAGACAGGCAAATGAAATTCCCCAACCGAGTCGGAGTCGTTATTAGATTATTTTGTAATTTTGTTAGATTTTCTTTGTTAGGCTTCCTTAGTTGATGAGTCTCTTTATAAAGTTATTTTAAGTTTGTTGCCAGCCTTTTTTGTCGTCTATTAATAAATAAATATCGACTTGACTGTTGATGCTGTTCAAGAATATATATATTTTATAGGGTCGGAGATGCTTCCTATTTGCACATTTGGTATAGAGTATAACAAGAAAGAAAGTCGGTCAAGCCCGACTATAACATACTCTGTACCTGTGAAGCGCTGCCCATCACCGTTGCGACCGGTGCTACCCATAATTGTTTGTTTTCCTTATAGCTCGACAACCGATCTTAACCATTTCTTTGGCGGATCGATAAAAAATCGTGATTTCAAAATATGTCCAGAAGGTTCGAGCCTTCTATCTTTAAAACTGACGGAGATATGAGGTTTTTTTCTGCATTGCGGGGACGGGAGGGGGCGTGGCAAAAATTGAAAATGAACTTGGTCTGCCTGCAAGTATAAGAAGTTTTTTGTCCCATACACGTCGAACCTCTATCTCTTACCATCTCTGAGATCTGTTTGTTCATACGGACAGACAGACGGACGGACATGGCTAGATCGACTCGCCTGTTGATGCTGTTTAAGAATATATATACTTTATAGGGTCGGAAATGCTTCCTTCTGCCTATTAAATACTTTTGCACAAATTTAATAAACCTCTGGTACAGAGTATAAAAAGTAATGAAGAATCAGGTCCCAGTGCCCAAGCAGAAGTTTATGTTATTTTCTGCGACGTACCCTAGGTCATTTTTCCCACCAAGCTGTTTGACTTAAGTGATATTTACAGCCCCGAGTCATTTTACAACGATTATAGAAATCTATTGATAGAATCTTCTATACATATACCTATAAAGTTTACTATCAGTAATTGAACTTTGCTACCATGTAGGGCCAGCAACAGACGATGATATGCTTAGCAATTCTAGTTTAATGGCTATGTCAGTGAATGGCGAGTGAGTAAAGAGAGTGAGTTTCTTTTTACCTGTTAGCACGCCAATGTAATTGAAGCTATAATGCAAAATCTCAGCAGCGCTCAGCTGCTGCAGCTCCACATCATAGTCGGTAATCTCCACGGGACTTTCTTGGCTAACATCGCGCTGTTCATTCTGGGTCTGCTCATCTCGGGCACGTAGTCGTTTCCAAGCAGCGGTCTTTTCAAAAGCAATGCCAGATACCTGGAATAGAAGGAAGCACCTTTGAAAAATAACTGTCAACTAAGTTTTTAGTTATGTAACCATTAACCTTAAGGGTGAGTATCATTTGGATCATATTGGTGTGGCCGGGAATGCTTAAATACAGGTCGAATAGACGGAAGAACACCAGATAGCCGAACATGATTACAAAAGTGACCAGGTGGCATTTGCTGCAGGATTAAAAGCATGTATATAAAACACGTATATGCAACATATACACTCACCTGGCATCCACCAACAGCACACTGGCTGTGCCCAAGGCCAAGGATATGAAACAGTGCAAACTGTGGAAGCCCGATACAATAATTACAACCACAATTCCCAAGGCCGTCGACGTCATTTTACGCTGCGCCTCATCGCGTATTTTTCTCACATAGCTACCGGCTCCTATGCAGGCCAGCAGACACAGAACATAAATGACGTCGTCCAGACTCATTTTTATTTAGTTTATTGATTAATTTGCACGCTGTGTGCGGGCGGGCGGCTATCTGTATGGAGTTGAAATCAGATTTGTTGGTTTGCTTCTGATTTAGCTTGGTCTTCCTCCCCCACCGCTAACAAAACAGCTGATTTGCGATGGCAGCCCGGCGTACGATAGTATCGGTAATGAAGAATGAAGGAGAGCTGCCACATAGTTGGAAAAACTTTAAATTGCAAAATCACCATGTTGACCGTTACATATATGTATAGTCACAGACATTCTGCTTACTTTTCATAACAAATTTTAAATTAGAAAAACCGACTCGGAATTTGGAACAGGGCCGAGTTTAAATGTTTTGATGATTATCATAGGAGGCATGGTTTGAATGATGCACCTTTTGCTGCAAATCATTGATACAGTTAAGGTATGAATTTTAAACCTTTCATTGATGGATCTGCCATTGGGATTTCTTTAGAGCATCCAGAGGATGACATCTAGAATGCTAGCGCAACAATGGTGTTAAACGTCCCATCGATTTAGATTTTTAATTATCCTCTGAATGATATAGAGTTGTGGCACCATATTATCATTTCCCCCAACGTACACAGCTAAAATATTCAGCTTTACCTCGCTGTATCGTAAAAAGCCCTTGCTACTGATTTACATAATGTGCATTTATTTACTTAATTGATTTAATTAAGGCATAATAAGTTTAGTTCAGTCAAGTTCAGTTCTCGCTTCATTTTATCATCGTCTGCCTAAAGCAAAGGGTTCACTAGATGAGGTCTTGACATAATAAATCCCTTTCTTGGGCACAGCCGGCTCTCCACCCATTTGTATGGTCTGTCTACGTTTCTGGTCACACTGCCATTTGCCTTGATCTCTTGAGCAGGGTGTACCCCAAAATCCCTGGGGTGAGTTAATAGATTCGGCAAACATCTGGTAGGAGCGTATATGGGAACAGCCCAAATAGTAACAGCTACGTTGATACAATCCATAATTCGGGTAGAAGGTAGCACTGCCAGTGGGTCTGAGAAAACCAAAGTTGCCACTGGTATGCATTGATTCCACATATTTGGCATCGGTGGGATCTATACGAAATTCCGTGCTGCGATGACGAAACTTGGGTCCTGCCGGGTCCAATGCAAAAATCGTATTATATTGCTCCGGATGAAGACGCTTGCCTGCAGCTCCCGCTATCTGGGCGCCCAACGAATGACCTATTAGATACATATCGTCATACTGGGCACCGAATTGACGATTTAGCTGACGGGTGAATTGAGCCAATTGTGCACCAAACACTTCAATTAGCTTTACCACCGAAAAGTAATTTATATTGGCAGAGCTGGAGCTCCAATCGGCCACTATGATGTTATAATCTCCACGCTTAAGGTAGGCATTCTTCAGGTCTCTATTAAAGGAACCGCGCGACTGACTCATCCAGCCGTGGATCATAATGCGTGTGGGTAAAGAGGCATTAAAACCCGCTTGTTGCCATTTTTTAGTTACTGCAAAGTCCACTTCTCTGCCGCATTCTGAAAATTCTTTCTTGAACAAATAGAACTGCATGCGTAGCTCCTGGCGGTTGGCAAAGGGATTCAAATTTTTGGCTATTTTTTTCAAGAACGGCAAGTCCAAGAATTTTCCGATTCCCCGAGATTCACTCAAATCCTTGTCACAATTATTCCACTGCACAGCCGGAGATCCCTCCGCCTCATCATCTTGCAGCAATTCAAAAACGTCGTCCACTTCAGGTTCTTCGGAGATGTCTGAGCGTACACCAATGCTATCGGGCATTTCTGGATCAGGCAGCTTATCCATAAATTCAGACATCTCCTGATCGTAATCTCCCTCCAAATCATTTGCACTCGGCTTACCCAGAGCTAGATAAAAAAAAAATAATAATCATTATTACAGTTTACTATTATATGTAAATAAACCTACCCTTGACTGCTATCAGCAAGCATAATGTTAGCACTAGCTGAGACTTCGACATTGTAAACAGCTGTAATAACTGACCAAAGCTTTTCACTCCACTGGCTATTAGATTCTGTCGACCTAAGCAAACGAGCTAGCTGGTTTTATATACAATGCGTTCGGCCTGCATCTATTTATAGGCCGTTCTGATGCATTGGTACGCACTAGTTGCCTGACATTATCAGCTGCAGATCAAACGGCATTCCCTCTCAGGGGCTGAGGTTACGAAAGGGGTTTAGAGGAAGCTTATTGTCGTAGCTTAGAACAATTTACCTTAAGTTTTTATTTAAGTGAAATCTTAATCTACTTTTAAAAAAAAAAAAAAAAAAAAAAAAAAAAAGGAAAAAATGTGGTTTAAAAAAAATTTTAACAGTATGCTTGTTTAAATTTCTAAACACTAGACGTTATCAATTTCGTTAGCAACTATTATGGCGAGAAAGTAACATGCTGATTAAAAAAGCAAGGCTGAAATTGTAGAGAAGGTTAGGTAAAACCAGAGCACTACATCAAATCTAGTCTGTATTTTTCTTGGTAAGTTCTTGGTAAGTATTTTTCTTTTCGAAAGTAAGTACGAAAGGAATCAAGTACTTGAATCGAGTACTTTTCGTACTTACAGTAAGCCGATTTCAGAAAATACACAATTGACAATTCGAATTATTCTTAAGCGAATGTATTATATTAGATTCGGTATTAAGCCCAATATATTATCCGCTACAGATCCAATTGGATCCCCTTAAAATATTATCTCTTTGTATATATACACTGGTCGGCATAATTATTTTGACAAAATTTTTTTCATAAATAAACCAATTTATCTTTTAAACAAAAAATCCTAAAACTTTTAAATTTTTATCGAATACTGGTATGAAAGTCCGCTTTCCATAATTCATAAGTAGTCCACATAGTGTGGGGTTAGAAAATATTAATCGAATTGTCCAAACGGAGGTGGGCTAGTATTTGAAAGATTTCAAACTGATATATCTCGAAGGATCTTAAAGCTAAATTAAGATACAGCAAGTCACACCGAATCGAATCTAGCGTTAAAAACTCCATATTCGATAGATTAACGTAAAAGCGAAAAGAAAAGGCTCTGTGGACAAGGCTAGAAAAAGTGTTTTTAATAAGAGTTATGAGTCAATTTTATCAAAATGGATTAGCCATATTCTAATATTCGAGATTATACGGATTTAACTAAACACACCAACAAAAACAAACTAATTTAAAAATACTTAACAAACGGTTAAACCACGACCACGAAGGTTTATCAATAAAGTAATACAGAAAAAATCAAATTATTAAAAACAACATTTTTTCTAGCACATTAGATCCAAGCAAAACTGCCAAATTAGCCATTTTCTGCATTTTCAAGTCTAATTTACAGTTAATCTATTAGAGATATGGAGTTTCTAACGCTAGATTTGGATTCAGCGTGAAAAACTTGTCTAGAATCCAACATTTTTTTAGCATTAAAGATCCTGTGCTGAGAATATATCAATTTTGAAATCTTGTCAAAATACTTATGCCCACCTCCGTTTGGACAATTCGATTAATATTTTCTAACCCCAGCAGCTGATTGTGGACTACTTATGAATTATGGAAAGCGGACTTTCATACCAGTATTCGATAAAAATTTCAAAGTTTTAGGATTTTTTGTTTAAAAGATAAATTGGTTTATTTATGAAAAAAAATTTTGTCAAAATAATTATGCCGACCAGTGTATATATATATCGATACCTTAGATTTAAGTAGACCATTTAAGAAGCATCCTCATAAGATTACCGCCAATTTACATTGTATTTGATGAAAAATGTATAACTATTATTTACGCTAAGTAAAAACGTTCCCTCTATTGGCGCTGCCCCTGGTTACACATTTAACATTATCTCTCGTCCAATTAACCAGGCATTGCCCACCACAGTAGCAATCGCACGCGTTTCCCCAACTCACAGCTTGCGACTTCCAATACAGGTTCTAAATACATGCATTCTTAATTCATGCAATGACGTAGCACCTGGCCAGACAGATTGTGAGACAAAGTGGCGTGTCGCACTTATGGGAAATTCTCAGCAGACGAACTTGTAAAAAATTTTATAATTATAAGATGGGCGTTTACAAAAACGTTGGTGCTAACGATTATCACCCACCTTAAATGGAATAAACTTTTTTAAGTATATATGAATGGGGAAAAATACATTTAGGTAGCCTCGATGAAAGGTTATAAGTCTCTGAAATTTATCATTGTTAATTAATTGATTTGCACAGGTGATTTCCAAAGTTGTATTACTACCTAAGGTGGGGTACTCGGAACAGTCAGCTGTATCTTGCTACTTATGTACGGTAAAGAAATGTTGCTACTGGCAGAAAGTTCGAAAGAAATGCAGTGTTCAATTGACAAAGTATAATAAGTTTGTGCAAAAGTGTCTAACAGCCAGAAGGAGGCATCTCCGACCCTATAAAGAATAAATATTCTTGATCAGCATCAACAGCCGAGTCGATATAGCCATGTCCGTCTGTCGTCCGTATGAACGCACAGATCTCAGAGATGGTAAGAGATAGAGGTTCGACGTGTATGGGACAAAAACTTCTTATACAGGGTGGGCCAAAAGAAGTCACCCTATTGGAAGATGCTCTTATTTTTACAAATAGCCGCCAAAGTCAGATCTGTTTTGACATTGTGAACAAGCCATGGATCAATATACTCCCCAAGAACGCGGAATAATCGTGAATAATCGATTTTTCGACCAAAATCATAATGAGCGATGAGGCTCATTTCCACCTCAGCTGGTACGTGAACAAGCAAAACTATCGCTTTTGGGGCACCGAAAATCCACGAGTGATGCACGAGGAGCCATTACACCCGCTCAAAGTGACTGCATGGTGCGCTGTTCACGCTGGAGGAGGCATCGGGCCATTTTTTCGAGAACGCCGCTGGTCAAACGACAACAGTGGATGGTGCGCGTTATAGGGTCATGTTAACCGGGTTTTTTCTGCCGCAATTGGAAGAATTAGGACTGGAGGACATGTGGTTCCAAAAGGACGGAGCAATGGCACACACTGCGCGAGCCACCACCAACATTCTGAAGGCAGCGTTCCCGGGTCGCCTCATCTCTCGTTTTGGCGATTTGCACTGGCCTGTAAGATCGCCCGATTTAACCGTTCCAGACTTTTTTTGTGGGGTTTTTTGAAATCCCGTGCTTACGTAACCAAGCCCGAGACCTTGGATGCCCTCAAGGACAACATTCGACACGAGTGCGAGAATCTGCAGCCCGAAGCCCGAAACGAGCCCGTATGGCAATCAATTGTATCGGCGCCCGTTTGGCTGATATCATCTTCTCGAAATGACCAATAAAATTCTAAAGGTTCAAATAAATATAATAAAACAAGTAAGGGAGCTGCAGTCGAGTGCCCCGACTACAAAATACCCTGTTTCCTTGATGTCGTTTGTTTTCCATACACATACACACACACACACTCCAACATGGCATGCGGCCGCGCACGATAACTGACAATGCAAGACCCCCCCCCTCTCTCCCACAAGCAAAATTGATTCGTATATAACTTCGGTGTTTATTGTCCGATCTTAGTGATCTTTTCAGAATAGATAGATATTGGGCCTTACTGGATATATGTAAAGTTTGGAAGGTCTATCTTAAATTGTGGCGCTTAAAGGGGGGAGGGGGAGGAATTTTCCAAATCTGAAACATGCAAAAATTTGTGGCTCTAGCTCTTATAGTCTCCGAGAAACACGCGTTCATACGGACTGACGGACGGACGGACAGACGGACAGGGCTAAATCGAATCGGCTGTTGATGCTGATCAAGAATATATATACTTTATAGGGTCGTAAATGCGTCCTTCTACCTGTTACATACTTTTGCACAACTTCATGATCCCCCTTTTCCCACTTTCAATGGGAACAGGGTATAAAAACAGAATATACGTTTTTTATTTAGAAAAAAAAAATGAAAGGCAAACAACTTCTTTTGGCCCATCTTGTACATAAATACATACATATGTTCAAATTGTCGATCCTTCCTTTGTTAGACGAGTACTCTTATCGTAGTATTAGTAGAGTATCCCTTACTGATATACCAACACATGTACATACTTACGTACATACATAAGATATTCAGTTGTCTTTCATTGTTTATTTGTTAAGATTTTTGAAAAGTGTGAGACTCAGTTGGCGAAATTGTAAGCATATTAGTACCAACTATGGTGGACACAACTAAATTTTAAGCCGAAAATCTAGTTATGGGAGATTTTAATTCCATTTGGTTACACTGCAAGTTGTAATACGTCCTCTCTAGCGAAATAACTCGTTCAGGAAATAGAAAAGCGAGAGAATCCTTTTTTGAAAACAATGTTTTTCTAGGTGGGATATTTTCGGACTCAAGGTATAACGTAATGCCAAATCCTGATCAATCTTGTATTACTCATTCAACAAATATTTATGCTCAAATTTCTTCGGTTGCTGATCAGTCACCTCTTAATGATTATCTGAAAGCGGCGACACAGTTGATGCATATGTGATGTTGCCAGAAAAGAAATTTGGTGAGAAAATCACTTTAGTTTTGTCAACAAAAAATCTGCTGTATTCGAAACCATGAAAACATTCTAAAATGGTGGTCAGAGTCCTCCACAAAGTTCCTAGAATTGTATGAGATTTCAAAAGTTGATGTAAAATAATGCGAAATGTGAAAATTGATTTTAATTTTACTTTAAATGTCAAACGACTGAAACTTTTGTGTTGAATATTATTTCTTTATTTTACAAAGGAATAAAATAATTTACTTTACAATATTAAAATTTTTACTTATACCAGTACGTACCGGTATACCGAAATAAAAAACTGGGTACCGTATCGAAACCGAGAACCGAAATAAATTAAAAACCGAAATTGAACCTTTTACCGAAACATTCATTTCGGTTCGTACCGGTACCTGTACCGGAACCGAAAATAGTTTCGGTATCAATCCCTGTTAGAAACCTTCTCGGGCAAGCGCTGCCCAAAGTTTAATGGCAATCGGATGAACGGTATAGTTTTAAAATTTTATGACCATTTCCGGCCCATTTTTTCAATTTAGATACCTTCGCGGGCAAGCGTACAACCATTCCTCAAAGCTTCATCAAAATCGAACATTTTGCAAATTTCGCGGTTCTTGGACCATTTTCCGCCCATATCTTCTACGTGAAAACCTTTCCGGGCAAGCGTCGATCCAAAGATTTACCGAAACCGCAAATTTTTAATTTTAGCGGTTTTTGGACAATTTTCTGCAAATTTCTTCAACTTAGAAACCCTCCCGAGGAGGCGTTCAATTCATTCCCCAAAGTTTGATTGCAATCGGATGAACGGTATAATTTTGCGAATTTCGCGATTTTTGAACCTTAGAAACCTTCGCGGCCAAGCGTCGAACCATCGACAAAAATATCATCGCAATCGGATGAACGGTATACTTAGTTCTTGAACGGCGATTAATTTCCCAAAGTTTTGGCGAAAACTTTGATTTTGCAATTTTCGCGGTTTTTGGACCGTTTTCCGCAAATTTTTTCAACTTAGAAACCTTCCCGGGCAAGCGTTCAACCATTACCAAATTTTCATTGCAATCGGTTGAACGGTATAATTTTGCAAATTTCGCGGTTTTTGGACCATTTCATAGACATGAGACATAGCCTATGACACTTTCCTGATCGACATAAACTTACTGTGATAAATTCGTGAAGATCGGTTCAGCGGTTTAGACGCCCATAAGGGACAAACATACAAACATACTTTAACTTTTATATAGATGTATAGATTTTTGTGTTGCTTATAATTCATAAGTGTAAAATGGAAAATGAGGAGATACGAAATATATGGGGCATTCTTTTTCAAAACAGCCACCCCATCTGCCAATTTTATTTTTGCGTTAAAAGTACTTTATCATACATCAAAATTTTTGTTATGAAGTCTAGTTTTTGATAAAGTTTGGTGTTTTACAAATATCTTCCAACATAACCTCAAAATAACGGTTCCATCAGGAAACAACACAAAAATCTTATTAAAAAATACAAAAATATACTTTCTTGACCGGGAGATATTCTGTTAGGGGTTTTCAGGGTCGCTGATTGCGAATCCGATGTCAGATTTTCAAAATTTTCATAATTCAAAATGGCGGAAATAAGATAAAAAACCAAGATGGTTTCCGAAAGCAGGTACAGAGGTGGGTAGATTCACATGATACCAGATCCCAATTGTTCATCTATACAAATTAGTTGGGCGAATTTACTTTGTTTAACTACTAGACTTTGAAGGACTATTTACCTTTGTTCTATTTTCCCACTGCTGGGCTACTTCACTTTGTTGGACCACCACACTCTGTCTGTTTTTATCTTATTTCTTATACATATGTTAGAGAAAGACAAAAGAAAAGATAACCTCCGAAAGCAGGTTGACACCAGATGGCGTATCGTAGTATTTCAGATCCCAATACCGAAGTAAGATCAGGTCAAAGAGAATTAAATACCCAGAGTGGAATTCGCTCTCTTAAATTTAGTCCGAAAAAACCATGCGGCTATCGAGGCGTTAACAGTTTTCGAAGACGAAAGCATTGGCATTTCGGACTCGGCATTCGGGCTTGTCTTTGCACAAGCTTTTTGTTTCTTGCTTCGTTCCTCCCTTTTTCATTTGCTGTGCGCCTGGTTGTAAGTTTGCGCACACAGAAAAACATACCATATAATCAGAATATGAATTTTTAACTTGTATGGTTTTTATTAAGAGAAGAAAAAATATCCCAATCTCTATCCCATTTTTTTAAATTTTTAACTAAATATGAAGACTATTTCCATTTTATTTGAACATATCCACTTGCGCCTTGCCGGGGGTGACATCGCGGGAAATTGTCGGGGCGAACTGAAAGAAACAAAACGTACCGCCGGGGCTAGATCACGATAAAAATAACAAAAATCATAGGGTGTTTGGGTTTTTATGTTGAGTGGGGGCGTGCAATTTCATATTGAACAGAGGGGTTGGGGGTTATATTTTCCAGGGGGGCGCCAAAAGGTTTGGGTGGCGGGGGGCGCCTACGGGTGACACGGGCAGAGAGGAGAGTGGGGTCAAACAAGGAGTAGAGAAAAAGCCAAAGACTGGGGCAACCCTTGGCAAAAGGTGAGTGAGCGCAGGTAACGTTTCGTAAGGGTTTTTTGTGCAAGGCAGAAGCTAAAGAGTACGTGGTGTCTGGGAGCCTACTGAGACTTTAGACAGAACTCGAATTTAAAACGCCAGATTTTTAAAAAAATTATGATTTTTAAGTATAAAATAAGAAATTAAAAAAGAGAAACATTTGAGTTATAACAAGCGGGGTTCGGTCGAAAAATAAAAAAAAATCGTTTAACAGAGGAGCGATATATAGTGATAGGGTATTTTCCTACCGAAAACGTCATCTACATTGGAGTGAACGCAGGGGTGCCAAGTTTAACGGGAAGCGTTCAGGGCGGGGGTGGCGTGGTAAATGAGAAAGAAAAAAATTATTAACAGAGTGCGGGGAGGGAAAAGTCAGATTAAGTGTGTCGAGAGAAACATAATTCAAGACGATAATATAAAAATATTAAAAGCAACAAAGTATCAATGTTTTTTCATAAGAACTAAACTAAAAAATTTTTTACATCCTTACATAAAAATGCTAGACAAACAAGAATGGAAGTTTGGCCATATTTGTGTTTTTTTTTATTTCAAACAGCGTAGCTGTCGAAACGCACCGTACATGGTTTTTTTCTGTTAAGTTAACAGTGAGAGCGAATTCCACTCTGGGTTTTATTCTCTTTGTTAGGTCATGTCCCCACAGCCAAAGTAATATCGTAATTTAATCAAAACTTTGCTTGTTAGACACATCCTAGTCTTACCATCGCTAGTTGGACTTGACCTAGTCTTGCCTTGGCTAATTGATTATATTCTGGTCTTACCTTTGCTGTGTCATATTAGGTCATATTGAGTTGGCTATTCAAAACTTTTAATAAATATAATCAGAATCGTATCCAGTGAGCCCAAAAACCCCCGAGTAACAAGTTTCAGGCCTAATTGATCGATTTTTAAAAAATTTATCCGCCATTTTGAATCCGCCATATTAAAATTTTAAAAACCGACATTGTATTCGTAATCAGCAAACCCCGAAAACCCCCGCGTGAAAAGTTTCAGGCCAAATGGATCGATTTTACAAAATTCTTCCGCCATTTTGTTTGGATCGATTTTTAGAAAAGTTGTTCGCCATCTTGTGTCCGCCATTTTGAATCATGAAAATTTTTAAAATCTGACATCGGATTCGCAATCAGCGACCCTGAAAACCCCTAACAGAATATCTCCCGGTCAAGAAAGTATATTTTTGTATTTTTTAATGAGATTTTTTGTGGAACAAATGTATTTTTTGTGTTGTTTCCTGATGGAACCGTTATTTTGAGGTTATGTTGGACGATATTTGTAAAACACCAAACGTTATCAAAAACTAGACTTCATAGCAAAAATTTTGATGTATGATAAAGTACTTTTAACGCAAAAATAAAATTGGCAGATGGGGTGGCTGTTTTGACAAAGAATGCCCCATATATAAAACTGTTCAACCTGACAGACTGACTGACTGATGACCGTCGCACAGGACAAACCATAAGAGATAGAAAGCTGCATTTTTTACAGTAGTTTTATCTTATGCTGAAAGTGAGTACTAAGAAACGGTTTTGGAAAACTCTGTCGGGAAATGTGGAAAATTCAAAGAAAACTGTTGTATGGAACTTTTTTGATTTTCATCCGATCAGGTTCAAATTTGTTTTCAGAGATCTATATGAAAATTCAAAAACGACTGCATACTAATTTTTCGAAAAATTCACCCCCCTTGGTGGAAATTGGGTGGTAACAGTTGAATGGGTTGAATTTTAGCTCCCAGCGATTAGCTCCAAACTCATTTTTAAAGTTACTTATAAAAAAAATGATCAACGTGACTTTCAACTTTTGGAAATTCTACCCCAAAATTCGGGAAATGGGCGGTAAACTGTTGTATGCAAATTTTTTGTTTATCATCCGATCGGGCTCAAATCTATTCTTAAAGATCTACATGAAAATTCAACAATGACTGCATACTGGAAAATCTACCCCTCTTGTCGGAAATTTGTGGGTAAAGGTTGAGTGGGTTGAAGATATCTGGATTATAAAAGTGGCCATGACCTGACTGAGAAAATAATAAAAATATTCAGTTTTTCATTGTACTTGGTTGTGTGCGGAACCTAGACCTGGAGGAGGCCATGGAGGTGGCCCTAGAGGTGGACATGGAGATGGACCTGGATGTGGAAAATGGTCCTGAAAACGCCATATTTGCAAAGTTCTTTATTGCAGTGAAACTTTGGGGGTTTGTTAGACTCTTGACGGGGAAGGTTTCTAAGTAGAAGAAATGGGCGGAAAATGGTGCTCAAATCGCGAAATTTGAAAAATTATAGCGTTCATCCGAATGCAATGCAACTTTGAGGAATGGTTGCAGAATTGGTGAAAAATATCACAAAATGTGTGTTCAAGGCCAATCCTAATTTTGGGGCCGATCTTTATAAAATTTTGTTTTTTCATTCATTTTTAAAACTCCACCTCCAAGATCGGAAATGTCAGGTGAGATTTTTTTTTAACCGCGGGAGTGGCATAAGAGTTAATCTCTGTTTTGAGCCGACGTATGTGAGATACGGTCAAGACGGAAAAGAAAAACTGATACCGATATCGCTTGAAATAACTTTACTGACGGCGGCGTAGCAAAGCAAGCCGGGCTACTTGCTAGTATTTTATAAATGTTTTCTCAAATCACTCTCTAAACAATAAAAGAAGTAGAAAATATTCAAAGTAAAATATCGAGACGGAAGGAAGGATATCATATTCTCCTAACAGACGAGTAACAAGATTCCTATATTTCAGTTCCGTGGCGGAATAACCATACAAAAAAAGTAACTCCAAATAAGATTAAAGATAACCAAAATGTAAAGTCATAAACAGTTTAATTTTATTAGTTGCAATATTTTAGAAGCTATAATTAATAAAGTTTACTACATTTATGGCATACAAAACGCCATCTGGCGATTTTAACGGACATCTCGAAAAGCTTAGAAGCTTATCAAGCAGAAGTTCCAGTGTAAACTTTTTTCTAAGAACTGAGCTTACAAATCAAATTTAAATTTCAGTTACGCTTCCTCTATCGTATCCGTGGTGGGCTTCGAGGCTTCTGCCTGCTCCTTAAGTTCTAGTTCGTCAGTTGCTGGCGGTTTTTTGATCTAAATAAATTACAATATATACTGATGAGGGAACGTTCAGGCACAATTCAAATACTTTTCATGCAGTTAGTCCATCATGCGGCTCATACAAATTACAGCTGCCTTTGACATGCACTAAAACTAGTCTTACATTAGAGTTATTCTTGGTTTAAATGTTTACTTAAGCTATGATTAGATTTTTGTATAGTAGCTTCGTATGAACTTTACCAGGTTATCGACCGCATGGGAGTAGCAAATTTTTAGTGGGTTTTTTTTTTTAAATTTGATTTTTGAGTAACTTGAGTATGGACCACTTAGACTTAGGACCTAGCTAGCTCGAGGTAAGAGTTAAATGTGTTTGAAAACCCACGCATGTATCACAAAGGTGTTAGTTCGATTATTTAGTGTTTTCAGTGACTTTTTAGAGTTTTTGTTTTGTTATTATTTTGTTGTAACAACCCCGCCGACTGGCTGCAAGACTTTCTTACTTTGAAGCATCTGATGTGGAAATGATTGCACATTTCAGAGACCTGAAATAAAAGGAAAAGCATTACGACATCAATCACATGATAGAGGAGCCTGCGACTACTTACCACACCATAGCCATAATGCCAATGGGCTAGGGTAACAAATATCGTTAGACCTTGGACTATCCAACGCTCAACATCGGTAGGAAGGTCTCGTCCGAAGACCTCCTTATAGTAGGGAAAACAGCATACGCCCACCGTGGCTGCCAATGGCCACATAAGTATATTGAAGGCATCACAGCGGGTGTCCGACATTTGAGCTACTATCAAACGGCACTAAAGAGAAAAGCAATGATAAAAGTTTAAATCAAAAAACCAAAAATATAAAAATCCTTATTATCAGGGATCTCATGAAAATCTCTATAGATATTCCAATGAATGCTTGCAGGCTAAGGGTCGATTTTTCATCTTCTTAATAGCTGCTATGCAGTTTATCTGACACAAGCTTTCAATTTAGGGCTGATTTTACAACTTCTACAATGAGCAATCTGCCACATAAAGTAACAAATTACAGAGTAAGGGCCGATTTCTCATCTTCTAGATAGTTGCCGAGTGGAGGTGGAAGTGAATTAGCTACTTCTTCTTCTTCTTCTTTGGCCATCACAACCGTTTTACGGTTTCGGCCGCTGCCACTAATGCCCGCCACTCGCCTCTGTCCCGAACCACATTCCACCAGAAGGACACTCCCAGGTTCGCAATGTCTTCCTGCACCTGGTCGCGCCAGGCGGGGGATTGCCTGCCAACTCTATCGCATGCCGATTGTACTCACGCTTTGCTGGAGCGTTATCATCCATACGGGTAACATGTCATATCCAGCGCAGCCGCTGTTGTTTTATGCGCTTGACTAGGTCAGTGTCCCCATAGAGCTTATACAGTTCGCGATTCATTCGGATGCGAAATTCGCCGCCAACGTTTAGAGGTCCATAAATCCTCCGAAGAACTTTTCTCTCGAACACGCCAATTGCCGCCTCAACCTCTTTTGTCATTGTCCATGCTTCTGCGCCGTATAGCAGGACTGGGATGATAAGCGACTTGTATAGTACAATTTTCGTTTTCCGAGAGAGGGCTCTGCTCTTGAACTCCTTATTGAGCCCGTAATAACAATGGTTTGCAAGAGTAATTCTTCTTCGGATTTCCAGACTGGTGTTGTTGTCGCTGGTTATCGTCGTTCCGAGGTAGACAAATTCCTTAACAACCTTGAAGTTGTAGTCTCCCATTGCAACAGATTGTCCAAGCGTAGACTCCCTGAGCGTTGATTGTAGGTACTTCGTCTTATCCTCATTTACCGCTAAGCCCATAAGTTTTGACTGCTTCTCAATCTCTGAGAACGCCTGTTTTACCACAGATTCGCTTTTGCCGATGATATCAATATCATCTGCATATGCAAGTAGCATGTTATCTCTGGTAAAGATGGTGCCCGTTCTGTTAGCATTTGGGCACTGGCGCAGTATGTACTCCATCAGCAGATTAAAGAAGTCGCACGATAAGGCATCACCCTGCCTAAAACCTCTTTTGGTATCGAAAGGCTCGGAGCGATCTTTTCCTATTTTGTCGGAGCTTTGTGTGCTTCTCAACGTCATCATGCAAAGTCGAACTTACTTTGCTGGAATACCAAAGGTAGACAGGGCTTTAAAGAACTTTGACCTTATCGCCGTGTCAAAGGCGGCTTTGTAGTCAACCAAAAAGGTGGTGGGTGTGGATATTTCTCTCTCGGGTCTTCTCCAGGATTTGTCGCAATGTGAATATCTGGTCTATGGTGGATTTGCCAGGTCTAAAGCCACACTGATAAGGTTCAATCAGTTCACTTATTCTCGGCTTTAGAAGTTCACTTAAGATGCATGATAGAACCTTATATGCGATGGGAAGGAGACTGATCCCGCGGTAATTGGCGCAAACCGCAGGGTCTCCTTTTTTAAATATTGGACAGAGTACACTTAGGTTCCAATCTTTGGGCATGAATTAGCTCCTGCTTCACTAAAACACAAGAACCACCCCTAGGCCGGCCTCCGGGATGGTCCGCTCGGTAGCATGCGTATCCGTCCATAGCAAAGTAAGATCCAGGGTGTAGGAAGGTCTCAGAGATAAGCATAACATCAATGTTATGCCTGTCTATAAAGACCTTCAGCTCGTTTGCATTGGCAGTAATGCTGCGAGCGTTCCAGGTTCCGAGTCGTAATGGGGCTGCCATTATTTAGAACTTTTGTGGGAGCAGAGCTCCCTTATCTCCTGCAGCAGCTCAGCAATGGTGGCTTGCAGTCCAGCTATGGTTTGCTGCATTAATAGGATAATTTGGGCTAGTGGCCCATCTAGGCCCGCACTCCCAGGTGAGTTTGTTTGGTTGTGGTTAGGTAAGTGGTTACTTTGGTGGGTTGATCGGCCTTGAGTTGCTTCCCATTGGGGCGGGTGGGTACCCTAATGAGTTGAGCGGTCTTGAACTGCTCCTTGCCAGGCGTCCGGGTGGGTTGAGCGGCCCTGCGCTGCTCTCTCCTGGGGATTTTTTTTGGCGCCTACTACCAGTGCCACTTAGGCTGCTTCAAGCAGTAGTTTTTGGTGTGGTCGAACTCGAAAACACTGCCCCATATCTGTGTTTTTTCCCTTCATCTCTACCGCAACTCTCTGGCGACCGACTTTGATGATGCGTAGGGCCTCCTTGTTGTTATCGGTTTTCCTCAGGTCCACAAACCACACATTTTGCTTGGGAGCCTCTACAGTGGAATCTGAGCTTTCAGGCAGGTTGGCTCTTCCCTTAGGGTTATGGAGGTTATGGATAGAATCTGCTCCTTAGGGGTAGAGGACGCTAGGTTAAGAACCACCCTTCTAAATGTTCTGTCTTTGGGCAGGCAGAAGTGCGTGTACTGCAGATTCTTCCCGGCCAGCACAGCAGTGATGCTGCGGTGGGTCTGCGAATCTTTTGGGAAAATCCGAAGATCAGGATTTGGAGCCCATCTTGAACTCGTAAGAGTCAAGGTCCGTCACTGTGTTTATGAGATTTTCAATGGCGAGGACGTCATCCACACCGGGTACCGTTATTGGCCTTGGTTTTGGTTGTGGTTGCTGCTGTACTAGAGGCAGCCTCATCCTGGATCCCCTCCATTTGTTGCTCTTCTTCAACCTCGTTCAGCTCGTTGGTCTCAAGGGCTGCAAACCGGTTGGTGGACACTACTACGACGGACCCATGGACTTTTTTTTATCAACTTTTTAGGGGAAGTTGCGTTTCTGCGTTTTTTTACGTTGATATTTTGCCATGGAATCGTTGCTGGCACAAATTCCGGCATTTCACCAGAGTTCCGGACAGGTGGCAAGGTTTGGCAGAGCACGATGGTTGCTCTATTCCTTTGGCAGCAGGGACTTGTGTCCTTTGGGCGATACCTTGGGCTTCAGCTTGTGTCGGATCAGCTCCATTCTGCTCCATGATTGAGCTTATATAGTCGGCGTTGGTGCCGTATGAGGCAACAGGCATTCCGGTTCGGGGTAGTAGCTGTTGCTGGTCGTTGTGGTTGTAGTTGTGGTGATGGTAGCTGCCTGCTGGGTTGTTACTGTTGTTGTTGTTGTAGAGGGAGTCCACAGAGCTGTTGTTGGGGAGTGCAAGGCTGTAGCACCGTTGCCCACAGCTGGCTCACGTTTCTTTTTCAGTACATATGGGGTAGATGATTTCCTATGATTCAAGATGAATGCATCGGTCATAGAGCGAGTGATTGACCGGTTCGGGAAAACAGGTGAACTATTTAAAGCCGAATATGGGGCTTCCGTAACATCTGACCATTTTGGATAAGTATCAGACTCCTCCCTTGGAGTGCGGCTCCCTATGTTTGTCTCCCTGTTCACAGCCTTTAACGGATGGTATGTTGATTGGGGAGAACGATCCCTGGACGGGGTGGTTTCAGAGCTCTCTGTCTCTGTGTCTGAAGATGTAACATCCGACTCACAATCTGCCACATAAAGTAACAAATTACAGAGTAAGGGCCGATTTCTCATCTTCTAGATAGTTGCTTTGTGTTAGATAAGATAGTTCTATGTAGAAGATGTGAAATCGACCCTAAATTGTAAGTTTATCTGAAACAAATCAGATATCTAGAAGATTAGAAATTGGCCTTTACTCTGTTATTTGTGGTGTTTATGTGATAGATAGCTCTATGTAAAAGTTGAGAAATCGGATCTAAAACTGTTACCGATAGCGTAAATGTCGATCATTTCGGTTTTAGTCTCCGATTTAAAATATACCTTTAACTCAGTGAACCACTATTTACTACTTTACTTTCTTGATGCTGATCAAGAATATATATACTTAGCGTCGGAATGGACTATATATATGATCTTACAGCAATATTTGAGAACAGTGTGCCATATAAAATCCACAGTATACGAGGCTCCAAGTTTATGACACTATTACGAGAAAAGAAGGACCAAACCACCGTAATCACAAATAGCCAAAGAAAGGCAAAGAAAGGGCGCAGCATTTCCCACATGGGGCGCATTTTTCCCGTCTTATTTTTGTACGAACTGTAAAATATGCATTTAATGAGTATAAATGACATTTTGGAATCAATATTTTACTCACAGATAAATATTTCTAGCAATAAAGGGATGACTGGAGATCATTCCGGATCCAATTAAAACCACTTCAAAAACATTGGCCACCGTGAAACCATGGAAACTGAAACGATAAATGCCAGGACCCAGCAGAGTTGCCACAAAAAGCATAGCACTGACGCCCTTGAGACAGAAATGGAGAATCAAATTATTACTTTTAAATACAATTACAATTAACATAAAGCTGAGACCGTTCATTGCATAGATAATGCTTTGTATGGTCTTTGCTGACGTTTTCGTCACTTACCCACATGGTAAAATCATAGCCCCAGGGCAAAAACATCACACCCGTATTATATTTCTCCACATGTGTTAAATAGAAATTTAGGAAAACGTTCCAAATCACAAAAAACATGCGTATGGGCGGCAGATCTTCAGTACCAAACAAGGAGAACAAATATATCGGTATCAGAGCTGCTGAATAGGAATCTAAGCCATGATCAAATAGTTCGCCCAAAGGTCCACTTGTTCCAGTGCGACGCGCCTGTTTGCCATCCATGCCATCTAAATGAGATAACATTTATTATTTTAATAATATTTCTTCTTCCAAATCTTACCCAAGTTGTAGTAGATCAAAATATTTATGGCCGCCACCGTCCACACCCACGCAGGTACAGAATTACCCAGCTCTCTATCATTGGCTGCCTTAAAATCCCAATCATAATAGGCAATCAATATGAAATTTACCACTGTCATGAGAAAGCCCACAAAGGTGAGCAAATTGGGTGCCAACCATTTAGGCAGGAACTGCAAAAATAGCAAAAATTATGGGTACAAAAAATAATTCAATAATATTTGAACTTACTCACCTTGACACAGAAATTCCAAAACGGATGCATTACATAGACACTGAGAAAACTGGTGTCAATGCTGCTGTACTATATGGAGAAGAGTGGAAAAAAAAAATAAATAAGTTAGATGGTGCATTGAAATGGATTCGCATTTTGAAACATAGCTTCTAAAACAGAGGTGCCCAAGCAGATCAATCGTTTTGATAAAGTACCGAGACAAAGTTCGGGCATAAGAATACACACAGCAAACAACTCGTTCTCTCCCATTTTGTGGTTGTTGTTCTAATCATTGTGTTTTAAAGCTTAAATTGGTGTACGTAATAAATGTTGAATCAATTAATCAGTAATAAAACAGAAATGTACTATCTAATAATAGGTTTCGAGTGTTATGCACATACTTTTCACTTTTAAGCTTAGGTGCACTGCTCCGTGTGAATTTTTGTACTGATTTGATAAGATTTAATATTGATTAGGGCTTCTTTTAGCCGTGAAAAACTTGCTACTTCACCATGATAACGCATCATTCAATTGAAATTGTTGTTACCAAACTGCATGAACTATGGTATGAATTTTTTTTAGCACCCGAGGATCTGATAAATATTCATGCACAATTGTATTGCATGAGGATCGTCATGAAGGGACTGCAATTTATCAAATTTTATTCATATAAGGACCACTTCAACCTCAAGAAACTCACACAGCATCTGGCAATAATCGGTATTTTAAAATTTCCTTTTCTTCAACATCAATTAAATTAAAAAACATGGGCGTGTTCACCAGCACACACCAATCATCTAAGAGAAATCAACAACCACAAAAGAAGGGTTTGGCTGCTGGTGAACGGTTTTTGATACAATTTTCAGCCATCAATATTATCGATATTTTTTATTGGCGGAAGTTTTGAACTTTTGACCGCAAATAAAAACAAATAATAATATGTGAATAACATCAATGTGGATGTGACTGTCGTCAAAAACGCCGATATGGCGAAATTTCGACCGCTTCGGTGGCGACTTGGTTGTCTCTGGTTGTCCCAGATTGGCTTCTTGTAAGCGAAGACGTGAACGCCTTGCAGATGCTCTCCACTGAGAAGTTTCATGCGGCCAGGTTTGAGGAATCAACTGAGGGCCTTCTTGCAGCTCCATGATAGACTCGGAGGAAAGCTCTCTCCCAACCAATTTGGATGAGATGCAGAGCAAGAATACTCGAGACCATTGTACCAAGATTGTGCTGCATCGTCTATGCATTGCACTGGGAGCCTATATAGTGCACATGCTGCAGGAAGATTGGCCGTGTGCCATTGAGGTGACCAGCAGCAGCGTAGACCAAATGTCAGTGAAGATGTGCAGCTCTGGATCGTGCTTAAGGTGCTGCAGGCCATACCGGAGGAGGCACAAGTCATACACACCTCGGTGCAGCGAGTCATCTTTAGGGCAGAGCTGGGCAAGCGGGTGCCGGTGGTGTGACAGATATGCGAGACGTATTTAAAGCTGCTAATGGGACGCAGTGAATGGGACGCAGTGAATGGGACGCGGTGTGCGTGGGTGTGGGCACCTGTACTAAAATCTGATGAGAAGGACTTCCTTTTTGGCAACATCCAAACTGCAAAAAGCAAAGACGATTCCTTGCCCATTTTGCTTAAATTTTCACAAAATTAATTCTTTGTTTATTGGTGTCAGCTGTTTGCTATCGATAACAATCACAAATCAAGTCAATCACACAAAGAAATACTTTGATGTATTTACATTTAACACAATCACGAAAATTAGCAATCATGATTGCACATCACGCCCGTTCACCAGCACAATCTAACAAAATTAGTCGATTTTTGGTCATCGATTTATGCTGGTGAACGCAACCATTGATTCTCAAAAATTTGCTATATCGTGTTTGGTATTTTCGTATTGTTATCCTTTATACTTTTCTGAGTGAGATGAGAATATGACGATATATCATTTTACAGTTTAATTTTTTATTTTAACAAGAAAGCCATATATCAGCTGTGCTGCAGACAATGTTGTGCAAGGATTCTTCGGTTTTTTTGAAAAATCAGCATAATTCCGATTTTCTTTTATGAATTATTTGAAATATTTCAATATAATGAGTAGCAAGCTTAGCTGGCCCGAGTTCCCAAAAAGCGTTTGTTTACAACTGTAAACAACTTTTGCATTGATAAGCGCCAAAACTATATAAGTTATAAAAATTATTTTGAGAATTCCTTATAACGAACATAATCTGAGGTAAAATTTAATAACTTCAAATCATATAAAGAGAGTCCCAAATGTTTTGGTACACGTATTGAACACACTCGTTCTCGAGAACCATTGAACGCATCTACTCCAACTTAACGGCTTTTTGGCAAGTGACATCTATGCTTTATTACTGCATGAAAGTTTTTGGCGTCAGTTGTTTGCAATCATGGAATGGGGTTCGCTCGAAAATGTTGTCGTAATTGGCCTACATAAGTGCGGCTACAAAAATGGTGAAATCTTTCGGATGTAACGACCACAGCTCATTGAGTCGAAAATTTCATGGAAACGAAATTCATTTTTAGTACGCTGATATTTGTTTGACCTTTATGCTTGTAATTCTAGTTCATCCTAAAAGTAGGCAATCATAAGTTGGTGGGACATTGGAAACTTATTCTTTAACATGTTTTGGGCTCTATTTTAGCAGCATTCTTTTAGGCTGAAGCTTGAAAATCACTCACTCTCTGCTCAAACAAAATAAAATATAGTTAAAAAAATAAACCAGAAAGCAAAGCTAACTTCGTCTGTGCCGAAGTTTAAATACACTCGATACTTTTGTGACCACTGATTTATTTTGTGAATTATTTTATTTGTGACAATGACTTAATTTATAATCTTAATGTCTTGTGTCAATGAAATATGTAAAATAACTAAAAACAACAAAATTTGTATGGCAGCTCAAAGAAGTGACCATCCGATTTTCGCGGTTCCGACATATGTGCAGTGTGTAGCTAAAATATGACTCTGTACAAAATTTCAGCTCGATAGCTTCAAAACTGTGGGACTAGTTTGCCTAGAAACAGACAGACGAACGGACGGACGGATGGACAGACGGACGGACAAAGCTCAATCGACTCACCTCGTCATGCTGATCAAGAATATATATACTTTAAGTGGTCGGAGATGATTCCTTCTTTGCGTTCCAAGCTTCTGGGCAAAATTATAACCCCCACACTTTTTAACAATGAATTTCATTTTATTTTCATAACTTTATTTTAATTTTAGAATTTTTGTAAATTATTGAAACATTGAGTTATTATATTGAGTTGGTATACTTTTTACAACAGTTCAATAAAATATACGGGCCTGTTCCGAATTCCGAAAACGAGTGGAATTGCAGCAAAACGAGTTAGTCGCTGTTCCGAATTCCGCGAATCGACAAGAACTGTCGTTTTCAAAACGTGCACTGCAGAGTCGGCGGAATTAACATTAATTGCTATTTAAAGCAATAAAGTACTTTCCCAATATGATTAACTAAAAATTCGAAATTAGTTGAACATTTTTAAGATCGTTTAACATCATTCCTTAAACTGTTTAAAGTTGAAGTATAATTTAATAGAATTTTTTTATAAACATCTATAAAATATTGCAAGAAAAACAAAACCGAGCGGCAGCGACCAAAACCGAGCTCTTTTGAATTCCACTTTATTTTTGAGTCGATTTCGACCTTCAACCGGCGGCTGCTTCTTTTGAATTTATTTAATCGGCCAGCACTTTTTCTATTTCACTTAGCTCTGTTTAACCATATTTGATATGACATTTGCAAATGTAATATTTAAATACTTGCTTATAGTAAAAATAAATGGACTTAAAGAGTAAATAAGAGCTTTATAAATTTAAATTATAGAGATGATGACAGCTCTGGCTGTTGACGATATACACAAACACGTGCGCAGGCCAGCCAGCCAGCTGTTTTCGAAACCGAGTTCGAAAAGTCAAAACGAAACCAAATCGTTCGGAATTTTCGTTTCGTTTTTTACTTTTTGAAGTCGTTCGGAATTCGGATCAGGCCTGAAAGTCTTACATTAGATAAATTTAATCTTTTATTTTAACTATTGTATAATCGTGTTATAGTATTATGTTACTATTTCTATTAAATTTGTCATTTTTATAGAGTTATTTGTGGGGGAAATCAAAATTACGGTACGTATGCGCAATGCATTCTTATATAGGCGGTAAGGGTAGGACTATCATAGATACCAAGTTTCAGCTTTGCAGTATCAATATTAGACTTTATGCTAAAAAATCGGCAATTGGGCCCAACGTGCACTGGATGTCATCCGAAACTATGTGAATCGTACCGTTAAGTTATTTGAGGATACTGATGGTATTAAAGACCGCAAGATCGAATTCGTCGAGATCCACTGCGCAAGCAGAAAATCATGTCTCGTGAATTGAATATCAGCAAGAACAGCAAGTCGCGCATCATAAAACGTGACTTGGGACTCAGTGCATATACATAAGAGACAATCCGTTCACTTGCTCACAACAGCATTGATACAAAAACGCAAAAACCCATCGAAAGCATTGCATCGCCTGTGCGCGAGCAATGCCCACAGACGAATTCTGTCCAATGACGAAAAAATGCTAACCATAGAGGAATCGTTTAACAAACAGAACGAGAAAGCGTATGTTGTGTCATCAAAACAAGCGGCCGAACTCATTCCGAGAATTTAGAGAGGTCACAATCTGGCTTATGTGATGGTTGGGTGGGGAGTCGCCTATGATGGGGTCACTAGGCTCCATTTTTGTGAAAAAGGAGTCAAAACTTCGCGAAAGTGTATCAATATATTACTTGCAAGCAAGCCGTGGACCATTCAACAAGACTCCGCTCCAGCTCACAAGACAAAAACGACTTAAGCATGGCTAAAAAACTTATGACCGAAAATCATTTCTACACAGAGAAAAAAAGAATATTAAAAAATATCCATTTGATGATATTCGTATACATTTGGAATGGATATGTCGTCCAAAGGATATGCAAAATGATCATCCTTTGGACGATTTTCAGAATCGTTGGATGATTAAAAGGATATTAAAGATGACTAAAAGGATATTTCCGGCCGGAGTGGCCGGAGTGGCTGAGCGGTTAGTGTGCGCGACTGCTGAGCATGAGGTCGTGGGTTCGATCCCGCCTCAGAACATCTAATGAAAAGTTTTTTTCTTTGAATAAAACTTTACACCCGGCCACACCTCTTGCTGTTGGCGCCAGCATTGCAGTAATTAGCCATGAAAAGCCTCTCAAAAACTGCCGTTCGGATTCGGCGTTAAACTGTAGGTCCCTTTCTCTTGTGCTAAAATTAGAAGCGCACAAGCCAAGAGATTGAGAGAGCCTCGGCTTTGGCCCCTTGGGGCTGTTGTCATCTTGACAAGCCGATTTTACTTTAAAATGATATTTAAGACATATCCAATTCAAATGGATCTTTTTTTGGATCTTTTTCTTTTCTGTGTACGGATGATTGGCCTGCTGGTAGCCCAGACCTGAATCCATTTTATTACAAACTGTGGTCCGTTTTCGACCTATGACTATTTCCCAATGCATGAGGTGCGCACTGCGATCGATGAGTGGCCAGAGAGACTTCAGCGTAGCAGGAAGGTACAAGACGGCAATTTCGAATAAGTTGTTTTGCGATCTGTAGCCATTGTGTGACCAAATAAGAAAAAAGTTTTGAAAAATATTCACTCGTTTTTATTTTATGACCAAAAAACCGTGTACAAAAACAGTGGCGAGTACTAGGTATTTATTCTGTAGAAAATGACTAATCCAAATTAGGAATTTATAGATATGTTTCTAACTGAGATCAAGGATTAACCCTTTCTTCTGAAAATAGTTAAAATGGTCAATAGTCGCTTATCAGTTTTATATTGTGACACAAGATCATCTTTGAAAACTGATTTATTAATAGCATTAATCTTTACAAGTACATGTTCCAGTGCGCCAATCTAATTAACTATCTTCCAGCGCAATCCCCATGCCACATGTCCCATTGACAGTTCAATGCCTTTTTACTAAGAATATTGCTAAACATTATTTTGTTTTTGATTGCTGTCTATCCCGTCTACTAGAAATTGATGACCTAGGCCTAGTCATACATGAGAATTTTGATAGATGATAAGAGCCAGAACAAATTGAACAAACCAACCGGAACTCGAACAAATCAAATACATACATAGTATAAGTATGTCACAATTAAACTGCCACTTATTGAAGTAGAACACTAGCAGTTGGGTTAGGACATTGATTTTTCGGGTCGTGCCACCCCCTGCCTGTGCTCTTCACTACTTACCTTATACCGCTCGAAGCCCTGCAAATGAGCTTCGCTCAAGTAGCGCATGGAACCCATGTTGGTTGGTTGTAAGTCTTGTTATTTTCGAGAGCGAACGAGTTGCACTTAGACTAGGTTGCAGATAACGCCAGGAATGACCTTTGTAGCATTAGCAAACTTCAATTAAAACACACCGTGGTATATGCCCATATTTCGACCTGGGCTTCGGAACTGTATCTGCTCACACGCATTCAACTAAACGGAATGCTTGTAAATTAAATAATCGTTTTATTCAATACCCCGCCCCCTCCACGCTTCCACTTTCATCCGGCCCTGGCATGGGCACGCAACACACACAACCGTTAACCGTACAAGTACAGAAACACTAAGGAACTCTAGACGTGGACTGACGACTTGTTCGAGTTTATTATCAAGACTGAAGACTCAGCCGACGAGCAGGCAACCCAAAAATCCCCCAGCCCGAGCGCTTAGTTCATAGCGTCGACAGCGCGCGAAGCCTACGGCGCACAGTGGTTTCAGACGTAGGCCAAAAATAATCAAAATCAACAATTGGGTATCAAATGTGTCCAACGAGTAAGCTTTTCAATTGCACGTACATTGCGCATGAAAACAAGTTAAAAATATGCCATAATTAGCATTAAATTGCGTAGGACCAACTGATAGTTTTGTAACAGAAACTTCTGTTTAGGTTTAAGTCTTATTATTACCTTTCAACAACTACAACAAACTGTTTTTATACTCTTTAGCAAAGAAACACAGAGCATTTTAAGTTTGATCAAACCTGTGTAACAGCCAGAAGGAAGCATCTCTGACGCTATAAAGTGTATTAAAGATTATTTTGTATTAAGCCCTGACCAAAATTTATTTATTAGCTGAAAGTATTTTTGACCGCCGACTCCGTACAAGCAAGACCACTGTGCGGCGCTCGCTCTGCTCCCACTAAATCTCATTACACATATTGTTATCGCCTCTGCTCGCGAAAAGTCTGTCTGGTGGTTATGGGCTTCGTATGGTTGTTTTGCATTCGATGAAATAATTTGAAAAATTTTATTTGAGGGGTTATCAACGTGTTGCCTTGTGTTGTTGTAGCCTCCCGATAGTCTCAATCGTGGACATAGCATATGAGGTGCTTGTGTTGTTTATAACATTTATAAATCGCATCAATGAGCGGGAATACTACATACTGGTACATATTTGCAAATATGTATGTAGAAGCGCCACAATCGAGTCGAAACTGCAATCTTGTTATGAATTATGCGCGTGCAATTAAAACAGCAGGGTATACAAAGCGTATAAGATGAGCTGGAGTTGCAGGCTCATTGAATTTTTTGTAAAGAGGTTCAAGCTTTGAAGAATTTTTCAAATTAATGGAATAAATGGAACTAAATATACATACGCAATACATAAATGGAAATCTAAATAAAGTAAATTTCATTCATTAAATACCACGAACCAGCTTAGCACTAATAGATGAATCAATAAGGAAAGCCTGACTGACTGTAATCTAACTACCATGTATTTTTCAAAGTTAATTTACCCGTGGCAGTTCCTATAAGTTAATAATGTTTTGTACAAAAAATCTCTAGAGATTTTGGTTTCGGTTGGTTTACATGTCGCTCAAAAAGTCCATCGGTGTCGCAGAACTTCGAGAGAATTCGTTTTCTTTTTCGAAGGTCTATTTAAAAGGTGTCTGTATTAGATTATGGTCCAGCTACAAAAACAGTTCGCGTAGATTCGCGAAGTCGGTTTGGTTGGTTTGTGTATTGGCCTTGGTTGTTTTGGCAAAATCTCCTAACAAAATACGAGAGGTTTGAAACCAACTGAAAGAGATTTCTACACTCAGAAAAAAATTCGCCATGAATTTTAGAAAATCGCCCTTTTTTAAAATTTGTCCTGGGATTTAGAAAAATTTTCTAATAAACAGAAAAGGTTTTCTGAAACTAAGAAAATTATGCCATAAAAAAATTTTTTTAGAAAAAACTTTTCTAAAAACAAGAAAAGGCCAGATTTTTCTGATAATTAGCCTTTAATTTTAGAAAACAGTAGCCCTTAAAGAGACTACTGTAATTTCTTAAAAACAGGAAAATTTTCTGGAACTAATTTTCTTAAAAATATGGCGATAGTAGCCATTGCTTTTAGAAAAAAGGCGTTAGATTTCAGAAATTTTTGCTCCAGTGCAAAAATATAAGTAGCCCATTCAGACGTGCCACTTTAACGCTGTGAAATAGCCTAACCGTCTAAGCGACGTCGTTGCACGCGACGAAGGTCTAGGGTTCTAATCCCAATCAGTCCCTAAAAATTTTTATTTATTTAATAAAAATTAATCAAAGCAGCTGGGGTGTTGTTCAAGCGAAGCGCGGACCTGGAGCTGGACCGGTGGTGGTGGACCTGGACCGGCGGTGGACCTGAACCGATGGTGGACTTGGACCTGAACCGGTGGTGGACTTGGACCTGGGACCGATGGCGGACTTGGACCTGGACCCGGTGGTGGACCAGAACCGGTGGTCTTAAACAATTTTTTTTGCTTTTAAGAAAATACCTTTCTCATATTAAGAAAAATTTGTCTCTATATTAGAAAAAAATTTCTTATTTGGAAACTATTTTTCTAAATTTTAGGGTGAGTCGCCTTAGGACGGATTTCAAAGGATTTGGGACTTTTTTTTTATGAGTGTAGGACACCGAGAATTGGTTTTGGGTTGGAATTTGGTTGGAAGTGATTTTTGGTACACCTCCTTACCAACTTGTACATAATTTTTCGATGTTGAAACTGACATTCACAGCAATCGCATGATGAGAAATATTAAAGCGAATTTTTGAAATTGACGTTCAAAACGTTAATCGGTAGTGGAATGCGCATTGCACTATGGGTTTTTTTTCGTTTTTTTGGCATCAACCTCAAATTGAAAGATAGGAATTTAAATTTTTGCACATAAACTATTAAGATTAAAGTAGAATTTCGGTTTTTGTTTTATGATTCGAACACGCCTACATCCCCGCCCTCGAATATGGTCTTTACAATTATTTGAAAAATTCATAAAAAAATTGTTTTTTCATGGATTTGATTGGTTTTGTGCATTTGTACGTACTAAAATAATTAGTTATAGATAAGAACATTTAAAATTACCAATTTGTTCCAAATTTATTAAAATAAAATAAATATTTGGTCTTAAGCAGCAGCCCAAAGGACCAACTCCATTCTTCTCAATTTTCACAATTTACAACAAATTTATTTATGTTTACAAGTTTAAAACATCTTTGTTAAAAATATGTTTTAGTTACAGAGGTTTTTGGTATTAAATTTGATAATTTTTAAGTTTAGTGTTCTGAAAATAAAAAGCCATTATTTAATTAATTATGTTTAAGCAGCTTAGTTAGGCTTAGTTGTATTTTAAAATATTTTTCGTCTGAAGCAATAACATCAAGTTCCTTATCAAGATAATCGTTATCATTTATTTCATTTTCATCATTTTCGTTAGTGGTGAGCATGGTGACCGCAGCAGCGATAAAACTTCATTTGGAATCCATTTTCTTTTATTTTTATCTTGTCGTTCTTTTAAATAGATGCTTGACAGAAATGGGTCTGAAGTATCTAAGGCTCTGTTAAAAACATCGATCATGTTGTCCAGTCGACTGCACTTCCACGCATGTCCCCTTCTATCACTCTTATATAAATTATTTCGGGACTCGGATGTATGTTCCCCAAGACAGCCAACAGGAACAAATAAATTCTCTATTAATGTACTAGTACCTTGTGAACCGTAGGCGACAATGTATACCAAGAATAATTTTCACAAAAAGTTGCAAACTAATTTCATGCTCACAGGAAATAGTTATCAAAATTATATAAAATTGTTTTAATAATTCTTCGTCAACATTTAAAATTGACGATAATAGGGCTGCGTTAGAAAATGTCCTCCTGGCTGTGTTGCCATATTGGAGTTTCCGCTGCCATTTGGTCTCGGCTTGTCCACATTAAGTCCCATTTCCTTTAAAAATGTCTGTAGATCAGGGGCCGGCGCGCTCTGGCGTCATACGAAAAATCTCAAAGCAGCGCTGCTTCACACACACGGTATAAACGTAAAGCTCCGCTGCGTTACGTGTGCGCGACGCGTCGTCTACTGAAAAGAGAAATTTTTTGCGCTGCTCCACACACTAAGCAAAAAGGAAGTATTTCGCCTGCTCGCGTAGATCCACAATTAACTTTGATGTCAATTACTATGCTGTTTTCAATCCATTCAGAATACTTATTTTTAAATCTTGTCACATGTCCACCGCAATTTTGCCAGTTTCTTCCAAAATATTTTACAAATGACCGTACTTTATTGTTAACTTCTGATTCGGTACTATTATTTACATGTTTTTTTGCCAAATTTTTGGCCGTATGTGCTGCTTAACTTCGTCCTCTGGTCAATTGTTGTTGACAAAAACATCTAGCAGCTGTGCATTTCGAAACCCTCTTTCGAAAGGCGATTTTGTGGAGAAGGCGCAACTTAACGCAAACGAATTTAATTACATATTATTCTCGACACTTTCATTACTAACTCCACATTTAAAAGCCTGAGGACCTCGGAGGGCCTTCCGAGTTCTACTCCACGAAAGACAGCTTCACTTGCTAAGATTAATCAATCAAATACACATGAATAAAACACGTTTCACAAGGACAAAAACACATCTAATTGACAAAAATGTTACTAAATTCTACTTTTACATTCCCAAACTATGATTTTCCATCATTAAAAGTAGTATTTGTTGATTTATGTGGACAACGTAGTTATCAAACTTGATCAATATGTTTCGGCAAATTGTGCACAAAGCTACCTCGTGCATATTCAGCTGACTTTGACGGCGTTCCGCTCAGTCAGTGTGACCGTAAAAAATTTTATCGACTGTTTTTTTATTTAATTAGAGTATTATAAAAATATAAATATAAGTTATTTTAAAAAACAGAAGAACAATTTTTTTTGAGTTTATGCCAAAAAAAAACGAAAAAAAACATAGTGCATTGGTGCGAAAGAATATGAAAAACGCATTCATGTGCAATGGAATTAAGCTTAACAAGAAAGAAAGTCGGTCAAGCCCGACTATAGTATGATCTGTACCTGTGAAGTGCTGCCCATCACCGTTGCGACCGGTGCTGCCCATAAATGTGTGTTTTCCTTATAACTCGACTATCGTTCATCCGACCTTTACTATTGCTTTGGGAGATCGATAATGAATCCTGATTACTAAATATGTTCAGAAGAAACGAACCTTTTATCTATAAAACTGTGGGAGATATGTCGATTTTCTTATTTGCGAGGGCGGGAGGGGGCGTGGCAAAAATTGAAAATAAACTTGATCTGCCTGCAAGTAATACGTCCCATACATGTCAAACCTCTATCACTTACCATCTCTTTGGTTATTGTCAAGAAAAGGGACCTGTGCTAAAAAAATTAAATAAAAGCCTTCGATGGACCTCGAATTATGAAGAATTATCATGCAAAAAAATTATCCACGTACTTCCCTGGTTTCTTTTAAGGGGTATTACAAGTTGCGCGTGCTGTTTTTAGATGCTTTTTTAAAAATTCACAGAAAGAAAACAAAGAGATATTTTTCAAATCGGTTTTTTTATTTGAAAGTTAATGAATGAATAAAAAATACAACATTTTTTATTATAGAATTGTGACGTCGACTGAAAAGTTTCTGTACGCCTATGGCGGCCGTGATTCGGGGTCACTTCGTTATCCGAATTCAAAAAGGAAAAAAGATTCTGGTTAAGTATCGATGTAATTCTGGCCTGAACCTCAGATTTGGAAAAAAGCTAATTTTTGACAAAATGGTGGCACTTCGAAAATGAAAATTTTTTTGTTATATTTATTTTATATTCTAGTGTAAGAAAACAAAAAAAACTGTTGTATCTAAAAGTTGGAGGTTCAGACCAGAATGACGACAATTCTGCGTCGTTTGAAACCTCATTGAACAAAATCGGTCCAATAGTTTTGGTAGAATCGCTGCCGCCATTTTGAAAAACGTGGTTTCGAGAAAAACGCAGTTGCTAGGACATTTGGGTCACCTTGAGTCACTAAAAGGGCTATATCTCCTAAACTAATTCGAGTTTTCAAAAATCCTTTTGGGAAAATATTTTTGAATATCTGAGCAATGAAAAAAGCATAAAACCGAGTTATTTTCTGCCCAATTTGTACTACCCCCTTGAAATGATTTTTTAAATTTGCGGACTTGAATTTAAATGCAATAGCGAACATAAAACAGACCAATAGCAAAATGTCAAATGATTTGTTGTGTCTAATTGACTTCGATGAGGATTTTTTATTTGAAATTGTGTTGCAGTTGAAGCCAAAACGATAAAATTGGTCCTTCACATGAATAAACCCTACAATTTAGAAGATATCAAGCTCATATCTTGAAGTGTAGTGTTTGTGCCCAATATCTACAATCTCTAAGAGTTTCATAAAGATCGGATAATAAATGGCAAAGTTATAAAAGTAATACAAAATGTTGCATACTTTTTGGAGCCGCATGCGCTGCATAATATTGAAATGTTAATGTTAATGCTTTATTAACTAACAATTGTAAAATCAAAGCGAATTTTTGATATTGCGTTCCCAATGATCCTCTCCGTATTTCCTTAATTTTGTAAATTTATATCTTGAACCATCGCGTCAGAGTTAAACCTGAATCGAAGCACAAAAAATAGCTTAATATTTAGTGGTTGTAACCAATAATTTTCCGATCTCAGTTCTGAGAGTTCAGTACCAGATTTTTCGTGATATTGACCAAAACGGCAAATGCAAAAAAAGTTAAAGTCCATACTCGTTCTTAAAATTGCATTCAACGACTTAAGCTTCTTTCTGTTGAGCCACGTAGTTTTTTGCTAGGTTTATCTGGCTGAAGAAACGCTCAACGTTCTCATTGGACCACGGGAGTGGCAGAATCCGTCAGGTGAGCTTAGTAGTGAATAAGTATTGAAGTCAGCTCTGATTTGGAACTAAAAACATGACTGTCCTTACTTGCCTTTTGGTCATGACCACAGGCAAGGCGTTCTTTGAAGACGTTAGCTTTTCAGTCATGAATATGAACACTGAATTTCTTGGGTAGTGAAGCTGTACTGGAATCAGTCATGAACTAAAGTGGTTTATAAAAATTATCCCCCATTCATTACTCCAAAATTCACTTTTAAAAAGTTGTACAGAGAATAATGCTAGCTTCTCACCTCCGTGATTTTGTCATCGACAACACGATTTATCGAAAAGATGCGATAAGGTGTTCGCATTGGCAACATTATTACTTTATTGCATTCTTGCATCCATTGAACAGTTGACTGGGATTTGTTGACATTGTAATAAGATAAGTTGTTATAATAAAATGGAATTTTGTAAATTGTAATAGTAGCTTTGGAGACGTGGCAATGTTATTGTAAGTGATGGATATCACGAGCTGGCAATCAGCAACTGAACTTGCTTACAATTGAGCAATTTGTAAGAAGTTAATTATTTTTTACACTTCTTAGCAATTAAATAATAATTCAAATTCTTACTATCCAAAACGTCAATAGGCGAGAAATCAAATTTTCTAGGATTTTATTTTCACAGTTTTTTCTTGTATTTTGTCACAAAGCTCTTTATTTAAAAAAATATTTGGTCCTAATGAGTGGTTCTCTTAATCTATTTCTTTCATCTTATAATTATTATTATTCTTAAATTTCTATATTTTAGGCATTTTCTCTCTCCCTTTCTTCCTTCTTCGCGAAGTGAGCCATCACACGGCTGTGGTATTTCACTGACTCCTCCATCATACGCTCCATGACATCCAACTTACGCTCCTCGACGTCAAATACCAGATGCATCAGTCATATTGCTGATGCAGCAGAAGATGCTCTCCGAATCTAAATTCCCTTTATTACTGTATCGGGAGAAGTCTGGAAAAAATGCTTTTGTTATATACAAAGCATTTTTAATTTTCTAATATTCTCGCCTGAACTGGCAACTGGGTCAATTACTATGGACTTCGACACATTTCAAATTAAGGACACTATTTCAAAGTGCTCCCAGGTGGACGGGCTGCCGCCTAATGGTGGACTTATCCCCGCACCAACCTTTGAGACATAGTTGTAGTTCAGACATTTATTAGATTCTTTTGTTGTCATACCTGAATTTTCGGGTCATTTAATCAACTTTGGTCTCTACGGAGTCTGGTGTCTCCTGTTGCTACAAAATTCCCAATCTTGACATGCACTTAAACTGCAAAATTAATTAACCTTACCTGCTTGTTTTGCGTTGGCGATATTTTTTTTTGCGCTAAAATTTGTAAAGCTATTTTTTGTTTTTGTTAGTGGTAGCACTTGTAACGATTTCCTTACGATAGGCAAAATTATCGATACCCTGTCGAGTCACTACTCGAAAGTCACGGATGCAAAAGCATTCAATTTGGATGCAACGTGTTTGCCACCACTAGCCCCTATGATTTTTGTATGGCGTGAAAGTTGCATCCGACACAAGAATGCAGGAATGCAAGAATGTGCTGTAGTGAGAACCGGACATAAGTCTTAAAGAAAAAATCTAAGAGGCTTTTTCACCTTAATTGGATATTAACTTTCAAAATTGCTAGATCAAGCAACTAAATAGCTTAAATGGCAGTACTGGTGTTCAAGTATAACCCAAAATTTGGAAAAATATTCTTTCTTGATGGACCTAGCAACATATACGAAGGCGGTCCCAGAAAAAGCCGACCTAACTACTAAAACACAAAAATTTATCATTTTTTTTTATTTTTCAACATAGGATCCTTTTAGGTCGCCCAGCGATGTTCAATAGCTTCGATACCTTTTTTATAATAAGAACTGTGAAGCTCTTCAAAATAGGCATTATCCTCGGACTCCACCTCTTCATTGTTGCCAAATCTTTTTCCTCCGAGCCATTTTTTTAAGTTTGGAAATAAGAAATAATCAGAGGGAGCTAAGTCTGGCGAATAAGGGGCGTGAGGTAGCAATTCAAATTTTAATTCATTAACTTTAGCCATTGCAACGGCAGAGGTGTGAACCGGCGCATTGTCATGAGATGGGACTGCAAACGCGGCACTTTTTCATGTCCAATTTTTCGGTCAATATGCGATGTACAGCACTTTTTGAAATGCCTACACATTCAGCTAACTCACGAACTTTCAATCGCCGGTCACTCAATACACATTTTTTAATTTTGGCCACCATTTCTGAAGTGGTCACCTCATTTGGACGCCCATTACGATGTTCATCTTCGCAGCTCAAACGACCTCGCTTAAACTCAACCACCCAATATTTTATTGTTGTAAACGAGGGAGCAGAATCACGTAAGGTAGAATCCAGCTCCTTTTTAATATTGGTTGGACTAAGACCTTTTATATGAAAGTATTGTATCACATAACGATGACCAATTTTGTCCATGTTTGCAAGTCAATAACAAGCGTTCTCTATTAAAATCGACCAAAAAAACCTGTGCAAGGTAAAGGCACCAAACTTCAAACTTAAGCTTTTAATAGTCGGTACTTCCCCTTTTTAATATTTTTTGTGAACATTTTCAAACCCTACTGTGCTAGGTCGGCCATTTCTGGGACGGCCATCGTATTGAATTTATGAGAAAATATTGTAAGGCGGTCGACCATGGTTCTTTCAGGTTTTCTTATATTTAAGATTTTTCATGTAAAAATGGCTTAAATCACGGATTTAAGGACAGCTTAGCTGGTATTTTTACTTTTTGCCCCAGGAAACGAAGTCCACTGTACATAGTTTGGCCTATTGGCCAAAAATCGGATGAACGAGTTCGAGTTATAAGGAAAACAAACCATTATGGGCAGCACCGGTCGCAACGGTGATAGGCAGCACTTCACAGGTACAAAGTATGTTATAGTCGGGCTTGACCGACTATCTTTCTTGTAAGATTATTAAATAGTTTGAGTGTTTTAATAACCAAATATTCAGTATTAATGGATGTTAATTTATTAATTCGGAAAAATTAGAGGGGTGGGGGCCCTGGTCCCTCCTGCTTACGGCCTTGGTCTCAGTATATTCTTCGTGCAATTTTTAAAAACTTATATACGTGGGTTTACTGGAAATCTTTAGAGATTTTGGTTTCGGTTGGTCGACTCGCTCGAAAAGTCAAAATCTCCTAATAAAGTACGAGAAGAGATATCTGTGGCACCTCCGATTTTGTTTTACCCTCTTTAAATAATTTTTCGATGTTAAAACCAGTGTTGCCAGAACATGAGGTTCAAAAGTTGCTAGATTTTCAAAAAAAAGTTGCTAGAAATAGCTAAAAATAAAAAAAGTTGCTAAAAAAAATAGCTAAAAACTAAAACTTAAAAACGATTGTTTTCGGACTGAAATCTAATAGATTCTTGTAAAAATTTAATAATTAACAAAGATACTTTAAATGAGGTGCGCAAACCGCTCTGGAACAGTATTGCCAGAATAAAGGATCCAAAAGCTGATAAGTTTGCGCAAAAAAATTGCTGGAAATAGCTAAAAATTGTAAAGGGTAAAACTGAAAAAAAGTGTTTTTGAAACTAAAATCCAACAATAACTTAAAAATTACGGTAATTGTCTAGTAAACGTAATTTCGGTACAGCATCAGCAAACTTCAATTTTAAATTTAAAAGAAACCATGAATGATCGCAGCGAATTTTTTGCTTGACAATTCTTCTTAATTCGCGGTGTATAAAAGGAAACAATTAACCCAATTTGCTTTTTAAGGTGCTAACACTAACAAATTCTTCAAAAAGGACAGAGTCCCGCAATGAATTCACAATCTCCCTTATTTTTTGTGAAGTCCGAGCCAAACCAGAATCTAAGTGCAACAATAGCTGAAAGGCCAAAAAAAGCTGATCTCAGTACTGAGAATTATGTACCGGAATGAACTTACTTCGTCCATATCAGCAATATTTGAGTTTTTTTTGCTCATTATAATAAAAAAAAATAGGGGAAAGTTAACTTCGGCTCGGCCGAAGTTTTGTATACCCTTGCAGCTTCCATTGAGAACAAAAAAGTTTTTCTAACTAAGACTACTTTTTGGACCTATACTATATAGATGTCTGATTTCGACCAAACTTGGTGAAATCTTGGAAAAGCATAATACACTGTTAGTTACGAGGCGTTAATTTGGAGGCGATCCCATTTAAAACTAAAAAGTTTTTCTCACTAGAACTTCTTTTTCGACCGATCATTCATACTGCAGCTATATGCTATAGTTATTCGATTTTGATAAAACCTTGTAGAAATATGTTAAAGTATATGAAATAAGAATATGCCAATAAAAAGGACGTTTTCATTATAAACAAAAAGTTTTTCTCACTATAACTAGTTTTTCGACCGAACGTTCCTATGGGAGCTATATGTTATAGTAATCCGATTTCGACCCAACTTTGTAGAATTGTGTAAAAGTATATAAAATAAGTTTATGCCAATGATAAGGACGTTTTCATTAAAAACAAAAAAGTTTTTCTCACTAGAACTAGTTTTTCGACCGATCGTTCATATGGCAGCTATATGCTATAGTCATCCGATTTCGACCAAACTTAGTGAAATCATGGGAAAGGATAGTAAACTACGAAATACGTACTTTGGAGGCGTTTCCATTAAAAACAAAAAAGTTTTTCTCACTAAAACTAGTGTTTTGACCGATCGTTCCTATGGCAGCTATATGCTATAGTCATCCGATCCGGCCGGTTCCGACAAATGTGCAGCGTATATGTACCAGAAGACATCGTGCAAAGTTTGGTGAGGATAGCTTTAAAACTGACGGAGGAGATAGCATAGAAACAGACAGACGGACGGACGGACAGACGGACAAGGCTAAATCAACTCAGCTCGTCATGCTGATCAAGAATATATATACTTTATGTGGTCGGAGATGCTTCCTTTAATGCGTTACAAACATCCGCACAATTTTATAATACCCTTTGCAAGGGTATAAAAATATTTTGCCAATTTAAATAGTCAATTTCTTCTGCTTCTTATTTGGCCCGATATTTCTATCACAACCGTTTGACGGTCTCGGCCGCTGCCACTAATGCCCGCCACTCGCCTCTGTCTTGTGCGAGCTGGCACCAGTTGTTCAGTTTAAGTGCCTTTATGTCTTCCAGAACCTGTTTTTCCCAACTAAGTTTCGGTCGTCCTACAGCTCCTGCTTTCCCTAATTCGTTCTCCTTCCGCCTGTACACTTTTTTTACTGGAACTTCTTCATCCATACGAGTAACATGTCCAAGCCAGCGCAGCCGCTGTTGTTTTATGCGCTTGACTAGGTCAGTGTCCCCATAGAGCTCATACAGTTCGTGATTCATTCGGATGCGAAATTCGCCGCCAACGTTTAGAGGTCCATAAATCCTCCGAAGGACTTTTCTCTCGAACACGCCAATTGCCGCCTCATCCGTTGATGACATTGTCCATGCTTCTGCGCCGTATAGCAGGACTGGGATGATAAGCGACTTGTATAGCGCAATTTTCTTTTTCCGAACATCGGTTTGCAAGAGTTATTCTTCTTCGGATCTCCAGACTGGTGTTGTTGTCGCCGGTGATCATCGTTCCGAGGTAGACAAAGTCTTTTACAACGTTAAAGTTGTACTCTCCCATTGCAACAGATTGTCCAAGACGCGTAGGCTCACTGGGCGCTGAGACTAGGAACTTCGTCTTTTCCTTATTCACCGCTAAGCCCATGCATTTTGACTGCTTCTCAATCTCTGAAAACACCTTGCTTACCGCCCGTTCGGATATGCCGATAATGTCAATGTCATCGGCATATGCAAGTAGCATTACATCTTTATAAGAGATGGTGCCCGATCTGTTAGCATTTGGGCACTGGCGCAGTATATACTCCATCAGCAGATTAAAGAAGTTACACGATAAGGTGTCACCCTGCCTAAAACCTCTTCTGGTATCGAAAGGCTCGGAGAGGTTCTTTCCTATTTTGACGGAGCTTTGTGTGCTTCTCAACGTCATCATGCAAAGTCGAACGTTCTTTGCTGGTATACCAAAGGTAGACAGGGCTTCGAAGAACTTTGACCTTATCGGTGTGTCAAAATCAACAAAAAGATGGTAGGTTTTGATTTTCGTCGCATGGGTTTTCTCCAGTATTTGTCTCAAAGTGAATATTTGGTCTATGGTGGATTTACCAGGTCTAAAGCCACACTGATAAGGTTCGATCAGTTCGCTCATTCTCGACTTTAAACGTTCACATAAGATACATGACAGAACATTATATGCAATGGGTAGGAGACTTATCCCGCGGTAATTGGCGCATGTTGCAGGGTCTCCTTTTTTAAGTATTGGGCAGAGAACACTTAGACTCCAATCTTCGGGCATACTCTCTTCGGACCATATTCTGCATAGGAGTTGGTGCATGCACCTTACCAGCTCCTCGCCGCCAGCCTTGAACAATTCAGCGGGCCTCTCATCGGCTCCAGCTGATTTGTTATTTTTTAGCCTTTTTATGGCTAACCAAACTTCGTTATGGTCCGGTGGGTCTATTTCTATATCATCGATTGGTGGTTCCACTACTTCTCCAGAGGCGTCATTGTGTTCATCATCGCCTCCCAGCAGGTTGGAGAAATAGTTTCTCCATTTGTCTGGTACCTCCTTTGGATCTGTGACAAGATTTCCGGCTTCGTCCTTACATTGCACATTGGGCGGAATTGAAGTTTTTTTGGCAAAAACCCAAAATTTTTTTTTTTATATTTTGATGGCTATAATATTTTTTCCCAGTAAGTAATTGTCCCTCCTCATAGAAAATATTTAATTTAAATTTTATTATGCAGCCCTGGTTTAACACCAGCCATTCAAAGTCAGCTGTTTGTGCCACGCGGCGTCTGCAAGCGGTCTGATTACAAATTTTGTATATATTTGACAATCTCCCATTTAAAAACAGTTTAAAGAATTGAATTAATTTAAACTGGAAAATAAACATCAAGGTATGTAGAAAAGAGTTATATATGTGTTTTATTATATGTGCTTTTATTTCGTTATGTTTTCAATGTTATGTATTAACCATAATTTTGTCGAGTCTAACCTCAAAACAGTTGTGTTTCGTGGAGCATATCTAGCAAGATACAGTTGGATACAAAAAAGTGCTTATGTGGTAGTATGCGTTATTATGTATATATTTATATAGAGTTTAAAACATCAGCGGATTTTTGCGGCTTTTCGATATATTTCAAAAGATGTGGGCTAGGTTGCTATTCGTCGTTGCGATTTGTTGGAAGTTTGGTTGGAAAAGCATCGCAACATCAACGCCACTTTCGAATGGGTTTGCGCAGAAATACTTCAAAATTCTCTTCCAGAAAATGCTTTGATGGACATTAAAATGTAAATAAAGAATTTGTTTGTTCAAGTCAAGAGACTACTGAATAAAGCCCAAAGAAATGTTCGACGGTTTGAAGAACAAAATGTTAGCTGGCTTGCATCAGATATAACATTTTATTCAAAAATGGATAATAGTGGCTATAAAGGTGGGAGGCCTCCTCTATCTTACGACGAAGGAAGTTCACGTCAAAAAATAAAATTGGTTTCCGAACTTTCAGAAGGAAATTCAACTGATCTTATTCGAGCAGCGGCTAAGTTTGCTAAGAAGTCAAATGATAAAGATACTTTACATATTCTAAATACATCATTAAATTCTCCTGACAGTTCAAAATTAAGGGAACAGCTTTCATTGAAAGAACCAATACCATTATCATCTGATGAGTCCTTAGCATTTATTATAGGCAATTTGTTTTCCAAGCAGCAATATATTAACATACGCTCAAAGAATATCGAAAAAAACTCCAATATGTATCCCAGTTACAATAAGGTGAAGGAGGCTAAGGAAAAGTGACGGCCTATAAATATAAGCGTCTCAGAAACTGTTGTCAAAGTGCCGCTGCAGAACTTACTTGACTATACTGCATCTCGGAAACTGTTATATCAAAAGCCAGTAATTCAACAATTTATCGATACAACCAAATTGAAGCTAACAGTAAGCTATGGTTTTGTCCGAGCACAGAGAACAGATTATTGAGTCAGCTGTACTTCCTGTTGGTTGCTTAGGTGAAAATGCATCTGAGGCTTGCAACAAATTCTTTACGCGTGATAAGATATTACACGCCAGGGAAAATAGCCGACTCAACAACTTAACAGAGGTATTCCACCGTGCTTCAGATTCTTCTGATCCTTATTTATCAGGAATCGCTTAAAAAAAGACTTCAAAAGTACACAATCTGCAAAAAGAGTTATTGCACTTTCAAAGTTGCCAACATTTAAAGTTGCAGACCAGACAAGGGGAGATGAAGACAAGTTTGAAAGTAAAGAACATTTTGATTTTGATGTAGTAGTAAAATATATATTTTAATAGATATTAATGCTGTAAAACTTAAATATATTTCTTTATTTAGGCATAAGAATAACATAATAAAATGACATAAACATAAAACATAAATGTGATGCAATTTTTATATTAATAGTATTGTAATAATTACGGATATTTAAAAAAAAAACTTCTGTTTTTGACAATAGATATTCACTAATTAATTATTTTTGGAAAATAATTTATCATATAGAAACTTTAAAGAAAAAATGATGAAAATAAAATAATGTTTCGAATTATCATGCATTTTTATAAGCTCTATTAAGTGGGCGGCGGAAAAGGCGTGGTCGCAGCGCTAAGAAAAAAATTCAAAATTCACAAATAATATGAGCCGCAAATTCTCCAAGTTTCAAGTCTCTAGCTTTAAAATTGGAGTTTTTGCCAAAAAAAAACGGCAATTCCGCCAATGTGCATTGTCAGGCTCCGGGCTTAAGACCTTCGGCTAGTCGCCGAACTTTTTGGTCGAGTCTCACTCATGCCGAACAGGCTTTCGACTTCCTTACGCATACGCCTTTCCTGCTCATTCTTTTCTACGAATCTCAATTTCTACGAAAGAATATAAAGACTAAAGACACCCTGAATGTTTTCATACGACTATCACTTCTGTGGATAGAACCCGTCAGGAGGCTCAGTACCGAATCAGTACTGAAATTAGCGCTGATTTGGAAAAGTTGGTACTAAAAGCATGGCTTTCCTGGCTTGCTCTTCGGTCATGAATCTAATGATGGAGATGCGATCTTTAATGACTTTCGCTTTTTACTCGGAAGTTCACTTCTAAGACTTTTTACTCAGGGAAAGCTCTATAGCAAAGGTTTCAAACCAATTAAATATGCGTTATTTTGCGCTTCGTCTTAAGAATATAAAAATTGCTAGAAATAGCTAAACATACTTTTAAAGTTGCTAGATTTATAGCTAATAGCATTTCCGAAAATTTATAAGAATTTCATTTCAAAAATGCTAGATCTAGCAACTAAATAGGAAAAAATCACTTCAAAATGTTGCACTAAATAGTGAAATGGCAACACTGGTTAAAACTGGCATTCACAGCAATCGCATAATGAGAATTTTTAAAGCGAATTTTTGAAATGGACATTCACAACGATCACTTAAGAAATATCGGTAGTGGCCTTCGCACTGGTGCGCAATAATTTGAAAAATGCTGATGTGTGCAATGCAATTAAACTAAAAAAGAAGAACAAAATAAATACGACTGACAGAGAAACTTAGAGTAATTATCTTAAATGTGCAATTAAGTGTAGATGCAATTATACAAAATCTATATATTTATGACTGTTTTTCGACCCGGTTTAAAGTGCCTAGATTTTCTTTTCAAAATCATAATAAATCCTATACTTTCCCCAAAAGCATTGAATATATTTTTTATACAACAGAATATATTTTAGAAGCATATTAGTTATTCTTCAACCCTCAAGAAGATGTCCGCTGAAATCGAAGATATATTGAAACGCTTTCAGAACTATCCAAATATCGCGGGCATTATGATTATCGATTCATCATCCATACCAATCAAAACCACATTGGATTACACATTGACTCTGCACTATGCAGCCCTAATGAGTAATATTGCCCACAAGGGACAAAAAATGGTGCAGAATATGGATGCCACAAATGAATTGACCTCGATACGCCTGCGCACCAGCAAACATGAAGTGATGATTGTTCCCGAAGAGAATTTCTTTATTATTGTGTTGCAGACTCCCTGCGATTGAATTAACTGTGAATTGCCCACAAATTATGCCAATTTGCATTTCGTTGAATTTTAATTAAAGATATAAAGATTCGGTCTTTGAATCGGTGTGATATACGAGAGTTTTGCTTTGGCGTTAATTGCCGGAGATAAATATACCGCGGCGCCATAATTACGACAGACAGATTACGCGAAGCGCACTTAATTGTCCGCCGTAAACTGTTTGCGCTCGTATCTCTAATCCGGTAAAAGATGCAGAAGCAGTAGACGACCAGGACGACCGAAGGCGGCAAGTAGCTGCTCGATTTTAATTATTCGGCGACATTCCCACACTGCAGTTTGCATATTCATTGGCTGCGCGAGGGAGGGCAACGCTTTGATTTCCATTATTTCAGGCACTTTTTTTACTGTCTCAGCCAGTAAAAAACTTTGGCACTGCAATATGCTTGGTGGAGATAAGATGTCCGAAGGGGTTAAGCAACAGCCAGGAAGTTGTGGTGAACAATTTATTAAATATTACATATTTTGCTTAAAATGATAATCAATTTCTGGTGGCAGTGTCTCACGAGCCAAAAAGCAGCCACAGCGACGACGCAAGGTGGCCGATTTAGAGAAATGTCATTGGAAAACAATTTGTGTTAGTCAAATTTGTGTTAGTCGACCTTTCTAATTTTAGATGGATGATAGCCGGCTTGAGGTCAGGTAGGAAAAATTAAAATATCATTGTTGAAATCGTATAGAAACTTTTCCAAAATCATAAAGGTTTGACTTATTATGTTTGGTTATTTGTTTTAGCCCTAATGGTGGCTACACAAAACGGATTAAACGATAGGTCCGTGTGGACAGTCTCTGTAATACGCATAAAAAACCTAAGTATTTCTGAGCAGGGCTGCAAACCCAACACATTTTTTGGAATTCCGGTTCGAGTGTTCGAACCTAAATTTAACAATGGTTAAGGATCGGAAAGGCCTAGCTAATAAGCATACAAAAACTGCTCCCATTCTTATCAGAACCAAATTTAAATATGCGATCAATGAGAAACTCTCTCCTAAATTTATTGTCTGATAGTCGTTCTTGTAGTGGAGTTGTGAAGGTGGAAAGTTAAATCAAAAAATAGGGGAAAATTAACTTGCAGCTTCCATTGAAAACAAAAAAGGTTTTCTAACTAAGATTACTTTTTTGACCTGTTTTTTCTATGGAATCTATACTATATAGAAGTCTGATTTCGACCAAACTTGGTGAAATCATGGAAAAGCATAATACACTATTAATTACTTAATTTGGAGGCGATCCCATTTATAACAAAAAGTTTTTCTCACTAGAACTTTTTTTTCGACCGATCATTCATACTGCAGCTATATGTTATAGTCATCCGATTTTGATAAAACTTTGTAGAAATGTGGTAATGTATATAAAATAAGAATATGCCTATAAAAAGGACGTTTTCATTACAAACAAAAAAGTTTTCCTCACTCGAACTAGTTTTTCGACCGATCTTTCCTATGGGAGCTATATGCTATAGTCATCCGATTTCGACCAAACTATGTGAAATTATGGGAGAGGATTGTAAACTAAGAAATACGTACTCTGGAGGCGTTTCCATTAAAACCAAAAAAGTTTTTCTCACTTAGACTAGTTTTTGGACCGATCGTTCCTATGACAGCTATATGCTATAGTCATCCGATCCGGCCGGTTCCGACAAATGTGCAGCCTATTCGTACCACAAGACTTCGTGCAAAGTTTGGTGAGGATAGCTTCAAAACTGACGGAGGAGATAGCATAGAAACAGACAGACGGACAAGGATAAGTGAACTCAGCTCGTCATGCTGATCAAGGATATATATACTTTATGTGGTCGGAGATGCCTCCTTCAATGCGTTACAAACATCCGCACAATTCATAATACCCTCTGCAAGGGTATAAAAATTAGGAGTGTGAGTTTCTCATTGACGGTTATCACATATGTAAATTTGATGCTGTTAAGAGCGGGGGCAGTTTTGTATGCTTATTCAACTAGGCCCTTTGAGGTTGAAGGTTTTGGTAAGATGGTTTTGGTTCGAACCTTAGTTCTGCCTATGCTTTACACAATATTTAAAACAAATAACATTTTAATTGTAATCAATTTAATCCCATGGATTCTACAAAATACTTTCGAGCTAAAATAGACCTAATCGAGTGGAGAGCATGGACCTTAAAACGACCCAATCGTGTGGAAATTGTGTAGTTTTTGGGTCGGAAGCGAATTGTAGAACATATGGGAATAATCAAAATATAATTTACTGTGAAGTAAAATTTCATTTCGAAGTCTACATATGATAAATACTACTAAAGTAATGTTAAGCTCTTGTTTTGTAAATTATTTAATAAGTTTTGTAGTCAAAGATCTTTAAAAACAGAGGCTATTATGGGTGGAGAGTCCATTAGTTGTTCTAAAGCTTTCCTGCCGATTATAAGAGTCAGAGCCCCAAAACAGATCAGACAACAGAACATTTCTATAGTTTGGCTTTGTGAAATTAGGCCGCGTGAATCATTTTTAACAAGTAAGATAGCTGTTGTCGAGTGCCCCGACTACAAAATACCTTATTCCCTTGATTTCGTGTGTTTTGCTTTACATACGCACACACACACTCACACATACACACAAACGCATGCGGCCGCGCGCGATAACTGACAATGCAGGACCCCCTTCTCTCCCACAAGCAAAATTGATTCTTATATAACTTCGGTATTTTTTGTCCGATCTTATTGATCTTTTCAGAATAGATAGATATTGGGCCTTATATGATATATATAAAGTCTCGAGAGTCTAACTTAAAAATTGTGGCTCTGAATCTGAAACAAACTCGATTTGGTTCTGGTATACACCTACCTACATGCAAAAATTTGTGGCTCTATCTTCTCTTATAGTCTCTGAAATCAACGCATTCATACGGCCGCGCTGCCTAATTGCATTTTGCAAAATGAACTTAGGCTGCGATCGCAAAATGATTTTAGGCCGCGATCGCAAGATTAAATTAGGCCGCGCGGCCTCTTTTCATTTTGCATAATGAATTTAGGCCGAGATCTCAAAATGAAATTAGGCCGCGCGGTCTTATTTCATTTTTCAAAATGAATTTAAGCCACGATCGCAAAATGCTGTTAGGCCGCGTGGACTAATTTTATTCTTATACCCTTATGCATTGAAGGAAGCATCTCCGACCTCATAAAGTATATATATATATATATAACAGCTCGATGAGCTGAGTTGATCTAGCCTTGTCCGTCTGTCTGTTTCTATGCTATCTCCTCCGTCAGTTTGATAGCTATTTTCGCCAAACTTTGTCCTTTAGTACATATACGATGCACATTTGTCGGAACCGGCCGGATCGGATGATTATACCATATAGCTGTCATAGGAACGATCGGTCGTAAAACAAGTTTTAGTTAGAAAAACTTTTTGATTTCAATGGAAACGCCACCAAACTTCGTATTTCTTAGTTTGCTATGCTTTCCCATGATGCTATCAATTTTGATTGACATCGAGATAGTATAGCTGTTATAGAAAAGTAGAGCCTGAAAAGTAGTCTTAGTTAGAAAAACTTTTTTGTTTTCAATGGAAATGTCTTAAACTTTGGCATTTATTTATTTAGAATGCTTTCACATAATTCTTCAAATTTCAATCAAAATCGGATGATTAGCATATGGCTGCCATAGGACGATCTGTCGAAAATCTAGTTCTAGTGAGAAAAACTTTTTTTGTTTCCGAAGGAACGTTTTATATACTTTGATACAATTCTACAAAGTTTTGTCAAAATCGGATAACTGCATCGGATAGCTGCAGAACGTATGCTCGTTTCTGAACCATTTTTTTACTGGTTTTATGTGCTTGCGAACAGGTTTACTGAATATTTAACCCAGACTGAGAACTTGATTTTCTTAACAAAATTCTTAAAAATTCAAGATCGAATAAATTAGGTATTACTTAGTGCTTTTGCAGACAGGATAAAGCATCATTTGTAAAAGATTTAATTAAATTTCAGGTGTATTGTATTTGCTTATCTACACGTCATAGATACATAATGATTACATGAACTTTACATAAATTCGACATGTCGCTTCTTAATAAAGTGGTGCATACTTGTAGGCCAACTTTATAAATTGTCAACACTGCACAGTGGTCGGGCTTGTATCGCAGCCGCTTTTGTAAAGCCATAGATACTTCCTAGATCGTGTTCTATCTGCTATGAAATTTTTGACCAAAAATCTATAAAAATATCTATAAATATTTATTTTTGTTACAAATTATATTGGCCAGATCGTTCCACTATATCCTATAGCTTCCATAGGAACGATTTTTTCAGTGGTCATAAATTCATTTCTTGTAATCATAACAGGCTGAACTTTTTATTGTAAGTTATTTACAAACTTGGACCTGTAATATAAAAGTGTAACAATATTACTCCAAGGAATTCTTTCTTAGACTTTATTATAATAGTCCATTTAATTCTTCGTCATACAAACGTTGTCTAGGTGAATTTGGTTACTGTTTGCCCATGTTATTCGTATATTTCTGAGTTTTTTTTTAATGTGTTTACAGAATAACTTTTGATGCTTTCAGCATCGTCAAATTCACATTATAAATTGACGGGGAGACAATCCCGGTTCGAATAGATATCAAGCCTTCTCGTAATTAAAATTTTAATCCCGTTGCAGGGATCAAGTCATTATTATACTCTGTATATCCGTCTGTCCGCCCGTCTGTCTGTCTGTCCTCAGAGATGGTAAGAGATAGAGGTTCGACGTGTATGGGAGAAAAACTACTTATACTTGCAGGCAGATCAAGTTTTTTTTTTCAATTTTTGTCACGCCTTCTCCCACCCCTGCAATTTAGAAAAAACGTCTTATCTCCGTCAGTTAGTTTATTTCAAATTTTGGCCACTTATCCACCCGCCCCAGCAATAAAAAATATTAGATAACTCCCACAATATGTGCCATAAAAATTAAATTTTTCATAAAGATGGGATAATAAACTGCAGAGCTATAAAGGTTATAATAAATGTTGCGCAGTGAAAGACATGAGAGAAACAGAAACGAGAAAAGCGGTCTTTGCTCTAAGCGCAACAGAACCGAGCAAAAACAGAGCTTTGTATAAAAATTACCCAGAGCTAAGACACATATGGAAATTAATCAGACATTTCGACTCAGACATATCTTTACATATATTTTACTAGAATTTAAAAAGAAAAAAATCATCAACTTACCTTTGATAAACTAACTGTCAAATATTTTCAGCTATGTCTCTGCCTGTAACTAGATTTTCATTCACATTTCTGATTTCGGACTGTACGGAACACTTCCTAAAAATACACAGATAAATTTCCAAGTATTTTTTTAGAGTTACAAAATTTTTGTTCAAATTTGGTAATTTTGGTTTGTAAAAAATTTTCTGAAAAATTTTCACCATGGAGTACGGAAACAATGGCATGCAATATCAGCCCATGGAAGGCTATGGCATGTCTGCACCGGAGGGACAATACCCGGAGGTAAGTTATCGTCCACTGGAACTGAAGAAATGGCATAGTAAATGGTATGTTCCAAAAAATTCGCTAGGGCTATGGCCAGATGAGTTATGGTCAAATGGGTGGTGGTCAAATGGGTCAAGGTCAAGGACTTGAGTTTGCCCAACAACCGGGTGGATATGGCAGTGGTCTCCAGGGTCAAGACGAGTCGCGCAATTGTCAGAGTGGTTCAGCAGCTTTTGGTGGACCTGGATATCGCAGCCCGCTAAGATACAACAAACTGATGAAAGCTATGAACTCGCGCAATGGTCTTTAGTAAGTAACGAAAATATTGGTAAGAGTGCCCAATGGTAAACATTCTCTCTTAGCTCGCCGATGGATCAACAACGTTCGGGCGGTGCCAATGGCGATTACTACAACTCTTTGCCTGGTCTTGGCGGACACGAGGGTCAAATGCCATATCAATCGCGTGGCGATGGAAACTCTTATTATTGAAACGTCGCGATTTGTGGATGAAATTTATATTCAGTGAATTCCAAAATTCTATTAGTAAATTTTTGTTCGATTTTTAACCAAAAAGTGTACGAAATTAAAGATACTTACAATAATGCATTCCCGAAATGGTCTTATATATATTGGACGCTGATGTACAATGAGAAGATTGTTGCGCTGGAACCCCTATACTAATAGCAGCCCAATCCTTGGCGCTTATGCAAAAATGTGGGCTAAGAAAAGTCTTGCACTTGTGCCCATTGTCTACAGTCTAGTCAAAATTATGCATATTCAAAATAAAAGTATCTCTCTTCGTGGCATAGTAGTACAATGTTTCAGAGATAAAAGGATAAACTTATGGATGAGTCTTATTGGTAAAGTAAAATTAGCTTGTCAAGGTGACACAGCCCCAAAGGGCCAAAGCCGAGCCTCTCAATCTATAGGCTTGTGCGCTTCTAATTTTTAGACCAAGAGAAAGGGACCTACAGTTTAACGCCGAATCCGAACGGCAGTTTGAGAAGCTTTTCATGGTTAATTACTGCAATGCTGGCGCCAACAGCAAAGAGGTGTGGCCGGGTGTAAAGTTTATTTAAAGAAAAAAACTTTTCATTAGATGTTCCGAGGCGGGATCGAACCCACGACCTCATGCAGAGCGGTCGCGCACACTAGCCGCTGAGCCACCCGACCACAATCTTATTGGTATATGGATAAATTGGAGCTTTATTTTCACTTGTCTAATATCTCGTAAGGGGGAAACTCAAAATGTAGTCTGAGAGAGCAAAATATGTGAGAAGCCTAACAATTTTCTCGAATAATTTTTTCGAAAGCTAACTCACAGTAAACTAGTGTTGGGTAAAAGTTGTTTATTGCATTGAAGATTGTTCACTTGTTTTTTTTTTCAAAGTGAGTCAACTCTCTCAAGTTGGGTTTAAATTGTAGGCCGTTTCGTTGGATCTATGCTATTCTAATTGTTGTTCACCTAGGCATTGTGACGATTAGCCTTTATTCAAACTAATTTTAATCTTTCGTTGCTGGTCACACTGCGTAATGTGGCCTATTTGTTAGCTATTTTATTAATGTTGCTTACATTGAACAATCAGACACGTGGACAAAAAACAGCTGAAGAGTCTCCTAATTGAGTGAACAAGTCACTGAACCACTCTCTGAACAACTCACAATGAACAACTCACAGAACAATGGCTGAACAAGAGCAAGAGAACAACTCTGACTAAACACCTAACAGAACAAGAGTGAGTGAACAAGAACAAATGTACAACTCTGACTGAACAAGAACAGCTCACAGAACAAAAGCGAGTGAACAAGAACAACTGAACAATTGAACAAGTAAACAACTTAACAAGAACAACTGAACAACTCTGACCTGAACTTAAATGAACAATTAAAGAAGAACATGTTCATGTTTTGTTCAATTACTCATAAACAACCCAACACTACAGTAAACTGAGGTATTTTTCATGCATATCATATGAAAACTTTGATCAGTCGATTCCCAATTAGGCTATGTATAAAGATTATTATAAGCGCACGAGCTCGGCTTTGCCCTTTGGGGCTGTGTCAAACTTGACAAGCCTTGGGGCTGTGTCAACCTGACAAGCCATTGATTGATGTATAAAGATTACCCCAAGCTAAACTTAACGGTTAATTAAGGAGGGAAGGTTAATCAAAAGAAGTCAACTAGATCTCAGCATTCCAGTTCAAACCACGAAAAGCTAAAAATAAGAATATTGTTTAAAGGTATATTAAAAAATGAATGTTTACTTCAGCTCGTCCGAAGTTTGTGTACTATGGCGGGTCAAATTTTTAATCGACCTAACGTAAAGCAGAAATATAATCTACGGTTAATTCTAAGAAAGTTTCCCCAAGAAACCATAGTTCTAAAATCAATTCCTAGGTCCCGCCTAGCAAGGTCAAAATTATATTCATTACTCAGTCCAACAAATATTGTGTCTGGCCGCAATTGGTGGCTAAATAAACTTAGCTCGTCATGCTGATCAAAAATATATATATTAGTGGGGGTCGATTGTTTTTCGCACAAAGAAACTTCTAAGAAACCATGGGTAAAATGAATTCTTAGCCCGAGCAAATCAACTTCAAATATTTTAGTAAATTTTGAAAAAAATCTAGTAAGAAAGTCCGTCAAGCTTGACAGTTATAGACTCTATACCCCCCAAAATTTGCATATATCTGATCAATTTAATGTAGAAGCCATACAAAGTGACAAAAAACCATAGAGTGTCAAATGTACTGACCATTGCTTTGCAACTGTTACTGTCGAACATTCAAATTTGTTTTCCTTATAGTTCGACCATCGTTCATCCGATCTTCATGATTCCTTAAGCAGATCGATACATTATGCTGATTACTTAAAGTGCGAAAAGAGAACGAACCATCTATCTACAAAACCGTGGAAGATATGACGATTTTTTCCAATTGTGGGGGCGGGAGGGGGCGTGGCGAACTTTGACAACAATCTTGATCTGCCTGTTAATATAAGAAGTACATCTCGAACCTGTATCTCTTACCATCTTTTAGATCTGCAATTTTTTGTACAAAAACTTTAACACAACGTCAAAAAAGCCTGAAATATAACATGTGAGTTTCCTCTGCTATCATCGCGAAGATCAATTCCAAAGTTCAAGCATACTCCACAAGCAAAATTCATATCGCTTAACATTAAGTGTTAAAAATGTTTAATTTCGTTGTATTACAGAACACATTATATTCAAGAAAATGGTACAAAAAAAAAAAAAAAAAAAGAGAACCCGAAATCTTCTTGCCAAATTATCCGAGGGTTAGATTTTTAAGTCTTTTTTGCATTCCATACGGGGTGTTCTATCACGACTTTCTAAAGTTACATCCATGAGAAGCTGGACACAACGCTCAGTTCCTTGGATATGACATGGAATTCCTGTGTCAGGAAACGGCGGATCTTTAGACTCAAAAAACTTCATACATTCAAAAAGAAAAAAATCAATCCAAACGGGATTACATCAAACCGAAACAGGATTGAAAACAGGATAGTCCCGTATATTCTTAAGCCGATCCGAAAAAAGATTGATTTGATCTCACTTTTTTCAATCCTGAAAAGATTAAATTTATCCCGCATAAAGATTACATTAATCAAAAAATTCGATCTCAATTTAATCCCAAAGCAGGATCACTTTGAGCTTTTTATACACTGTACCAAAGGTACATAGAGTATAATAAGTTTGTGCAAAAGCCATGTCCGTCTGTCTGTCCGTATGAACGCACAGATCTCAGAGATAGTAAGAGATAGAGGTTTGACATGTATGGGACTTATGCTTCTTATACTTGCAGGCAGATCAAGTTTATTTTTAATTTTTGCCACGTGTGGCCTGTGGAAAGTGGAGGAAGAAAGGTAGAGGAATCTTTCTGGGAGAAAATTAATCTCAGACAAGAAAGAAAGTCGGTCAAGCCCGACTATAACATACTCTGTACCTGTGAAGTGCTGCCCATCACCGTTGCAACCGGTGCTGCCCTTAATTTTTTGTTTTCATTATAGCTCGACAACCGTTCATCCGATCTTTACCATTCCTTTGGCGGATCGATAAATAATCCTGACTACTAAATATGTCCAGAAGGAACGAACCATCTATCTATAAAACCGTGGCAAAAATTGAAAATAAACTTTATTTGCCTGCAAGTATAAGAAGCATAAGTCCTATACATGTCAAACCTCTATCTCTTACCATCTCTGAGATCTCTGCTTTCATACGGACAGACAGACGGACAGACGGCTGTTGATGCTGATCAAGAATATATATACTTTATGGGGCACAAACTTATTATACCCTATGTACCTTTGGTACAGAGTATAAAAAGATTGAATTTATCTCGCCTTTTTTTTCTGTGTATGGAATGATTTGCTGTTCAGACAGAACACTATCATCATTTAAGTCAACCATGTCGAAGTAGTCTGAACAATCAAAATTTAGTGCTTGCTTTTTTTATACGTCCTTAGTTTGGTTGGATCACAAGCTTTATCTCTATAATGCAATATCAGCTTGTACCAAATCCATTCAAAACTTTAATAGAGATTCTCACAAAATGGATTACTTAGAGTAATGACAGCGTTGAAGTAAGTGAGCGATATGTATTTTGCTAGTGGAGTATGTTTGGACTTTGGAATTGATGTTCGCGATGATAGCGGAACTCGCATGTTATATTTGTGTTAAGTTTTTGTACAAAAAATTGCAGATTTCAAAGATTGTAATTAACAGCTGATCAAGATTGTTGTCAAAAAAACGTTCCTCGCACTAGTAATCAGCTTGTACGACCGCCGAGGAATCATGAAGATCGGAGCGGTTGGGTGTTCTGTCTTCGCACTCTATGGCTTTTTTGCCACTTTGTATGGCTTCAACATTAAATTGATCAGATATATGTATGCAAATTTTATGGGGTATAGAGTCTATAACTGTCGAGCTTGACGGCCCTTACTAGATTTTTTTCAAAATTTACTAAGATATTTGAAGTGGATTTGCGCGGGCTAAGAATTCATTTTCGACCCATGGTTTCTTGTTGAATGTTTCTTAGAATTGTCTGTAGTTTTCGATTTTGCTATACGCTTTGTTGGTTTTTTTCCTCCCATACAAATCGAACCCCTAATATATACACTTTAAGTATATTTAACACATAGAAGCTACTATATTTAAAATTGGCCCTAAGAGGGTCACTATTACATCTTAACACTACTGAATCTTCATTAAGGTTAATTGCATAGTACGCTCATCCAATTTCCGCTTATTATACTCCCGACAAGCGGCTGCTGCTTCAGCATATTCCTTAAAGGCCACGACAGCTTTTCCCGGCGATACAATGCTAGCATAGAGTATATATCCAAATTTGAAAAATAGTTGAAAGATGTCTCCGAGAGTGATGTTCGATGGTAAATTCTCAAAATTAATTTGATAAGCACATTTCTTGGGCTTCCCGGAAAATTCAAGCATTTCAATTTCTTCATCAGAATAGCTAGAGACGGTTTTTCTATAAGAAAATATAACAAAATGGGTAAAGTATTACCATATATGTATGCTGTACTCACCTGAAAGAACTGTTTTCAACTGCATACATATTGTATACCTTTTGCTGGACACGACGCTCGCGACGCTTAATTTACTTATTTAATATCTCTCGCGTATCTATTGGAGATTTACGTTTCCTCATATTTTTAATCAGCTTGTAACGCAAATCGGTAAACCTGCCACATTCCATTTTTAATAAAATTCAATGATACGCCTATGACACCTTTTCAACAGAGCTCCAATTTTACAATTTAATTTTCTTAGAAATAACTTTCGTTGTCTTTTCTAATGTAAAATTTTTCTCACAAAATTTGTTCAAAGTTTTTAAATTCCTCAAAATTTTTTAAATATACAATGGAAATGGACTATGGCTTGTATACTCAAATCGCTGGCTATGGCTTAAATATGCCCACTCCTGAGGCATTTTACCCTGAAGTAAGTTCTTTGCCATTTATAGTATGACGCAATGAAAATTTCTTATTCTCAGATGAGAGGCATGCAAAACAATTGTGTTCAAAGCCAGACCCAGATGACTGCCTCAACCGGATTGTATAATCCACATGCGGTCCAGCATCAGGGCCTGCGGAATATACCTGATGGCCACCATCAGGTGGCTAATCCCTACAAATCCCAACGTTATCAGGGCACAAGTGCCTCAGCCTATCGCTATATGGCGCGTCAACAGAAAAGAAGCAGGGAAATGCGGTCACGGAATGGACTGTGGTAAGTTCAAACAGTTTTTTAGGTTGAGTTTGTCAAGGAAGTTGGTCAATATTCATAATTTTGCGAAGCATTAGAAGCAGTAGGAAAGCACATGTTTTAACAAGAATGAAAGACGGTCAAGCCCGACTATCACCGTTGCGACCAGTGCTGCCCATTATTGATTGTTTTCCTTATAACTCGAAAACCGCTCATCCGATCTTTACCATTCCTTTGGCGGATCGATAAATAATCATGATTTTAAAATATGTCCAGAAGGTTCGAACCTTCTATCTATAAAACTGTGGGAGATATGACGTTTTTACCAATTTGCGGGGGCGGGAAGGGCGTTCAAAAATTGAAAATAAACTTGATCTGCCCGCAATTATAAGAAGCATAAGTCCCATACATGTCAAATCTCTATCTCTTACCATCTCTGAGATCTGTGCGTTCATACGGACAGACGAACATGGCTATATCGACTCGGCTGTTGATGCTGATCCAGAATATATACTTTATGGGGTCGGAGATGCTTCCTTCTGGCTGTTACATACTTTTGCACAAACTTATTATACTCTATGTACCTTTGGTACAGAGTTTAGAAACCATCATATCTCCCACAGTTTTATAGATAGAAGGTTCGTTCCTTCTGGACATATTTAGTAATCAGAATTATTTATCGATCCGCCAAAGGAATGGTTAAGATCGGATGAACGATAGTCGAGTTATAAGGAAAACAAACATTTATGGGCAGCACTGGTTGCAATGGTGATGAGCAGCACATTTTCTTACTAAAACTAGTTTTTGACCGATCGATATAGTCATCCGATTCGTTTGGATCCGACGTATTAGCAGCGTGCAGTAAAAAGAAGACTGGCAAAATTTCAGCTCGATAGCTTTAAAACTGAGAGACTAGTTTGCGTAGAAACAGACAGTCAGACGGACAGACAAACGGTCAGGGCAAAATCAACTCAGCTTGTCGCCCTGATCAAGAATATTTATAGTTTATGGGGTCGGAAATGAATATTTCTATGCGTTGCAAACTTCTGGGCAAAATTATAATACTCTTTGCAAGGGTATAAAAACCCACTTTTAAAGTTTTCATAACAAACTAATTGCAGCTCGCTTAAAAACACCTCAAGTATTTCGCAAACAGCCCCTCGTTTGTGTACCACATAGTTGTAGTAGTACCCAAGGCTGATACTAAACCGCTGTGTCTGTGAAGAAATCCTGACGCATTAGTTACCATTGACATTTTAACATCTTAACCAAAGACGTGCATTTGTCTAATCCCTAAACCATTTGCGAAGGGCACTTACAACGGCCTCGAAATAAGCCATTTATATAGGTTAGGCATTAGTAGAAATCAGTAATTGCATCGGATAGACAATCAATCAAATATAAAGAATCCAATTTTAGTATTTAAAATTTATGTATTAAACATTTTTTACAGCTTGCCGACGGATGCTTCTTCATGTTACGGTAATGGCGAAAATGGGAATAATTATCCAGCTTATGCGGGCAAGTAATTTTTGGTGAAAGTCCGAAGACTTAAGTAAAACACAACAAAGCACATTTTTTAACAGATGGTGACAAGCAATCGCAATTCCAATATGGAAACTCCTTTTGGTAATCTGTTTTTTACATTCCGAAAATCCTAAAATAATGGATACTCTATATAGATGTACATACCTCAGAAGATACAAGAGTCTATGTACATTTTTATATTGTATGTAAAAACTTGTTTGATATACACTTAAAAAAAAAAATTGTACAGCATCGAATCTCCAAAAATAAATATCCCATGTACCTTATTTTAATTGTAATGGCAAAGAGATGCAAACCCAGTTGTTTTTAATTGTCTTACACGCAGAAAAACATCAAGAGGTAATAAGGAAATATTAAAAAGGGTTATGGCATTACCCAAACCCCAACCAGAGACAATCCGTAGCCGCAATTAAATCGCACAACAAAACGAAATTTCAATTAGCGGCACTTAGCGTCAGCTGCCATAACCCTTCCAAAAACAGAAAAAAAAACGAACTTCCAAAAATATCAAATAACAACTAAGCGATATTAGAGAGCAAATTAGCCAACCAAGTAAAAAAGCCAAGAAATGAGTCAAGAAAATTGAAATGGCACAAACCGCAAGGCATTAGACCAAAAAACCAATTTCATTTGCAAATTGTATTGTGTTGCATTTTCATCTAAGGGGATTTTTTTTGGGGGAAATGTGTTTTTTTTTATGTAGTGCAATATGACGCACGCGGAAAGTGGCACCAATTAGGGCTTAGTGATTTCTTGTAATTGGTTTTAGTGTAAAGTTTTTGTGCAAAATTGAAATTGCAAATGTGCAATTGTATGGGAAAATGGCAAATTATATAATGAAAAGCGTTTTCGTATGCAAAACAAAGTGGAATTGGCTAAAGACATAAAGTGAGAGCTCGAAAAACACCGATGAAATATGTCTAAAATTAAGTTTTGTAGAAAATTCTGCGAGTTCTGATATTGCGTTTTACTTGCTTATACTTCACATGAGTGTTAACCGAAGTTGCCCATCATATAGACAGAAAAAAGAACCGTTTTTGGGAAAACGCTTTTAAATTCTAATAGAATACTTTTATCACTCTTTTAACCAATATCTATGAACAATATCTACGCCAATCTCTAACCAATCACTGTTAAAAAAAGTTTGCAGCAATAATACCTGTCTACATAAATGCCCCGATAGCCTTCATAGACTCACTGGCTGTAGTCTATAATGACATGCTGGACATAGGAAGAATTGAAGAAACTCGCACATCGAGTGTCGTATTCCCAATTTTCAAAAAAGGTGACCCAGACCTGCCACAAAATTACCGAGGGATTTCCTTTATAAATTGCATAGCGAAAGTTTTTATGGGCATTCTAAACAGTCGAATAACAAGTTGGGTTAAGTGTCACGACAAATTAAAAGAGTATCAGGCCGGATTTCGAGAAGGGTATTCGACTGTGGACAACATATACAACTTAATATCCATAGTGTATCTGAAACAAGAGGAGAGGAAGAAAGTATACGCCTTCTTTGTCGATTTTCGTGCTGCGTTTGATAAAATCCCAAGGAAGCTTCTGATGTACAAATTATATTCGATGGGAGTCTCGACCAAATTCCTAAATGTGCTGGAGAATATTTATGCAAACACGAATGTGGCAGTCTGGACAGGCACGGAGCTATCTTGTTATTTCGAGACCAATATCGGAGTGAGGCAGGGCTGCCTACTGTCGCCTCTCTTGTTTGCGCTCTTCCTAGACAATCTCCATGATAGCATAGGTTGCGGCCTAACAGTGGGAAGTGAAAATAAACGCCTTTTATTATATGCGGATGACATAGTCATAATGGCTGATGAAGTCAGTGTACTGCAGGAAATGATCGATCGCCTGGAAGTGAATATGGCCAAATCGGAAATAATGGTATTCAGGAAAGGAGGGCGCCTTGCAAAGAATGAAAAGTGGACATTTCAGAGCGAACACATAAAGATTGTACCTGAGTACAAATATCTAGGAGTTATGTTGACGCCCACTTTAAATTTCCAGAAGCATGTTAAAGCTAGAACTGCGGCTGCAAAGCAAAGCATTAACATAACCTGGAAGAGCCTTCTCGCCAAAAACAATGTCTCCGCTGAAATGAAGTGGAATATTTATGAAGCCGTATGTAGGGCAATACAAGCTTACGGAGCGCAAGTCTGGGGCTATGGCCAACATGAGGAAGTGGATAAGCTGGAAGCCTTTTTCATTAAGCGTATCTATAACCTGCCACAAAAAACGCCACACTATTCACTTGCTCTAGATACGGAAAGATACGGTAGCAGACTCTACATGCTGGACCAGCACCTTCGGTATATCTACAAAACTCTGTTTATATATGATAGCCATAGGTTGCCACGAATCCTGTCGCAGTTGGTATTGGGTAAAAATGTATTCTGGGCAAAAGAGCTATTCACACTGAGCTCATTGCATAACATAGAGTGGATCTGGTGCAACGAGACGTTATGGAATGCCAATCGCATTGCATTATTAGCGGAGCTTAAGAGACACAGACTTACAGAACTTGTGCAGCAAAAATTAAGAAGTGAATGGAGAAATTACAGAGAACTTGAACACAAAATTTTATATTTTAGCCAACCTGTCTTAAGCCCAACTCAGATTAGAGACATTTTAAATGATGCGAGCGACACTAAGTGGAAGGGCTTAGTAGAGTTTCTGCAACAGGCCACCCAGTAAAGGAAACGGATTTTGGCGGAATATTTTTAAAACACAACAACACAAATAATATAAACTATAGAAATTTGGTGGGCCCCTAATCCGACACTAGGTCCCAACGATCCTGTATCTCGCGACGAGCGGGTATGGTATCTAGGGAACCCTCAAATAAAATAAAACAAAACTCAACAAATTAATAGAAGCGAATTCTCCGACTGACGACATAGTCATAGTCGAGTACTAGATATGTTATATTTTCTTTTGGAATTTTTTGTATAAAGCATGTGTATAATTGGTTTTAAATAAATTTATTTTATTATTTTATTTTATTAATACCTGTGTATCACAAATGAGCGAATAAGTATACGACAACTATGACATTGCAAGATAGAAATCAGCGCAGAACAATTACTTTAGGCTCTTAAAAAATATTCCAGAGCTGTAAGAAATTGCCGAATTCGTGCTTAATGTACCAGCAGAAGCCAGTTCGTAACGCGGGATCAGACCCTGATCGCTTAACTTTCAGCCTTATAACTATTAAACTGTACTAGACCATAACAGATAACACATAAACTAATTACTCTAGGTAACAAGGTCCAGTATAGTGCAGAGTTGGTAGTAGAGCAGCGCGCGTGAGCGAATTTTTTTCCTGTCACGAAATAAAAATCTCTTTTCGCACGAAGCACGCACATAATTTTGAACCGTTTTGCGTCACTCACGGTTCATGCAAAAGACCCCTCACGAATGACACGATAAAAATTAATGATTACAAAAATTCTAATCAATATAGAATGCAGTTCTACGTAATTAATAATTTGCTTGCAGCAAAAAAAAATCGAGCTCATATGTGGCTCAACTTGGTGGTATACTTGTGTTCAACGTTTTTGTTGGATGTAGCGGTGTCGCAACAACCCACCTGTGCCACACAGAGAGGAATGGGACAATGCTTTTTTGCATGTATTGCAACACGCAAAATTTTGGGCCTTGTCAATTTCCACAACTGAGAATTTTTCCCACAAATTACTCCTTTTGTTTTGTGGTTTCACCAATTTATAGTTTTTATTTCCTTTCAAAAGGTTTTTTTTTATTTCGTCGTTTTTCTGTCCCACATAATTAACACTTTAAGCAGACTTGCGGCAATTGATAAACGAAAAATGGAACTCCTGCAAAAGTGGTTTTCATTTCATTTGAGTGTGCCCCTTCCATTTTGCCAGATGAATTCCATAAAACATGCAAATTTTCTTATGAAAGAAAGTAAGTCAGTTATGCCCGACTATATTATTTTCTGTACCTCCCAAAGTGTGTTTTAAGTGCTGCCCATCGCGGTTGTGGCGGTGCTGCCCAGCAGAATTGTTTTTTCTAAATTGCGGGGTAGGGAAGGGGGCGTGGCCAAAATTCAAATTAACTTGATCTGCCTGCAAGTATAAGAAAAATATGTCCGATACATGTCGAACCTCTATCTCTGAAATGTTTGTTCATACGGACAGACAGAAGGACATTCGGAGGCTGCTATTTGCACCATGGCCACAGAAATCATCAAATCCTTGCGTCGCGGTGTAAGACAGCGCAATTCAAATTCAAATCCTAGACTTGGATCTAGTTAAAGCTTTCATGCCATCTCCCCCTCGTGAAGTAATACTAAGCAGTGGTTCCGCGAGAGGGAATCGGAGAATAGGAGTGGTTTTAGTGGGTGAGGAATTCCATGTCCCACACTTTAAGGCTTTTAATGCTTTCTCCCCTATAACAAAAAAAACAAGAAAGTCGATAAAGCCCGGCTATAACATACTCTATACCTGTGAAGTGCTGCCCATCACCGTTGCGACCGGTGCTTCCCATAATTGTCTGTGTTCCTTAAAACTCGACAACCGTTCATCCGATCTTTACCATTCGATAATTGATATCGATAAATAATCCGGATTACTAAATATGTCCAGAAGGAACGAAACTTCTATCTATAAAACTGTAGGAGAGATGACGTTTTTTCCCATTTGCGGGAGCGGGAGAGGGCGTGGCGACTCAATTTGTCATGCTGATCAAGAATATATATAATTTATGTGGTCGGAGATGATTCATTCTATGCGTTCTTCTATTCAAGTGTATAAAACATTTAAACCAAAACCATTAGCCAAGACAACATTCTAAGCTACAAAAGAGCAAACGCACTTCTTAAACGTGAGATTACTTTTCACATCCGAATTAAATCCAAACGCCCATAACTCAGATTTGGTCCAATATAAGCCGATTCTGCGGTTTAAAGTCCCGACAGCATTCACTGCCTTTACCGACTTAAATAATCCAACCCAAGCAACCTCTGACCCTACTAATCATCCGATTCCAACTTTTCAAACATCATTGTACAACACAAGCAACAAGTAACTTCTGGCATATTCTTAGAAGCAATGCATATATAGTAGAAGAGAAAATAACCCTAATCGAACTTCAGTCCGCTCTTAACTAATTAACGAGATAACAAGGATCTTAACTAATTAACTTCGGCTCGGCCGAAGTTTTGTATACCCTTGCAGCTTCCATTGAGAACAAATAAGTTTTTCTAAGACTACTTTTGGACCTTACTTTTCTATGGGATCTATACTATATAGATGTCTGATTTCGACCAAATCGTGGAAAAGCATAATACACTGTTAATTACGAAATTTAGAGGCGATCCCATTTAAAACAAAAAAGTTTTTCTCACTAGAACTAGTTTTTCGACCGATCGTTCCTATGGCAGCTATATGCTATAGTCATACGATTTCGACCAAACTTACTGAAAACATAGGAAAGGATAGTAAACTAAAAAATCCGTACTTTGGAGGCGATTTCATTAAAATCAAAAAAAGTTTTTCTCACTAAGACTAGTTTTTAAACCGATCGTTCCTATGACAGCTATATGCTATAAACATCCGATCCGGCCGGTTCCAACAAATGTGCAGCGTATTTGTACCAAAAGACTTCGTGCAAAAGTTTGGTGAGGATAGCTTTACAACTGACGGAGGAGATAGCATAGAAACAGACGGACAGAAGGACAGACGGACAAGGCTAAATCAACTCAGATCGTCATGCTGATCAAGAATAAATATACTTTATGTGGTCGGAGATGCTTCCTTCAATGCGTTACAAACATCTGCACAGTTTTGTAATACCCTCTGCAAGGGTATAAAAATAAAATGTCCCGGTCGGGATCGTATCACCTACCAAATGCTTCAACACTTACCATTAAAGTTACAGTTCGTATCCTTGAACTATTCAATAATATACTGGACAATCACCTACCGCCAATTTCAAGACCAGCTTTATAATACCCATTCTAAGACCAAACGCAGACAAAACCTCTTAGCTCCTACAGACCGATCTCCCTTAACCCATGTATTGCAAAACTAATGAACAAAATATATATCTAACCAACTGACCAACTGGCTTGCTTCAAACTGCAAGTACCTAGACAGTCGCCATATGGGATTTATAAAAGGGAAATCGGTATCTGACGCTCTAGCTACCACAGACAGATTACCTCCACAAAATTACAGTCGAGCTCAAAAACTGGAAAATAGGCCAACAAATTTTCAACTTCATAACATGCTTCCTCACTCACAGACAAATATCCGTACAAGTTACAAGCTCCAACTAATGGATAGAAAATAGAATTCCCCAAGGATCCCCACTATGCGTCATACTTTTCGCAATAGCATACAACAAATTAAATAAAACTATATCCAGACACAAATTATTCGAATATACAGCCTAAGCTAACGACTATATTGTAGTCTAAAAAATTAAAAGAACACATTCTCGTTTAATACCAACGACCTGTTCACAGACATCACCTCATGGTACAACTACTCTGGTGCTTTCACTTTCAAATCCCTTAAAATTCTAGGACTCACAATAGACAGCCGGTAAAGGTAAATCACGAACAAAAACAATCTTTTAGTAGGTACAACATTCAAAAAGGATCAAAATCATTAAATGACTCTCAAGGTACATGTACAACTGCAGCACCGTCTCCATTATAATTCTCTTTAATCCATCATAATGTCCAAAATACCACTCACCCAAGTCTTCCCTAAATAAGCTGAGGACACTATACGACTCAGACTGAATAGAAGATGGGACCACCCAAACCATCTACAAAAACTCCATTATCATCCTAAACTCCAGGCATTTTCCAATAGAAGACATTTACAAAAAATCATTAAATCAAAAAGGACAATAAAACTCTGCAAGATAGATAGCTTTCCATTATTGCCGCTCAATAACAAAAGACACTTCACGTAAGAGGAAAATTCGCAATATGCACTGCCAATAGCCAACTACAATAATACCGATTACTAGTAATTTACTACCCCACTGATATAAAATAATAATACATAGCAAATACAACAAATGTTTTCTAATAGCCGGGCCCTGCAACACGAAATGGCTGATCAAGCAGAGAAAAATGTCTATAAATTTCCCCTAACTGTCGAAAACAATTTCAATGAAAACGATAAGCTAATCTCTCAATTACAAGAGCACCATTTATAGTAACACTTTGCTGAACTAAATAGATATCAATCTCAATGGTATCAAATCTCATGAGTACAAAAACCAAAAACCTTGGACATACTCTCGCTACCCATAATTACATTTTTGACAAGACCTCGGCGCCCATCTGCCAACACTGTTCTTCACTATTATTTATTTAGTTTTAGAAGAGTTAATTCCAAACCCAAATAACCCAACACCTACACCACGAAAACCATTCTCATACTACAATTCCACCCATACAACAAGCTTCCTTAACTCCATATACATGTACCACGAAATTAAGAAAAACGAGAGCGTAAGTTAAAGTAGGTCCTGCCCTAGTTCGATATACCCGCTACTCGGGGCAATTGGTGATTAAAAGCCTTTCCATATGTTAATTAACAGAGCATTAACATTAATGTGACCAATGCAACATTGTGTGAGGAAAAACAGCGTGTTGCGCCAACAAGTATGGAACGTTTTTTATAATCTTTACAACTCTGTCATTTATTATCCGACTTTATGACTGTTTCAATGATTGTAGATACTGGGCACGTACACTACACTGCTTAATATGAGCATGATAGCTTTAAAATTGTAGAGTGGCCAAAATTTGAAATAAACTTGTTCTGCGTAGGGACAATTGGAGTTTACTTACAAAATTTGGTGGCTCTAGCTCTTCTAGTCTACGAGATCTAGGTGTTCATACAGACAGACGGACCTGGCTATATCGACTCGGCTGTTGATGCTGATCAAGAATATATATACTTTATGGGGTCGGAGATGCTTCCTTCTTCCTGTTACATACATTTGTCAACTTCAGTACAACCTTTTTACTTTACGATTAACGGGTATAGTTCCAATCCCGAAGCACTTGTGAAATGCGTTTTTTGGTATGGCCATCAGCTTGTTCTTCGCCAAATCTGCTGGTTGAGGCATGATTACGTTGTTGTTTTGGGCCAAATACTCACGAACAAGCATTGATGTGTGAGCTGGTGCATTATCGTGATGCAGAATCCACGATTTGTTTTTCCACAATTCCGATCGTTTGAGCCGTATTGCTTCACGCCAACGTTGCATAACTTCGTTTTAGTATTCCTTATTAACTGTACGACCTCTTGGCAGGAACTCATGATGCACCAAACCATTGTAATCAAAGAAAACAGTGAGCAAAACCTTCACATTTGATCGAACTTGCCGTGCTTTTTTCGTGCCTTGGTTTCGATGTCATAACCATATACCCACGTTTCGACACCAGTTATGACCCCTTTGAGCAAACCCGTCGTTGACGTGTTTTGGCCCTGACTAAACAAAAATCGAAGTGCACACATAAACGTGACTAACCGTTTCAGTTGCCAAAAACAAACTACTAATCGAAATTGACTGCAAATGCAAATACATGATAAACATATGTGTCCGAAACAAAAACAAAATTTCGATAATCGACTGTACATAGCCCGCGAAAATTTTAAATTCACATTTTCCTTTGAACTTACCTCGTATCTCATCCAATTCCTTTGTTGTCAGTGCGTAAGCTATTATTCAAATTGGTCCTATGTATATATGATTTGGATCCTTTTCTCAACTAATTGATGCATTGCCCAGGAAAATAGTTATTTTAGGAGGGTGTTTTAGTTCCTAATTGTAAAGTTAGACGCGTTTTATTTTGTGTTATTTTATTTCAATGTTTTATGTAAAATTTAGTTCCCCCTGACTCTGCCTTAGGTCAAAGATGTCCTTCAGAAACTATTATTTCTTAAATTAAACCTTTTTCGAATTTTTTCAAAGCTTTGCTAACAGATAAACTTTTGTTGGCAAACCTCAAAACATTCCATGCCATTACACAAATCCCGAAGCATACTAGTACAACATACTTTATGAAAGCTCTCTTCCCGCTCTGAAGGTGGTCGAGTATTTTTGGATGATTGTCGAGCATGTGAAACTTCTTGAAGATAATAATAATTTAGTGCTGTTGAAATGACTTTTGACCATCACACACAATTGATACGACGACCGAAACTGAAATACACCCGGACACCCACACATGTTCATTCCCCTGCTTCACTGCCAAAATGGAATGCAACTTTGCTGCAGGAGCAGGCATCTCAAAGAAATAAACAAAAGAGCGATGCATAGGTGGAGGATGTGGGGCGTGGGGAGTCACTTTGCATGCAATGCGAGCAGCAACTTTCTGTTGGATTCCTTCGGCGGCGGGGATTTGTGCAAACTGAAAATGAATTCGTAAAAATTCACTCGTAATAATTTCTCGATTTTTGGTAAATTATTTGATTACACACACGTGTGGAACGGCATCGTTGGCGTCGGCAACGTAGTCGTCCCTCTTCTTGGCATGGTCTGGTCCATAAAATAAACTTCATCTTCACTTCGTGCTGTGCTGCAGTTGGTGTGTGTGTGTCTGCTGGGTCGCCCTGAAATGCGCATTCATTCGCAAAAATTTGCAAAACAAATAAAGTAGTTTTGGTGGCAGGAAAAAGAATTGGGGAAGTAGAAGGAGTCGATTTAACTTGATGGGCGGAAACAAAGGAGTGCAGAAATCAACGATATATGGTTTAATACTCATAAGTAGGCAGACTCAAAATATATTTGATTCGATTGTTATACTCTGTACCAAAGATGAACTGGGAATATTTATTTATTTCCAAACAGTTGCTATGTGCTGAAAAACTACAAACGAACTTAAGCTATATTGTACATGATTATAAAACGAGAGGGTAAGTTAAAGTCGGTCCTGCCCGACTTCGATATACCCGTTACTCAGGGCAATTAGTGTTTAATAGCCTTTCCTTATGTTAATTAACAGAGCATTAACATTAATGTGACCATTTCAACATTATGTGTGCGAAAAGTGTTTGTAGGGCCAAAAAAGTATGCAACGTTTTTTATAACCTTTATAACTCTGCCATTTATTATCCGATCTTTATGAAACTTTCAGAGATTGTAGATATTGGGCACATACACTACCCTGCAAAATATGAGCTTGATATCTTTTTTTGAAATAAGCTTGATCTGCGTAGGGACAATACCCACAAAATTTGGCGGCTCCAGCTTTTCTAGTCTCCGAGATCTAGGTGTTCATAGCATATCGGAATTATCTTCTTTTACACTGAAAATAAGTATTATTTAAAAATCACTCTAAAGAAATATAACACACTGTGGGATCAAAACAGGACTGGCGACTAGACGAAACAAACAAAATGTAGACTACAGAAGAAAAAAAAAATGCACTTTATTGATTTCGAAGACTTCGAAGGTCTTACTTTTATGTTACGCACACTGGCATTGCTCCTTTTCAACTCTAAGAACTTTAATATCGTGCCATACTATTTTTTCTTTCAGTACGTTCCTCTCGAAGTTTTGACCCCAATCTTCCTGTAATTCCTTTACATGGTCGTCTAGTCTTCTTAGCAGTAGCTACAGGGTGGTCCATTTAAAAATTGGAATTTAATTTTGCTTTAAAAAAAGGTTTGATATTTTTCAAAGGTTGAACATTTATTGGAAAGGTTGGTTCATGTCATTTATCTATGAAAAACAATTTCGGTCAAATGACCACCAGGCTGACTTGACAGTAGCCCATTCGATCCAGCCAATTTTTGAAAACATTTTCAATTGTTTAGACTCGTATGTCAGCAATAGCAGCTCGAATCTCTTTCTTCAACTCATCAATTGTTTCAGAATTGCTTGCATAACAATTGTCCTTGACCGCTCCCCAAAGATAATAGTCTAACGGTGTCAGATCACAGCTGCTTTCCATTTTCGAAGATTGGGCGCGTTGCGCTGTCTTGCGACGATTCGGATGTTCAATTGGCTTTAGCTGCTGCACCAATTGAACTTTGTATGGCTTCGTGGCAAGGTCTTTGTGCAAAATTCGCATCAAAAAAGTGCGCGAAATGTCCAATTGTTGAGATCGATGGCAAGTTGACGTTGAAGGTCGTTCACGCACCTTTCAGCAACCGCAGCAATTTTTCGGTCGAGCGCACCGGGCGAGTACGTACACTGGTTGGTTTATCCACCAACATTCCAGTTACACGAATTGATCCACAAATTGAGTTTTCAGAACATTTTTTTTGTTAAATGTTTTTATTTTTTTTAATTTCACACAGTTTGAGTCGAGGACTCACCACTTTGGAAATATGTTTTTAATATTTCGCAACTTTCTTCAAGCGAATAGCGACCCATTGCGTAAATGTCAAAGTTTTTACTAAATATTAGTCGCTTTTCGAATAAAATTTTACGTTTTTAAAGTCAAATTATGAATAGTTCAAATTTCAAACACTAGATGGACCACCCTGTATCAAGCTAATGTACTGCTCTGTTATATAAATTGGGGTACTCGAAGTATGTCTTTTTACTTGTTTCTAAATATCGCAGTGCACATTTTATCCCTCATTTCGGGAATGTTCTTTTTGGACGGGATAACAATATATCGAAAGTACGTATTTTTTTATTTTTCGGAAAAATCGAACTGATTTTTTTTTGGTATAAATGTAGAATGACTTGCCAAAGTTTTCCAATAAAAAAACTTGGACACTAGGAATTCTATATTTTTTGAATATAATATGAATGTGATATGACTTCCTTACTCTTTCCTTGGCTGACGCAATCTCCACTCAATTGACATAAACTAAACTGAACTAAATCAATCGGCCAGTCTTAATGCTGACCATGAATTATCGATTCGTCCCCGCTCGCAGCAATTGGGCCTCTGTTACTCAACAACGTGGAAAATTTTGCGGAAGGATTTAGGTGTGAAGCCTTTCAAAATACAGCTGGTGCAAGAATTGAAGCCGAACGACCTACCGCAACGTAGAATTTTTGGTGATTGGGCTCTTGGAAAGTTTGCCGAAGATCCACTTTTTTACCGAAAAATTGTGTTCAGCGACGAAGCTCATTTTTGGCCCAATGGGTACGTAAATAAGCAAAATTGTCGATTTTGGAGTGAATATCAGCCAGAAGCATTGCAAGAGCTACAAATGCATCCAGAAAAAGTCACAGTTTGGTGCGATTTATGGGCTGGTGGCATCATTGGACCGTACTTCTTCAAAGATGATGCGAATCGTAACATAACTGTGAATGGTGTGCTCTACCGTGAGATGATATCCAACTTTTTTTGCCCAAAATGCAAGAGCTTGACTTGCATGACATGTGGTTTCAACAAGACGGTGCCACATGCCACACAGCACGCGCAACAATGGACTTATTGAGAGGCGAGTTCGGTGAACATTTTATTTCACGTTCGGGACCGGTCAATTGGCCGCCTAGATCGTGCGATTTAACGCCTTTAGACTATTTTTTGTGGGGCTATGTTAAAGCTTATGTCTATACAGAGAAGCCCGCTTCAATTGACGCATTGGAAGACAACATTGAAGCATTTATTCGTGAGATACCGGCCGAAATGTTGGAAAGAGTATGCCAAAATTGGACTAAGCGGATGGACTATTTGAGGCGCAGTGACGGTCAACATTTGCATGAAATAATCTTAAAACATTAAATTATATGGACCGTACTATCGATTCAAATAAAGATTTCATTTCATGCATTTTACTGAATTTTGTGTTTTTTTTTATACCCTTGCAGAGGGTATTATAAAATTGTCCGGATGTTTGTAACGCATAGAAGGAAGCATTTCCGACCACATAAGGTATATATATTCTTGATCAGCACGACGAGCTGAGTTGATTTAGCTTTGTCCGTCTGTCCTTCTGTCCGTCTGTCCGTCTGTTTCTATGCTATCTCCTCCGTCAGTTTTAAAGCTATCCTCACCAAACTTTGCACGAAGTCTTTTGGTACAAATACGCTGCACATTTGTCGGAACCGGCCGGATCGGATGACTATAGCATATAGCTGCCATAGGAACGATCGGTCCAAAATCTAGTCTTAGTAAGAAAAACTTTTTTGTTTTTAATGGAAACGGCTCCAAAGTACGTATTTCTTAGTTTACTATCCTTTCCCATGATTTCACTAAGTTTGGTCGAATTCGGATGACTATAGCATATAGCTGCCATAGGAACGATCGGTCGAAAAACTAGTTCTAGTGAGAAATACTTTTTTGTTTTTAATGAAAACGTCCTTTTTATTGGCTTACTCTTAAATTATATACTTCTACACAATTCTACAAAGTTTGGTCGAAATCGGATGACTATAGCTTATAGCTGCCATAGGAACGATCGGTCGAAAAACTAGTTCGAGTGAGGAAAACTTTTTTGTTTTTAATGAAAACGTCCTTATCTTGGCATACACTTATTTTATATTTTTACACAATTTACAAAGTTTGGTCGAAATGGATGACTATAGCTATAGCCCATAGGAACGATCGGTCGAAAACTAGTTCAGTGAGGAAAACTTTTTTGTTTTTAATGAAAACGTCCTTTTTATTGGCGTACACTTATTGTATATACTTTGGACACATTTCTACAAAGTTTTATCAAAATCGGATGACTATAACATATAGCTGCAGTATGAATGATCGGTCGAAAAACAAGTTCTAGTGAGAAAAACTTTTTGTTTTAAATCGGATTGCCTCCAAGTTTCGTAATTAACAGTGTATTATGCTTTTCCATGACTTCACCAAGTTTAATCGAAATCAGACATCTTTATAGTATAGATCCCCTAGAAAAGTAATGTCCAAAAAGTAGTCTTAGAAAAGCTTTTTTGTTTTCAATGGAAGCTGCAAGGGTATACAAAACTTCGGCCGAGCCGAAGTTAACTTTCCCCTATTTTTTTTTTTAATTTTCCCATAGCTCTGAAAAAATCACCCTTTAGATTCTACCGCTTCTGGTGTTTTTTTTAAAATGCTACATAAAAAATGTTTCAATATTGTTTTGAACATAGTTGAATGTGCGTTTGGTAGGCTCTCCTGCACGAAGTGCCTTGCATCAAAAATTTTTGTCGATCTTTCTCGCTGATTTTATCTTTACAATGCAAGCGACATTGATCTTTAAAAGCTCTACGCAGTTTTCTATTTTTTATAGTCTTTCTAGATACATACGACTTTCCAGTATATAGCTGCAATTTTGCTTTCCCTGAGACTTTCATTTTGAGTGTTAATGAGGACGTCGATATGAGATGAATTATCAGAAGAAAAACTGCACGAGCATGAGTTAACATCATTCTCAGTATTTTCTCGGAAAGGGTCCTTAAGAGTATCGCAGTGAGTGGTGAAGGACAGTAGCTCTTCACTTGAGATCTTCTGACGCTTCACTCGGTTTTTCTGTCATAACTGCAAGAATTATAAATAATAATCTAAAGTGCCCAACTCAAAAAACTAAATCTTCTCTGAAAAAAAAAGAGTTTACTGGCACTGAATAAATCTATACATATTGCAAATAGCAGCAAAAATTTTATATTAGAGCGGTAAATGTGTTTTCACAAAACTTAACCAAAAAAATTCATGTTTTTGTTCACTATCAAAAGAGTTACAACTCAAAAATCGAACATTTAATTCTTCTAAACAGTCACATATCAAAATATTACAAGAGCATTTAACGCACCTCAATTAGCTAAAGAGTCACAACTTGAATTAATACGAACAGTTACAAAAAATTTTTTTGTCAAAAGTAACAGCTCAAGTTAATACTATATTGCATTTATGTGGGGCGATCATGAACACAACTAAGATTATCAGCCATGCTCCCGTTTTCGCTTTCGCAAAAACTTTGCGATTTCATCGCCAAATCGTAAAAGTTGGTGCTCCGACATTCGAAAATCGCAAAGTTTTGACGATTTTAAACCGGCGACATCTGCGTCCGTGAAATGAAAAGTAAATATAAATTATTGGTTGATGTACAAACAGACACCCCACGGAAATATTTTTATTTAGTTCGTTAACATTTTAAGATTATTCTTACGGACTCTCCTACTCAATTCGCGTTAAGAGAATGTTTAAAACAATTTTTTTAATAGAGACGCACGAAAATGAACAAGGGGGAAAACAGCTCACAATAACAACAATTTGCGATTTGGCCATGGTATGTATCGATATATGTCTATCGATAGGCGATTATCAGCTGTTTTTGTTATGTGAAATGACACAAAACAAGTTGGGAATGAAACATTTTCGATAACCAAAAACTTGCGAATTTCGGAGCGCTGTAAATTGAAATCGTACGAATTTGTTTGAATCGCAATTCGCAAAATTAAGTGAAAGCCGGAGCATGGCTGTATAACTCTTTTCACATTGCAGACTAGTTGTCATGGCATCATGAAAAGAGACATAACTGTTATCTAAACGCAAAATACGCTAAATAATTGCACCATATCTTTTGTGCTGGTAGATATGTGTATGATCAGGCCCTTCGGAAGGGGATTACGGGCCCGGGGGAACAACTCACGGGCCTCCACTTAATAATATTTTATATCATGTTATACATTTACCTTATCATGTTATTTATTTACGTTTTCGCCAAAAATCCGTAATCCGGGCCCCTCTCCGAAGTCCTGGCCCGGGGGGAAACACCCCGTTTTATTTTAGTTGCATGGAGACATGGAGCAAGAGTTGCTCATTGAACAGGAATATAAAATGTTTAAACACGAAATCATTTGTTCATTTCAAGCAAGACTGTCGAAATATGATATGTATCAGTTGGAAACAACTCGAACAAACCATGTAATGCGCCAAGCTATCAATCGGAAAATAAAACCACCAAAAAAAGTCAACGCATCCAAAGGTTTGGTTGGGCTGGCTCGAGGTCATCCGTCTCATCCGAAAATAAAACGGCCTTTTTGTTCATGTTTTCCCAATATATTTCGAGCCAACATCGGCGTCCGTCTTTAGGGGGCTAACAAACAACAATTGAACAAATTTTTTACAAGCTTTTCCATTAAATTATTTTAACAAAATTAAAAACTTATACATACATTTATACGGAACAAGTGCAACTGCTCGCCACGGAGTTTGCTTTAAAACTGACTGATTGTAGTGTTTGTCTTGGTCAAGTAAATGTCTATATATGTGTGCACAGTTCTCTGTGTCCGTTTTGAACTTAAGCCTGAAGTTTGTTGGTGTGTTTATGATGTGAAGCATCTCAAGAGTGAAGCGCTTGTTATATTGTCGCTCTGGTTGTAAAATGCTCGTGGCATCAAAGTCGGGAGAGTGGCCGCTCTCAGCACAGTGGGCTGCTAGCGCTGTTTTTTGTGTGTGGGACTCATTACGTTGTTTTATATCTGATTTGTGTCCAGATAGTCGAGTCCTAAGTTATATTGGTCCCGTCTCCAGCGCATGGTATTTTGTATGTTAAACTGTTTTTGTGCAACGTTGTTATCCTACTTTTCATATTGTTGCCGTAGTGAATGTTGGTTTGTGAGCTATTGTGATCTGTTCTCTGTCATATAAGTCCGATTTTGCGAGTCTTTCCGAGTACTGTATATATATTACTGACTTGTACATTTTGGTCTGTTCCGCTGGTGCTTTTGTGGTTTCTTTTCAAATTCCTTTGATGATCGTCATTATAATGTTCTGAGGAAAGTCATTCATTGTCAGTAGTTTTTTGATGGTCAATAAGTTCTCTTCGTGAAAAACTGGGTCGCTCGTGTCAATTATCCGCTTGGCAAGATTCTTAGCCGTATTTATTATCATGTCTTTGGGATGTTTCGAATGAAAATGTATTATCCGTACTGAGGCTGTGGGTTTTTGATACCAGTTGACTTTTAGTGTGTTGTTTATTCTGTGGACTACGGAGTCTAAAAGTGGTAGTTTGTTATTTTCTTCTGTCTCCAACGTAAATTGTATGTCCTTATGGTATGAGTTTAGTGTCTCCAGAGTTTTTCGAACGTCATCTTCTCTAACTATCGCAAATAAATCGTCAACATATTTAGTTAATAGTCTGGTGGTCTTTACATTGTCAACGCATTTAAAGAAACTGAATTTGAAGGAATTGTAATTTCAATAATAACAGTCCACTACAAAAATATTATGTTGATAAGCAGCAGATGGACCTCGATGTGCCCACTAAGGGCTGAAAGATGTTCTGACGGCAGAATTTAAGGCGGATCTTGACATATAATCACACTTTTTGCATGCAACTGTGCACTACAAGCTCTGGATTGGTCTTTAAAATTTAGTTGTCGGAATCATTTAAGCATGTTTGTTTATTTTGGCTTGCTGACGTGATAATACGAGGTGTGTTCAAAAAGAATCGCGAATTTTGAATTTTCGCGGGTAACGTATATTCGAATTTCGATTTTTTTGTGGCGTTATGTTCGATCTCATGTCTCTCACTTATGCCGACAAGCTCGGCCATTTTGAATGTTCACTTAATTGTTGACAGCTGCCTTGCTTGCACGTGTTTTGGATCGTCTTCGATTTTTACCTATTCAAAAAAATGGATCAAAGAACCTGTATCAAATTTTGTGTGAAAAACGAAATTAAGTGCGCGGATGCATTCCGAATGTTGACTGTGGCATACGGAGAAGCTACCTTGCACCGAAGCAACGTTTATCGGTGGTACAAAATGTTCTCAGAAGGCCGAGAAGATGTGAACGACAAGACCGAAAAAAGCGCGCCAAGTTCGGTCGAATGTGAAAGTTTTGCTGACAGTTTTCTTCGATTGCAGGGGCGTGGTGCATCATGAGTTCTTGCCACAGGGAAGAACGGTCAATAAGGAATATTACCTGCAAGTTATGCGCAATTTGCGCGAAGCAATCCGCCAGAAACGCCCAGATTTGTGGAAGAACAAAAATTGGCTTTTGCACCACGATAACGCCCCTGCTCACACATCGTTGCTTGTGCGCGACTTTTTGGCCAAAAACAACACACTAATGATGCCGCAGCCACCGTATTCCCCAGATCTGGCTCCCCTGTGACTTTTTCTTGTTCCCTAAACTGAAGAGGCCCATGAAAGGACGACGTTCGGCTACGCTTGACGAGATAAAGACGGCATCGAAGGAGGAGCTGAACAAGATAAAAAAAAAAATGAAGTGCTTCGAAGATTGGAAAAACAAGTGTATAATATCTCATGGGGATTACTTTGAAGGGGACAAAATAGATATTCATGAATAAATAAATAATTTTTGAAAAAACACAAAATTCGCGATACTTTTTGAACACACCTCGTATATCTGGCTCAGCGGACAGTTCATCATTCAGCCACTTGTGTGGGCGCGGCTTAAATCACTCACCAGCGGATGGTTTTATATCATAATACTAATCGACAAAAAACTAATTTCTTTACAGTACTGCATATAAATGGAATCACTTGGGCTTTGCTATTTAAACGAAGTATCGTTGCGAAAGTAATTTTTTAACGTATTAAGCTACAATTGTAAAACTTTACTTAGTGTATGTTTAGTCCAAGTAAAATTGTTCCATATTAACTGTTCACACACAGCTCATAAAGTCGCTTCTGGCAAATGTTTCTCTGCGTAAAATTTCCATATTAACCGCCACACATTTTTATGAGCCATTTAGCCACCCACCAAATTTACTTGCGGCCAACCGAGAATCTTTCTTGTCTCCTTTTTTGGAATTAAGTGAAGTTTTGTCTATAAATTTGTTTATTTAAAGATTGCGCAAATCAGGATCCGCCTGGCCAAGGAAATAGATTAACTTGAGCAACACTTGCGCCATTTCTGGTTTCGACTTCCTGCCGCTTGTTAAATATTCAGGTCTCTTTCTGTCTCTCTCTCTGCCAAGTCTTGGGTCTCCCCTTTCATGACAGCCAACGGCATAAACTTTTCGAATCTTATTTGTTAAAAAAAATACTCTTGTTGCCATTTTCCTCGTCGCCCCGAGCGTCGTGTTACAATTTCCGCAGCGTACATAGGCCAGGCCATGTGCCCCCGTCGACCTCTCTTAAATAACTTTCAATTTGAGCCAAGAACTCGCGGTTGTGCCTATTAACCGTAGGCCAGCGGTCGGTTTCCGGTGTGTTTATTAGTTGCTGCAAATGCAAATTGCGTGGCTTGAAAAAATGTATAATGTGGGTGCATATTTCCAAGATCTTAATATTAAAACTGACTGAACAGCCAGACTCTTTTCTGTTGTGTTATAATTCTAAATCTTGGCTTTTTTAAAAAAATCAGAGGTTAAAGGCGATTCGAATAACGGTTAGGGTTACGTTAACTGTTTTGGACGATCGCTTGATTCTGGTTAAGCTTACGATTATGGGATGTGGCTTAGGTTACGGATAACTGGGTTTTCAACATCAATAGAGAATGAACTTACCAGATACAGAATACATTTGACAGGAAAATGTACAAATCTTATTTTCCGATCCGGCCGGTTCCGACAAATGTGCAGCGTATTTGTGCTGAAAGACTTCGTACAAAGTTTGGTGATGATAGCTTTAAACTGATTGGACACACGGACGGACAGACGGACATGGCAAAACCCACTCAGCACGTCGTGCTGATCAAGAATATATTTACTTTATGTGGTCGGAGATACTTCCTTCAATGCTTTACAAACATCTGGACCATTTTATTTTTTGAGCGACTTACCTCTAAAATGTAGGGCAATTGGCTAATATACAGGCCTGTTCCGAATTCCGAACGTTTTCAAAAAGTAAAAACGAAACGAAAACGAGCGTTTTACTATTTGCTGTTCCCAATTCCGAACGATTTTGTTACGTTTCGACTTTTCGAACTCGGTTTCGAAAACAGCTGGCTGGCTGGCCTGCTTACGTGTTTGTGTATATCGTCAGCAGACAGAGCTGTCATCATCTCCCTAATTTAAATTTATAAAGCTCTTATTTACTCTTTAAATCCATTTATTTTTACTAAAACCAGTATTTAAATATTTCATTTGATTGAGTGATATCAAATATGGTTAAACATAGCTAAGTGAAATATAAAAAGTGCAGTCCGATTAAATAAATTCATATGCAGCAACCCTAGCAGCCGCCGATTGAAGGCCGCAATCGACGAAAAAGTAAAGTGGAATTCAGAACAGCTCGGTTTGCTCACGGCCGCTCGGTTTTGTTTTTATGCAATATTTTATAGAAGTTTATAAAAAAATTCTGTAAAATTATAATTAAACTAAAACAGATTAAGTAATGATGTTAAACAATCTTAAAAATGTTTAACTAATTTCGAATTTTTTAGTTTATCATATTGAAGGGAAGTAGTTTAATGCTTTAATTTTCAATTACTTTTAATTCCGCTGACTCTGCAGCGCACTTTTAAAAAACGACAATTCTTGTCGATTTGCGGAATTAGGAACAGCAATCAACTCGATTTGCGGCAATTTCACTCGTTTTCGGAATTCGGAACAGGCCCGATAATAATTAGACATCGGATTTAATGCAAATTTTTATATGAAGACTGTTCAGAAATTGGAATTTAATTTTGGTATAAAAAAACGGTTGAACATTTATTGAAAAGGTTGTTTCATGACATTTATTTATAAAAATCAATTTCGGTCAAATGACCACCAGGCTGACTTGACAGTAGCCCATTCGATCCAGCCAATTTTTGACAACATTTTCAATTGTTTCGGCACATATGTGAGCAATAGCAACTGGAATCTCGTTCTTCAACTCATCAATTGTTTCAGGATTGTTTGCATAGCATTTGTCCTTGACCGCTCCCCAAAGATAATAGTCTAAAGGTGTCAGATCACAGCTGCTTGGCGGCCAATTCACATCTCCATATTTGCTGATTATTCGATTTTCGAAGATAGGGCGCAGAAGATCGATTGTGAGGTGCGCTGTGTGGCACGTGGCGTCGGCTTGTTGAAACCAAATATCGTCCAAGTCTTCCGCTTCAATTTCCTTAAAGAACCAATCCTTTAACATTGCGCGGTAGCGCGAGTTGACGTCGATCGTTGTTCACGCACATTTTCAGCAACCGCAGCAATGTTTTTGGTAGAGTGCACCGGACGAGTACGTACACTGGTTGGTTTATCGACCAACATTCCATTTTAACTAACTCGCTTCAGGAATTGATCCAATAGTAGAGTTTTCTGAACATTTTTTTGTTATACACATGAAAAGTGTTTTATAATTTTGCCCAGAAGTTTGGAACGCTTAAAAGGAATCATCTCCGACCACATAAAGTATATATATTCTTGATCAGTATAACGAGCTGAGTCGATTGAGCTTTGTCCGTCCGTCTGTCCGTCCGTCCGTCCGTCTGTCTGTTTCTACGCAAACTAGTCCCAGTTTTGAAGCTATCGAGCTGAAATTTAGCACAGGGTCATCTTTTAGCTGCATAATGCACATATGTCGGAACATTGGTCACAAAATTAAGTCAGTGGTCACAAAAGTTTTAAGTATATTTAAACTTCGGCACCGACAAAGTTAGTTTTCATCTTTTTGGTTTTTTCAAATTTCGCACAGTTTGAGTCGAGGACTCACCACTTTGGAAAAATGTTTTTAGTATTTCCCAACTTTCTTCAAGCGAATAGCGACCCATTTCGTAAATGTCAAAGTTGTTACTAAATATTAGTTGCTTTCCGAAGTTGCTTATGTATAGTTCAACTTCCAAACACTCGATGGACCACCCTGTACTAACTAAATATCCCCATTTCCATTAAAAACTTTTTCTTTTAATTTAGAACTAGTATTAATGTAATTCCCACGACAAATTAATTCTGTCCAAGTAATTTCCAACCTTAGAGCTCACAAAAGCTTTGTTGTTAAAATTCCCCAGTATATTAGCTTATATCCTTGTTCCACTGGCCTTTTTTAGAGGACTTTCTCTGGATGTTTTAATTGATGGGCCATGACGGGTGATCAAGTCAACGGCTAAATGATGTAGCCTTTTCCGCTAAATATAAAGAATTTTAAAGTGTCAACAATAGGAACAGCTTTGTGTCAATAGCGTTGTCATGGCGGGAGAGTGTTTTGGCATAGTGGGAGAAGGTTTAGCACAGTGGTAGAAGTTTATAATTTATACGTAAATATGTTTGTATGTTTGTAAATTTGTCCCCTATGGGCTTCTAAACCGCTGAACCGACCTTCACGATTTTTTCACAGTATGTGTCAAATTGCAAAGTATTCGTTTTCGGTAAAACTTTGGGGAATGGTTCGACGCTTGCCCAGGAAGGTTTTCAAGTAGAAGAAATGGGCGGAAAATGGTCCAAAAACCGCGAAATTTGCAAAATAGTCGATTGTGATGAAACATTGGGGAGTGCTTTCTAAATTGAAGAAATGGACGGGAAATGGTACAAAAACCGCGTAATTACAAAAACTATACGCGAAGGTTTCTAAGGTCCACATATCACGAAATTTGCAAAATTACCTCTATGAGTATTTCTGAAAGCGTAGATGGAAGCTGTAGATTACACGGTACCAAATATTTCGAAACTTGCAAATTTTTGATTTGTGCCTGGACTATTATGAAGATTTGATAGACGGCAAATGTAGACGGGTAAATAGGAGGTATATACCAAACGATAAAAAAAGTCACAAAATTTGCAAAATATTCATATATACCCACAGAAAGTAACATTCCCAGGAATGACGCACAGGACCCTTTCCATGCCACTTTCGCCGACGACACAGCCATTTTGGCCAGACATCCCTGTGTCTACAGCGCCACGGCCATCCTACAGCAGTACATGTACCGATCTTGAAGATGGGCATGGCGCTGGAATATTGGAATAAATTAAACGAAGTGGGCCAATGTCACCTTCACGCTAAGGAGAGACGACTGCCCCGGAGTCTTCATGGAAGATCAACTCCTAGCTCATCTTCAAGGACACAGGAACCTGGGAGTGTTCTCTGACAGGCGCTTGACATTTGGCCTGCACATAAGCCAGCTAACAAAGTCGCTATATAGAAAAGCAGCCCAGTTGGGGTGGATGCTAAATAGCAGAAGCAAATTGTCCCTAAAGAACAAGGAATATGAGTACAAGGCAATTATTTCACCAGCCTGCAAGTGTATGGATTTGCAGCTAAAAATCACCTAAATAAGATCCGAGTCCTTTAAGCCGAATTACTGCGCAAACTATCCGGAGCGCCTTGGTACATGTGCACGAGAAGGCTGGAGAAGGAACTTAAAGTCCCTATGATAGGTGACGTCATCAACAAGCAATCTGCTGCCTACCTAGATAGACTCAGAGGACACCCAAATTGGCTAGCGAGGAGTACGCTGCGGAGACGAAAAATAAATAGCGTCAGAGTCGGAAGAAGACTCAAGAGATCATTTCCATCGCAACTTTCAAGTCGAATAATCTGAACCTGCCACACTGACAGATTTCACATACAATAATTAATAATTCAGAAAAAGAGTAACACCAACCGAAACATTATATGTTAAAAAGAATCGTACACTACTAACCCTATATTGTAAGTTGCTATAAAAAAGTAACACAATAAATGTATATTAAATACTAAAAAAAAAAATTAAATTATCATGAAGACGGGTAAATAGAGGAAAAGATCGAACGGTCAAAAACAGGGATGCAAACCACTCGAAAATAAGTACTGGCTCAGTTCAGTGGTTCACGCAGTTTCTGAACCGCCGGTTCGGTTCGGTTCATTACATGGTTTTTGGAGCTAACTGAACCGCGGTTTCGGTTCGGTTCAGTGATTTAAATAGGCACATTCGGCGGTGTCCTACAAATCTCTTCAACAAATTTCAACCCAAAACAATTCCGGTGTCGAAATTTCGGTTGGTTTCAAATAGTTATTTGGTAGAGATTTGTAAACAAAAATATTTTAAAAGTAAAATGTTTTGGAAATGTAAATACATTATTTTACTGATAGCTGCACAAAAAAAACATAATGATTTAATATCAATAGTGTTAATAATTTCGCAAAACAACGAAGGCTGATTCAACAAACGCGAAGAGCGAGCATAGACCGCAGGGAAATTCAACAACAAACGTGCCAAGGCTGCAAACTAAGATGCGGCAAATATTTTTAAATTTCGAAGGGTAACGCGACTAAATAAAATAAAAATGAACAAAATTAACAGCTAACAGATTCGTTTAACACATAGTTCAAAACTAATAAGGGAAACTATAAGAATTTTTTGGGGTTGCAGCCCTGTTTGGAGATGGACAATTATATGAGCCCAATGGACAATCTTCCACTAAGAAAAGAAATCTCTGAAGTCGGGACCCGACGTTCCGATTCCCACCGAGACAAAACTCGAGTTGGATATGAAATATTATGATTTTTGACTTAAGGTGACTGTGAATTCCTATAAACCATTTGAATTCTGATTGATTATTGAATTATAACTATTCTTCGACCTTCAGATGGCTAACAATCACTTTGACTAAAATCAAAACTTTAACCCCATATACATACATGCAAAAGCACCAGTCACGGTGGAATGATTGTTCTAAAAACCTGAACGGTTTCTCTATAAAAACAATCAAAAAAATACCTTGGTATTTTAAAGAGCAAAGAAAACCACTTTAAAATGTATTCAAGAGAAATGCTTGGCCAGTTATCTTTGTTTGTTGCGTTGTCCACAGAAGTTTAACAATTGCCATTAAAAACAACAAATACACATATGACATTTGAACACAGCCCCCAACACCATTGCAATAACTTCGGCTGAAGCTGTAGCTATTAATAGACGCATGTGAACGTAAACTTGAAAAATACTTATGATTTCCAAGTCTTTATTTGGCTCAGAATGGCTTTAAATAGGTAATTGCTAACGGCAGTTGGTGTGGAAAGCGATTTAAATCTCACTGACGAGTCCAGGATGTTTTCGGACGAAACCGAGTCTGTCTGAGTATTGATAATCTGCTTTGTGTCCATATGTTCATATCATTGTTGTTGATTTCAGATTGATTATAGAATTAAAATCAAACCTCGCCCTTAAGACGGCTAACAATTACTTTGACTATTTTAATATCTTTAAATTCCTAAGAAAAATGTCTAAAATTTGTGATGTCGGATTTGCAGGACTTGTCTATAAGTTCCTAGAGGAACAAACAATGTCGGCTAGAAAAGAATACGTACCATGCATCTTACACGCCCTTTTAATCGTATGAGAAAAAATTCTCCTCACTAAGATTAAATTTAGATGAGGAAGTACTTTAAAAAATTGAGAACATTGTCCAGTGGAGGAAGAAATTCAATAAAAGATAGCAGATTAATGACAGATATATTAAGAGATTGGCGGGCAATGCAGACTTGCTACATGTTCTAAAATTTGTGTCAAGTCATCCATAAAGGTTATATCAATCCTGCATCTACTTTGTAGAAGGTCGAACGAAATGTCGTAAAAAAATTATCCTAGGGAAACGATTCAAGTTAACAAATTATTCAGTATCATTGGCTAAAGGAAAGCAATTCACGTCTTAGAACTCGTCAGAGAACTGAACAGAACCGAGCCGTTTTTTTTTTGGGGTTTTCGGTTCGGTTCAGCGTTTCTGAAAGGAAGCCGGTTCAGTTCACCGTGTGGAACAAGCGGTTCGGTTTGGTTTAAAACAGGTTCGGTTCAGAACCGTTTTGCATCCCTGGTCAAAAATATTTATTTCGATTTGCTGCCAGAACTAGCTTCAATGTAATCGTTATCATAAGAGTCACAAGGACCCGGGCGACGCCGGGAACTCAGCTAGTTATTTATATTTTTCGATCGCGAATTTTTGGGTGCTCTGATTTTCCGATCTGTAGGGGGTTGATGGCTGACTTATGGAGAGGGGAGGAAGCCAAAATTATACAAAAAAATCAAATAGGGTGTTGTTCGCAGACCGCAGAATTCGAATTTTTCAACGAATGTTGTAAGTAATGATAATTTTATGGATGTAAAATATCGAGAAAGAAAGTGCATAAGTAAAATGCTTGAAACCAGAGAAATTTTGGCATTGTTTCATATTCTAATTTATCACCGTTAATGTCCAGTTCTAATAAAATTGGGCGGACCTTTTTACTCTAAATTTTGCAACAAATGTCGGATCTGGATTTCCCTTTAACGAGAAACTATCGTCAATAGTGTAGGTCCGTCAACATACGTTTCCTTGTCGGGTGGGATAGGCGAGGCAATGAGCTATCCCTTTTGCTTTCGGAGTTTTGATTTGGTAAAGCATTAACAAAGGAATGCGGTCTTAAATGGTTTATTTTGGCTTGGTTCCATTGCCTTTTACTTCGAATGCTGCCATTTTAGGAATAATCTTTATTCATAGAAAGCATGTCCCATAAAGTAGGCAACTGAAATTTGCTAAAATTTTCTTTATGCAAACTGGCCTTCAGATCGACCAAGTTTCTGTTTAAGTCTTTGCACTCTGTGATTGCCACACGATCAGACTGTCGCTTATGCAAATGAAATGCTTAAGCTTAATTTCACAAATTGCATGGTGGCATCTCCCTGTGCCGCCCAGCTGGTTATTATTTAAATGGCGCATTATCAGTGGCCAGCAGTGGGCTGACCAGTCAGCTCCTCGAATTGTCATAAACAATCAAAATCCATTTAAAATTGTACATGCAATTTGGTCACAGCCCACCTGGGTGAGCAGCAGTGAGGCAGGAGCAGAAAGGAGCAGCCAGCTGCCGACACCATCAACGCCTCGTCAATTTGTGGGTGCGCGAGTAGCGGGAGGAGGAGAAGGCGGAGTAGGAGACGGATGCTACGGCTTGTCCATTGGCTGTCCCTTTCCTGCATGCCACTTGTCAGCCATGTCCTGCATCCTGTATGGGTGTGTGCGTGTGTGTGCGTCCTGGGCCTGTGTATCGTTGATATGATAATTGGCATGAGGTAATAATCCACTTGGATACGTTGACAATCGTTTATATCGCAATCAGTGTCATGCCGTCTGCCTTCTGTTTGGCTCTACTGTTTCGACTGGCATCCTGTGTGTCCTGGCATAAAGTATAATTTCCCAGTTCCATGTTCGCTCTCAACGACGACGCCGACTACGACGACGACGACATATTAAATAACAATGAACTGCAATTGCCCAACGAGTCTCGTAATTCGTTTGTAATGCGTGCAGACGCACAGATTTTGAGTAGCATGTCCTTCCACTCCTGGTCGACCGTCTGCGTGTTTCTTTGTGACTGTTTTGTTTTATGTGCTCCCAACTGGCAATTGTCCTTCTCGCATTGCATATAATTTCTGATTTTCCAGTTTAACTCGTTGCCTGTTAAATTTAATCACTTTTTCGAAATCAAGTGACCGGGGGATGGAGGGATATGGAGATGGAAATATAGCCAGAAGAAGACAAAGTCAATTTAGTGGACCTGACATATCAACTCACTAAACTTCAATTGAAGGGATTTGCTTGACAGTCATTGAATCTTATTGCTAGACTAAAGCTCCAGACGATCTCCAATTTGAGCAAATAAAGATTTGGTTGAGAAAAGTGGAATAAGAATAGTTGAATGTCCCGCGTAGCTATTAGCATTTCAAGTATCTGCAGAAACGGACTTTTCTTAAAGAATTGGATTGCCCAATTTAAACATCCTGAATCAGCTTTCAACTAAAATTTTGTCTCATCGTTACAATAATTGAGCTAAGGTTGTCGAATATGTCAAAAATTTTTGATGCTTATCCTTACCAGCAGATTTAAATTTGTATTTTAGACCATAAATGTGTTATTAAAATCTGTTTGGTAGGGTTGATAAGGATGAGGTGGATCTGGTCTCTTTTTGAACTGAGAGCAATGTTCCACCGTGACGCCCAAGCTCTGAAGTCGTCTAGAATGAATTATATGCTTTGCCTGACATTACCATTAGTGGATGTCAGTGTATTTTAGGCGTCTGAAATAAGCTCTTCCACGGTGCAAAGTACTACTCTTCCTTGGATAACACGGGACCTAAAGCCGCGAAGATTTAATTCTTAGTGCCTCAACTCGACCATGGAGCATTATCCTTTGAAAGAGGACTGAAGCATAGAAAATAGCGCACTTGGGAGCAGAGACTCAGCAGGACGTCGAGCCATTCAATTGCTTGTTAAATGTTCAAACGTTAAAATGCTCGATACTAAGTATTCTTAGCTAAGTACTTGTTACTAACTACTCGATACGAGGTACTCGATACTTACTGGTCTATACTTAGTACTCGATACTAAAAACTCGATAATCAGTAATTGATACAAAGTACTCGATTCTCAGTTTTGTATACTCAGTACTTGATTCTAATTACTCGATACTAAGCGCTCGATACTAAGTATTCAATACTTAGCACTCAATTCTTAACATTACATTCTCCGTAGTCTATTCTAATTGCTGGATAGTAAGTACTCGGTACGAAGTAATCTATTCTCAGTATTCTATACTCAGAACTCGATTTTAAGTACCCGATAATAAGAACTCGATACGGAGTACTCAATACTAACTCAATACTCGATACGGAGCTCTCGATACTAATTATGTACTCGATACTCTGATTTCGAAACTCATTACTCGATCCGGTACTCAGTACTCGGTGCGTCAAATGCTTAACATCAACACCACAAAATAAGCCACGTGACAGTGACGCTAAATTCAGATTTTCCTCCTAAATTTTTCGTACAGAAATTAAAGATCAAAAAGCGGGGTAATAGAATATCTGCTTCTGTCATATATTTGTGGTCAGCATGCGCTGTCTGTCTAACATAATGTTAACATGTTCTGGCTATTAGCATAAGCGAAGCCTTCCAAACATTTAGACCCCTGCGGAAAGGTTATATCGAATTCGAGCAGAATCTACAAAAAGAGTATTGCGCGCATCAATGTATGTTTATTGCGGGTGTGCCTTCGTAAGATGCAAGTGGAATGCGTGTTATTGTCCTTCTGGGAACAACAACAATAACTTAAAGCAATAAAAACAAAGAAGACACCTTGAGCTAACACTTGTACGGATTGGCTTAGTTGCGTAGCTACTAAAATCCGATCGAAATTATCAACCTTCATGCAATTATCGTAAGACAGTTTCGTGTGTTTCTGTCATCGAGAACTCTGAAAGAGAAACACAAGAAAAGCAAAAAAATGTTCTGCACCTGTCATTTTGGTCAGCAGACAAAAATTGGTGGGCCGTTTACGAGCTCTGCTTTTTGGGTCGTCGCACAGTGGCGCGTTAGAGTTTTTTCGTTCCAAATATCATAACTTTTGTAGCAAATGAGATAATCGAATAATTTAAACTGCACAGAGAAAAAAAGGATATGCAAAAATATCCATTGGATGATTTGCCTTATCTATTCGGACTGGATATGTCTTTAATATCCTTTTATCATCCAATGAAACTGAAAAAACCATCCAAAGGATATAAAAAATGATCAACACTCGCTTGGTTTTAAGCTCCGTTGGATGACATAAGGATATTATAGAAATATCAAGTCTAAATGGATATTATTTTGGATCTTTTTTTTCCGTGTGCAAATGATACATTAGACTAGGCAACAAGGATCAGTAAATTAAAAGATTCATGGTGATTCTAGATGATTTTCGTGTACTGAACACGAATCTCTTTTCGGAAATATTCCATCACGTTTTCATTTTTGGTAATTTGATCTAAAAGTTGCATAAAATGCCTATTATGACGATTTTTAGGGACGTTTTAGGGAATACCTATACTATTGTCTTAATTCTCCTTTTTATACTCTGCAGTGTTGAAAGGTTCAAAAGTTGCTAGATTTAAAAAAAAAGTTGCTAGAAATAGCTAAATATAAAAAAAGTGGCTAAAAAAATAGCTAAAAACTAAAACTTAAAAAACTATTGTTTTCGGACTGAAGTCCAATAGATTCTTGTAAAAAACTCATTTGTAATGAGTTACGAAAACAAGAATACTTTAAATGAGGTTTGCAAGCCGCTCTGGAACAGTGTTGCCAGAATAAGGGATCCAAAAGCTGATAAGTTTGCGCAAAAAAATTGCTAGAAATAGCTAAAAATTTTAAAGGGTAAAACTGAAAAAAATTGTTTTTGAGACTAAAATCCAACAATAACTTAAAAATTACGGTAACTGACTAGTGTACATATTTTGGGTACAGCATCAGCAAACTTACAAACAATTACACCATTTGGCTTTTCAAGGTGCTAACACTAACAAATTCTTCAAAAAGGACTGAGTCCCGCAATGAATTCACAATCCCCCTTTTTTTGGAGTTCGAGCCAAACCAGAATCTAAGTGCAACGAAAGCTGAAAGGCCAAAAAATGCTGATCTCAGTACTGAGAATTATGTTACGGAATTTAGTTACTTCGTCCATATAAGCAATATTTGAGTTTTTTTTGGCTCATTATAAAAAAAAAAAATATTTTGCCAATTCATTGTAGTCAATTTCACCCTGATTGATTTCATACGACTATCACTACTGTGGATAGAGCCCGTCAGGAGGCTCAGTACCGAATCAGTACTAAAATTAGCGCTGATTTGGAAAAGTTTTTACTAAAAACATGGCTTTCCTTGCTTGCTCTTCGGTCATGAATCTAATGCTGGCAATGCGATCTTTAATGACTTTCGCTTTTTACGCATTAATTGAAGTACTCATGAGTAGTGAAAAGTTGCTAAAAATAGCTAATAGCTGATGAATAGTGAAACTCAACTAAAATCACTTATGAACTAAATCAATTTCTAATGATTATGCCTCAAATTATCACTCGGAAATTCACTTCTAAGACTTTTTACTCAGGGGAAGGCGTTATTTTGCACTTCGTCTTAAGAATATAAAAGTTGCTAGAAATAGCTAAACATAAATTTAAAGTTGCTAGATTTCTAGCTTATAGCATTTCCGAAAATTTATAAGCATTTCCACTTTCAAAAATGCTAGATCTATCAACTAAATAGCTAAAATGGCAACACTGATACTCTGCACCAGAGGTACACAGAGTATAAAAGGTTTGTGCAAAAGTATGTAACATCCAGAAGGAAGCATCTCCGACCCTATAAAGTAAATGTATTCTTGATAAATATCAACAGCCGAGTAGATTTATACCATTTTAAATAAATGCACTTTAAATGACCATATACAAGGAGGGTCCAAAGAAGTCATCCGATGTTGTTTAGCGTCCATTTTTTTTCTAAATAAAAAACGTATATTCTGTTTTTTGATTATATTTATTTGAACCTTTAGAATTTTATTGGTCATTTCGAGAAGATGATATCCTTGAGGGCTTCCATGGTCTCGGGCTTGGTTACGTTAACACGGAATTTAAAAAAACCCCACAAAAAAAAGTCTGGAACGGTTAAATCGGGCGATCTTGCATGCCAGTGCAAATCGCCAAAACGAGAGATGAGGCGACCCGGGAACGCCGCCTTCAGAATGTCGGTGGTGGCTCGTGTGCCGTTGCTTCGTCCTGTTGGAACCACATGTCCTCCAGTCCTAATTCGTCCAATTGCGGCAGAAAAAACCCGGTTAGCATGACCCTATAACGCGCACCGTCCACTGTTGTCGTTTGACCACCGGCGTTTTCGAAAAAAAATTGCCCGATGACTCCTCCAGCGTGAACAGCGCACCATGCAGTCACTTTGAGCGGGAGTAATGGCTCCTCGTGCATCACTCGTGGATTTTCGGTGCCCCAAAAGCGATAGTTTTGCTTGTTCACGTACCCGCTGAGGTGGAAATGAGCCTCATCGCTCCATGGCTTGTTCACTTCCATGGCTTGTTCACTTGTATTCTACATCTGTCTAGTCCACAAATGTCAAAACAGATCTGACTTTGGCGGCTATTTGTAAAAAGAAGAGCATCTTCCAATAGAGTGACTTCTTTTGACCAACTCTGTATTATACTGCCTATAGGTATGCCATGGGTGTTGTTGAAAGTTTTCATAGGAATTTAATACAAATGACTAGCCAAAAATAGTGATTTTAGGTAGCATATTTTTGGGCAGTAGTCGGTTTAATACATGTAGGATTGCCATCGCCGACACGCAAGGAACGTTAGCATCTCTAGACTTATCGATATCTGAGGTGATCGACTAGAACTCGATAGACGAGAGAGAGAGATTTTAACTTTGGAAGAGAAAAGACGTGTGCGGACATCGTTGCGGCGCATAAATGAAAAAGTGTGAACTAAATTAAGCTACGTTTCAAAACCCATTGAATTAATAAACATTAAAGTGAATATTATTGTTAACTCTACGACGAATGGTGTTTTTTGCGGCTTCTGAAGTGGGATCTCTACATACATATGAGCACATGTATGGTATATGGTATATCTTCACTTAAAAAAATCGCAGAAAGTAAAGAAAAGTAAGACTGAGTATACAATAGTCGGGCTCGACCGACTATCTTACTTGTTTTTGATAGATTTCGTTCATCGCACAAAGTTTTAGACCTTCCCTCTGAACTATCTCGCAAGTAGGTGGTGTTTACTCGAAAATATTTTCTCATTTCTGCAAGCCCCAAATTTTTTTCGGAATTCCGGTTCGAGGATTCGAACAAAAAATAGCAAATGGTTAAGGTCGGAAATTTAAGGTTCAAGGTTTTTGGATGAGTGTTTTGCTTCGAACTTTGGTTCAGCCCTTTTCTCACAATATGAAAAAAATTAATTCTGAAGGTTTTTCATTGAACTTTCTGCCGATTGTAAGAGATAGTCCCCCAGATCCGATAGGTTCGGCTTTTATTTTACAGAGGCTCGTTTCAAGTTTCGGTGCAAAGCAAAATATAAGTCAGTTCGGTTTAAAATCGGCTTGCAGCCCTGCATTTTTTATACTAAGTACCAAAGATACTCAGAGAATATGAAGTTTGTGACAATGTACATATGAAACAGCCAGAAGGCTGTAAATATGTATATTCATGATAAGCTTCATCAGCCGAGTCGATATAGCCTTGTCTGTCTGTCCGTCTGTCTATCTGTCTGTCCGTTCGTATGAACAAGCAGATCTCTAATTCTATCTAAAAGACCGAGTTTCCACATGTAGGGGATTAAACTTCTTATACTTGCATACTTTTTCACTGAGACCATTTTTCAAACCTATATTTTGTATGGGAGCTATACCATATAGTTGTCAGATTTTCAACAAACTTAGTAAAATTATGAAAAAGCATAGAAAACCAATTAATACAAGGTTTTGAGACGATTACATTGAAATCAAAAAAGTTTTTCTTACTAAAACAATGTTTTTCGACCGTTAGTTTCCATGGGAGCTATAAGATATTGTCGTCCGATGCGATCGGTTACGACATATTAGCAGCGTGCAGTAAAAAGAAGACCCTGTGCAAAATTTCATCCGATAGCTTTTAAACTGAGAGTGTCGGAAATGAAATTTTCTATGCGTGGCAAACTTCGGGGCAAAATTATAATACCCTTTGCAAGGGAATAATAAATTTCAACCTTGGCATTTTCTCAGTGTACGCTACCAGAAAGTACTTTATAGCCCACCCAGTTCGCTTACTTAAAGATCCGTCGTATCTACCTGTCTTGATCATATTTTTCGGGTTACATTCCGTTCTTAAATATATTTAATTCACTGTACAGTCCACCCTCAATAAAATGATTTGTGTGAAGCATAAAAAAGGTACGCATACAAAATGGCTTTGGCTATTTACGCGCCAACACATTGCAGCTGGTGGAGCTGGTGGTGGCGACTCGCCGCCACTTTAGGGTGAGAATTTATGGCGGCTTTTTTCAGCTGCAGGTATGCGCTTTTCCGGCCAAGCACTTAATTGATGTTGTGTCGCGTAAATTATAAACAAAACAAAAATTAAAGTGGACTCTATACGCGCTGAGGACTGCTTCTTTGGCTCGGAAGCTTTGTTGGCGGATGCGGAAATGCTTTCATCGCCATAAAGGAAAAAAACACGCTCGACCATTTGGGTACCTTTCTCTCTGCACCCACACACACTCAGCGCCACTGCCACATGCTTGGTCAAGAGGCTAAGCAGGAGGTCAGGCGTAAAAGTGGCGCGTTCCTTTCCAGCGGATGTTCTTCTGACCCTCTTCCTGCCGCCTTCACCTCCTGCCTGGAGACCATAACTTTTCTGCGCATAAATTTCCCTTCTCTTTTTGCATGGCAAAAGCGTACCCCTTGTATGACAGCATGCTAAGCCCTTCGATAATATTTATATCATCTGATTTTGCTAAGTGTTTTTAATTATAAGCATTTTACACATCAGAACTGACTGGGATATACAGGTAATGGAATGTCAAGCGATATTTATTCCCACTAAAATCAATTTGCCACTTTCAACCGTCTGTTGCGTCCACCAAAAAGTGCCTGCCGCATGCCGCTGCTGTCTAATTGGAATTAACAAAACAATTTATGGTCCAAGTTGGTGTGATTTGTTGAAGTGACATTACGATGCGGTAAACGAGCACCCAGCGAGCAAGTGCGCCATAAACTGGAGATTCGAGCTGGGCAACGGAAATGGGTCTTGGTAAGTGAGTGGCGTTTGCAGACGCAATTTGTTACACTAAAAAGGGCCAAGAAGACATTATACAGCAGCATAAACAAAACTCCAGACGGACCCGCACACAAACGCACAGACACTTACACACACATATGAGATAAGTTAAACAGAAGGGACACCAATTTACGCTTCAAGTTGAACTTAGGTAAGTAGATTTCTTGAAAACCTTCTTTACGGCTTACTTAACAACTGACGTTAGTAGCTGTAAAGGTGACGCCTGAATAAAAGCTTGCCTGCTGCTCGCGGGCTGAAACGCGCTTCCGCGAGCCGAGGGCATTTGCTAGCGAGCTACGGGCAGCTGTTGCAATTCCGAACCCTGCTTTTGCGTATCAAATTAATAACTAAAAGATCAATGTGATACTCTTTAGGACTATAATGATACTAAAAAATAATACTGGTTTTATTTTTAACTTGAGACAACGTTTATCAAATTGATATCGATTCCAATTTATTTGGGTGTAATTTCTTTCGGTATGCTAAATTTTTGGCATTATTTTACTGAAAAACTTAAAAGTCATGTTAAAGCCATGTCCGCTTCTCTAACCGTTCGATTGTCCGTATGGTAAGAAAAAAAGGATATTAAAAAATATCCATTGGATGATTTCGGTATCCTTTTGGAATCGATATGTTATTAATATCCATTTAATGTTAAATGAATCTTAGACTTCAAAACCCAAATGGGTCTAATGATCTTTTTTCAAGTTTATTAAGTTCTGTATGTGATTTTACTTCAGCATCCAGTTTATTTTCGATGGAACCAAAATCTTGGATGACGAATTTGCTTGACATCTACCAAACTTGAGGCTTGATTTCAGATGACAACAACATTGATTTCGACAGATTACTTCATTCAAATAAGACTGGTTTTCATAATCATTCAGAATTCAAAAGTCAAATGCACTCCTTGAAGACGAATCCCGACGGTGTTCGAAATATATCGGAGTTAAGGAAGAAAGAGAAGAGTGTGTTTTTATTTTTATAAAAAGGAAAGAAGCACAAAAATTACCACTGACCTCGAGCCGGCAAAAACAACATTTTCAAAAGTTTTTATACTCTGTACCAAAGGTACATAGAGTATAATAAGTTTGTGCAAAAGTATGTAACAGCCAGAAGGACGCATCCCCGACCCCATAAAGTATATATATTCTTGATCAGCATCAACAGCCGAGACGATATAGCCATGTCCATCTGTCTGTCCGTATGAACGCACTGATCTCAGAGTTGGTAAGAGATAGAGGTTTGACATGTATGGGACTTATGCTTGTTATACTTGCAGGCAGATAAAGTTTATTTTCAATTTTTGCCACGCTTCTCCCGTCCCCGCAAATTGGAAAAAAAACTTAATATCTTCCAGAGTTTTATAGATAGAAGGTTCGTTCCTTCTGGACATATTTAGTAATCAGGATTATTTATCGATCCGCCACCGGAATGGTAAAGATCGGATGAACGGTAGTAAAGATATGAGCAAACGAAAATTCAATATATCTGGGCTGCTCCTGCAGCCGCAAAACACATACATAGTATGTAAATGTATGTATATATGAGCAACGACTACACAGCAAAGTGATAGCCAACAATATTTTAGGACAAATTTTTATTTAACGATTCATATTGGATCGTTGTGGGTGTGATGACCTCGCCCCACCAAAAATTCCACCTTTTAAATGAATTAAACCTGCAAATATATTGTCTGAGTAATTCCAACAACGAGATCCTATACAAAACCTAACAGCTATGGCTAGCTCATTAGATCCAATTGGATTCTTGCAGCTAACTGGGACGCTCTCATTTTCCCCCTTCCCTTTCCCACATACACAATATTGAGAGAGAGAAATTAGAGATGGTCGCGGGACAAATATATCGCCCGTTACTCATCTGACTACTAAGACGAGGATTGTTTAAATTGCAAATAATATAAAAATATTCCAGTTCTTGAATTCTAACATAATGTCAAGCAATCACAACGATATTAAGTCATTTTGGTCACTCCGGAGTCCCGCGTAGTTTTCGATGTACGCCCATCTCTAGCTCTGGCATATGCAAAGGTTTTTTTTTGTCTGCGGCACGTGCCAATCTTCTCTCTCTCCTAATTATACTCTGTACCAAAGGTACATAGAGTATAAGAAGTTTGTGCAAAAGTATGTAACAGCACCTTAAATGATAAGTCTTTAAGCAACTCAAGTCGACTCGTAGGTCTTTATTCATATATCGACCCCATTGCTATTGCAATGGCCTCCTCGTGGTGTTCCCTGGATACCGATTTTATATAATATAATCGGGAGCAAATGCGAGCGGCGACCCCAACTGGTACAGAGTATAATATAGTCGGGCTTGACCGACTTTCTTCCTTGTTAATACTTAGGTTTGGTCTTTCGATTTAATAGCTAGTACGAGGGCCGTCCCAGAAATAGCCGACCTAGCACAGTAGTGTTGGAAAATGTTCACAAAAAATATTAAAAAGGGGAAGTACCGACTATTAAAAGCTTAAGTTTGAAGTTTGGTGCCTTTACCTTGCACAGTTTTTTTTGGTCGATTTTAATAGAGAACGCTTGTTATTGATTTGCAAACATGGACAAAATTGGTCATCGTTATGTGATACAATACTTTCATATAAAAGGTCTTAGTCCAACCAATATTAAAAAGGAGCTGGATTCTACCTTACGTAATTCTGCTCCCTCGTTTACAACAATAAAATATTGGGTGGCTGAGTTTAAGCGAGGTCGCTTGAGCTGCGAAGATGAACATCGTAATGGGCGTCCAAATTAGGTGACCACTTCAGAAATGGTGGCCAAAATAAAAAAATGTGTATTGAGTGACCGGCGATTGAAAGTTCGTGAGTTAGCTGAATGTGTAGGCATTTCAAAAAGTGCTGTACATCGCATATTGACCGAAAAATTGGACATGAAAAAGTTATGCACAAGATGGGTGCCGCGTTTGCTGTTCCATCATGACAAATGCCCCTTATTCGCCAGACTTAGCTCCCTTTGATTATTTCTGATTTCCAAACTTGAAAAAATGGCTCGGAGGAAAAAGATTTGGCAACAATGAAGAGTTGGAGTCCGAGGTTAATGCCAATGTGCTAATAATACATTTCTGGAATGCTCTACCAAAATAAAGGACACATGCAAGTGCGCGTATATTATGTTGCCCTCTGAAACTTCCGCTTACAGCTACGGCACAGTCACTTTTTAACTATTGATGCGGGTTTTCTCTTTCTGAACCCATCTAGTTATAATGACCATTCTATGCACATTTTGAGTAACTTTTGAAATTAGTTGATCATAAATTTGCGTTTATTACCTACGAAAATAGAGAGCTCTGCATTTAGGCAAAAATTGTAACATTTTGATTTCGGAATGCATTTTGTGTGCAATTTTGACTAATAAAGCAAAATGGCTGCAGTTCCCCATCATGCGGATGGGGAGGGGTCACCGCAGGTACTTCTAATCTCATGTAGTCGCGATTATAAATTGTTGCGTACTTCATTTCGGCCAAAATAATAACATGAGTAATTAATTTAATGTGCCAGCCACAAAGAGGATCCAGGGTGGGGGGTTGGCGGGGGGTTTAGAACTGGGCTAACAAATGAACTAATGTTTATTGCAATTGTCGCGTAAATTACAATGCATGGGCACAGGCAAAATCTATGCAGATGGCAACAGCTGCATTCAAAATCTGGCAAATGGTTGAAATTATTTTGGCCGCGGTTGCTCCTGCTCCTCCTCCTTCTACTCAATTTGAATTGGCATGTATATTTAATTCAGTAACCGTTTCCACCTGTAGTTGAGACCGGGCATTGGCAATTGAATGCGTGTAGACCAAATCCCATCACTGGTGTTTGCCCATTAATTTTATTATTTTTATTGTCGTACTTTGTACTTCGTCCTTAGTTTATGGTGCGTGAATAAATGGATGAGTGCAGCAAAACATTCATTTAAATATATTTGATTGTCGCATGCAGCGGAGCAAGAGCGAAGCAATGCAGTTCAACTATGCACCCACTCCACATAACTTGAATCATTCTAAATTATGACCACCAATTGGGGTTAGAATTAGAGCTATAAATGGTGGTTCCAAATATTTGTTGTATAGTTTTGAAAATTCTATTAAATACAGGTAAAAATGTAAAACTACTGTTGGAAAACATCACCCATGCAGAAAGAAGATTAGTTACGCCGAAAAAAATGCCTGGCAAATTTTTAGACTTAAGGGGGTAGTACAAGTTGAGCCGGAAAAAAATCGATTTTTTTTTTGCTCTTTTTTTCATAGCTCAGATATTCAAAAATGTTTTTCCAAAAGGAACTCGATTTAGCTTAGAAGATATAGCCCTTTTAGTGACTCAAGGTGACCCAAATGTCCAGCAACTTTAAAAGGGGTTTTCTCAAAACCACGTTTTTCAAAATGTCGTCCGCGATTCAGCCAAAACCACTGCACCGATTTTGTTCAACGAGGTGTCAAACGACGCAGAATTGTCGTCATTCTGCCTTGAACCTCCAACTTTTAGATACAAACATTTGCAGAATTTTTTATTTACACTAGACTACAAAAAAAATACCAAAAAAAATTTTTAATTTTCGAAGTGCCACCATTTTGTCAAAAATTAACTTGCTATCATCTCTTTCATCTCCAGTGTTTGTGCAGCTTTGAGCTGGCTGCCTCGGGCCAGCTCGCAACAAAGAAATCTTGTTAAACTAATAAAGTTAATAAACAATAAATTTAATAGTGATTTAAGTACGACCTTATGTAACAGGCAGTCCATCTGACCGTCTGTCTGTATGAACATTGTCCCTACGCGAATCAAGTTTATTTCAAATTTTGGCCACGCCCTCTTCCGCCCCCACAATAAAACAATTTAAAAGATATCAAGCTCATATTTTGCAGTGTAGTGTATGTGCCCAATATCTACAATCTCTGAAAGTTTCATAAAAATCGGATAAAAAATGGCACAGTTATAAGGGTTATAAAAACGTTGCATACTTTTTGGCGCTACATGCACTTTTTGCTTACATAATGTTGAAATGGTCACATTAATGTTATTGCTCTGTTAATTAACAAAGGGAAAGGCTATTAAGCTACTAGTTGCCCTGAGTAACGGGTATATCAAATTCGGGCAGGACCGACTTAAACTTACGCTCTAGTATTTATATTGAAATTGTGAAAATGGCAACTTACGGACAAAATACAAGCTCCCTGTCTGATTTTTGTGGATGGCTATTTAATGCAGCTTACATAAGAACTAATTTGGCTTGCACGGGGGCATGAAATAAAGCCAGGTGAAATATCATCCGCGGGCCTTATTTCACTTCAAAAAGTGTGGCGTTATTTCACTTTCAAAAGTGAAATAACACCCGCGGGCTTTATTTCACTTTTTGGAGAGGCGTAGTACCACCCGCGGGCGGTATTTCTAATTCATCGGTGGCGCTATTTCTCCTTTGTGGTTAAAAATTAAATATAAATGAACTGAACGAGAGCGTAGAACGGACGGACAGGGCGATATTTCCTTTTTAAAAGTGAAATAAAGCCAAGCGCAAGTTATCTCACTTTTGTCATTAAGAAGAAAATGATAAGAATACTAGATTTTTATTTAAGGAAAAGGAAAAAAAGGATGGGTAAAACATGAGCGAATTAGTTGGTGACAGATGACAAAACATCCTCATATCGAATATCTTCCTGTAATTTATAAAGACCGGCACTATCGAAAGTTGGTTTTAAATATCTAACTTGAATTCCTTTTACAAGAGATTTGTTGCTTTAAGATTGAAGTTAAATCGGCGGCAATTTTTTTTTAAATCCTTATCACAATGTTTTTTTGCATTTTTTTCTCACTACACCTTTTATTTCCCTCTTTCAAACCCAATATCAAGCAAGAAATCGCTTACGTTACGCAGATCCAAAATAAATTTATATCCTTCAATTAAGTTTGCCACACTAAGGTCATCTGGTCACTTTGACTATTAACACTTTCAGTATCGAATTAAAGTGAGTGAACTTAAAAAATTGTTCAGAGCATACTATTAGTAGTTTGGCCATTAAGGTTTACTTCTGTAAATTTCAAAGACCTACATAACTTAAATGGTTCTATGTCTATTGATCACAAAAATTGATCTAATACCTGCACACACACTGCAACGAAAAAGAACTAGACCTTTTTTATAATAAGAACTGTGAAGCTCTTCAAAATAGGCATTAGCCTCGGACTCCACCTCTTCATTGTTGCCAAATCTATTTCCTCCGAACCATTTTTTCAAGTTTGGAAATAAGAAATAATCAGAGGGAGCTATGTCTGGCGAATAAGGGGCGTGAGGTAGCAATTCAAATTTTAATTCATTAATTTAAGCCATTGCAACGGCAGAGGTGTGAACCGGCGCATTGTCATGATGGAACAGCAAACGCGGCACCCATCTTGCGCATAACTTTTTCATGTCCAGTTTTTCCGTCAATATGCGATGTACAGCACTTTTTGAAATGCCTACACATTCAGCTAACTCACGAACTTTCAATCGCCGGTCACTCAATACACATTTTTTTATTTTGGCCACCATTTCTGAAGTGGTCACCTAATTTGGACGCCCATTACGATGTTCATCTTCGCAGCTCAAACGACCTCGCTTAAACTCAGCCACCCAATATTTTATTGTTGTAAACGAGGGAGCAGAATCACGTAAGGTAGAATCCAGCTCCTTTTTAATATTGGTTGGACTAAGACCTTTTATATGAAAGTATTGTATCACATAACGATGACCAATGAAAATAAGAAGCGTTCTCTATTAAAATCGACCAAAAAAAAAACTGTGCAAGGTAAAGGCACCAAACTTCAAACTTGAGCTTTTAATAGTCGGTACTTCCCCTTTTTAATATTTTTTGTGAACATTTTCCAACACTACTGTGCTAGGTCGGCCATTTCTGGGACGGCCCTCGTATGTATGTAAAATCGCGCGATTTTTAAAAAAAATTTTGTCAATTCAACACAATACCAATTTAAGAAAAAACGGTCTTAGTAGACTTTCGTTAACAAGAATTCATGATTTTGTTACACTTATAACGGATTTATCTCTCCATGATATGAAGATCAATGAAAGAACGGATTTTTCTCTCTGTGATTTGAAAATCAGTGAGAGGTCGATGCATCTTAACAAATCAACGGGCGTAATTTCACTCCAGAAAGTGAAATAAAGCCCGCTGGCGTAATTTCACACTCATTAGTGGCGTTATTTCACTTTTAAAGTGAAATTACGCCCGCGGGCTTTATTTCACTTTTAGAAGTGAATTAACTTTATTTCACCTGGCGTTATTTCATGCCCCCGCTTTCACAAGCTTCTTATTGTGGCCACAGTTCTTAAAAATGTGACCAAAGCTCGTTCTACACATATTTATCCAAATGTCTCTCAAACCAGGAGTGCTCGGGTAAAACAGGCAATTGTTTTGAGTTCCACACCCAAAAAAAGTAAACCTCAATTGCGGAATTGAGAGAGGCGGACTTTTACGTTTTACGTTTCGTTTCGGCTGGCACTGCCAATTTCTCGAGACATTTTACAAAACTTATTTTTAATACAGTTAAAGACTTAAATGCAAATCAAATTATAAAAATAAATTCTAAATTGATCACAGAATTAAGGAAAATTACCTTAATATACATTTGAGAACTGTACGAGTTCGTAATTTGCCAATTACTTTTCATTTCACCGGCCGCCAAGCATAAATTTTTAAAGCGAAAAGCGCTTTCGTTTTTGTGTTGTGAGAAACTAAATCAATTCCGTTTCCGAAAAGTTGCAGTGGAAGTCGAATTGAGAACATGTCTATCTTCTCTGGAGCAAAAGCTTGTAAGCATCTGTAACTACTTTTAGTCTGGTTGAGATATATTTTTTAATTTTTTCTCTCAGAAGCGTATCTTTGGTTTTTTTCAACTTTCAGATAATTGGCGTAAAGGTTTGAAGAAGCTACAGTAAAAGTTGTAAGGTGGCGCCTAAGCGGGAACTACCAAAACCTTCTCATTATATTTTGTATTTAATTATACACAAAAAAGTTTTTAGTGTTAGTTATTAGTTTTCTATAACCTTGTTAAATTTTCTGTCCCTGGAAATTTTTTTCATGTCTCTAGCTACTCTGGGACCCGAGATATTGCCATTTAAAAAAACTTTATGAATAACAGATTTTTAGCGATATCTCAAGGACATTGCATTAAAGAAACCCAAGATTCGGCCAGATCAGTTTAATTTGAAGTAACCTATTCGATTAAAACAGAAACTTCAAAACTCCCGTCATTGGGCCGCATCCCCTCCCTTAGCTTGCAAGACCCTTTGATCGTGTTCATTATACTGCGTAAAAAAAAGGTTTACAGATCATACTGGATTGGTTTACATTTACAGGGTGGAACAAATGTCATGCCATTATGTAAATTAGCTGCAATCTTGTTAGAAATAAAAATGGCCTCGGTTTTTGCGGTAACATTATTTAAAGTTTTAATATTGATGACTAGACATTGGATTTTAGGTTTTTTTTGGCGTTTCACTAATATAAATATTGGCAATTTTTTAAGATGATCATATCCAAAATATGCTTTTTTTTAGGTAAAAGCATATGCTAAAATAGGTCAAAAATAGGTCAAAATAGGTCAAATTAGGTCAATTTAGGTCAAAATATGTCAACATATTTTTTCATATATGAGATTTTTTGATTTGTGTTTAAGTTTATGGCACATATGTGTGGCTGGTAAAATTAATTATAATTTAATTTACAATATATAATTATAAGTTTTTCATGGTATCGGATAAGGGCGGTGTCCACTCAGCGCGAAATGGCCGCAAAAAGAAAAAGTGCATATAAAACCATATGCTGCGTAAATTTTCCGTGTCGCGATTCCGTAAACAGTTTCCACTCGACACAAAAAAATCAGACTGCCAAAGCACAGCAGTTGCCGAGAAGATGGCTTCTGCCATCGAGAGCTTGGTGAGCCAAACAAACCGCATAGCAGGTCAACCTATGCAGCAGGGACTGAAGCACATAGATATGCAGTTAATAGCAGCAGCTTAGCAGACTCTGTTAAGAATCTGCGAAACATCGTATATTTCGCGCGTAGTATTCCGCGTCCAGTGGGCACCGCCCTATAATATTAAATTGTAAGCCGAAAAGCTTCTCTCCACATCACACGATGTAAGTGTTGCATATTTATTCTTTCTTACATTGTCTTGGACACATATTAATTTATATCAGGATAGGATGCACGCACAGTCTCCGCAATCCTGTGGAGCGCGTGAGCCAAACAAGTAACATGAATCATGTTGGGATCCGTTAGTAGCATAAGTACGTTTTCTTCAGTCATTCGGCCACAAATTCCTCAGGGCATTATTTACAAATCTTGAAATTGAACCACTGTTAACGTTTTCTATCTCCGTACTAGCAACTAGATATGGTCTTGTGGGAGTCAAATCATTGAGACTTACAACTATAAGATTGGCTATAAACTTCCCGGCTTTATCAGCGGTTTCATTTTTTATTGGTTTTCGGCATCTTTACTTCCTGCTTTATGAAGACCACAAAAATGACCGACGATGTTTATACATTTAATTAGCAAAGTTATATTGCAGACGCCTACTTGGGAGCATATATTGACTCTCGGAATATGTAAAAGCATATGACATATTCCAAAATAGGTCAAAATAGGTCGAAATATTCTCGAAGATATGTAAATATGTCAAATATGCAAAATCAATGAGGATTTAAAATAATCTACTTTTCGTGAAACAAATTTGTATCCAATCAAATATTTTTTGTGACCACCCATTCAAAATATGATATTACCTAAAATCCGATGTCTATTGATGACATAAAGTTGAAAAAAAATGTCGGTCAAATAACCACCTCCTAAGTTTGTGCTCGTTTTAGGGCATTTTAAATTGTTGCTCGCAAAACATCTGAGTCCAAATGTCTGATTTTTTATTCGATGTTAGCTTATAAGGCTTGCAACTTTTGTAGTTTATTCCGGTAAACGTGAGATTTCAAAAATCACCAAAGGAAGAAATCTGTCAGTGATATTCTCGATCGAACGAGCAATACAAAGCCGCTCACTTTCTGCAGCAGCTTGCACAAGTCGCTCAGCCAAAAGTTTCATGGTTCGCTCACATGGTGCAGGTCGTCGACGAAAACGCCGACGAAATGCAAGCTGCGTAAAATCAACAGACCGAAAATTGGTCAAAAAGGCTGAACGTTAAAATCTTAAAAAAAAAATGCAGATAGCGAAGAAATTTCACTAACTTTTGCAGCAAGGATAACAAATGAAAAAGGCACTAAATTTGAGACATTTTTCAATCGAGTAGATCCAGTTTACAATTAATTAATAAGTACATCATATGTGGGTTCAAGGAGAACTAAACTGATTACGCAACGACGCCAGGCAACTTTATTACAATTGCATGGAATATTAGTTGCACTTGCCTTGAGTTGAGCATTAATTCCATTTAAATTGCCACCTTATGAATCAACAGGCGGTTTGCCTCTGGCAACACCATCAACTCTCTTAATGTATCCTCCGTTGCCTTCTCCTACTCAACCCCCTTGTGCTCCAGCTGTGGCTACTTCGGAAGGATGGCCCAAACGGAAGCGCCTCGCCTACCACTCACTGCTCCTCTCGCCCCTCTCGGTAGCTGTTTTTGGCCTAATGTATGATTATGTTCAAAATGCTACACACACGGATGGGTAGGGGTCCTAGGATTGGTCAACGAGGCGCATCTCCCCCATTTACACATACAAAACATTTGCATCCCGAAATTTGCACATGTTCAAATCGAGATTTACGATGCCGAAGTGACATCATTAATCAAGCGCCTGATTGGTGATCCTGTTCCTGTTAATTAATACAATAATGGATTGCGTGCAGAGACTTTTGGTGAAGCCAAAGACGACGACAACGACAACGACCAGAGGATTTACGAGAGCTGTGGAAAGTGCGTCCCAATATCAAAAAAAATGCAACAACATTGATTTAAAATTTACAACACTGAGCCAAAGGTTGCTCCAACATGGCCATATGTTGCATTGATTTATCATTAGAAGTCCATGGCGGTGGCCCAAAATGGAAATCTGTTGCAGCAAATAAATTTTGTTGCCAAGGGAGAAGGACGAGCGGGTAGCGGTTGAGTGCAGGAGTTCTTCTTCCAACACAAATTTCAATTAACAATTTTACCCTTAATTTGGCAAAAACAACACAAAGGGGGAGTCGGCGGAGGAGGAGGCTAACAAACTAAATTACAATTTGGAAGGGCCAACCACACACCCATTGCCGCCCCCTCTGCCCGCATCAATTATGATTATCGTCACGTTTTATGAGACGTTTTCGGGCAACTTTATGACTGGGCTAGCTTGTCAAGCGCCTGAAAGTATGCACTCGTTTAATGAATATTGACAAAGGATACGGCCGAGCAGCAGGTACCTGTGCCTATGCTCATTTATTCATTAGTGAGGCAGCAGCAGTTGCTGGGATTAAATTAAACTAACATCTGCCGGCCCCACGTTGGTCGCCAAAAATTTGATTTCTTTAAACATGGTCAAAGTTTTCTCCCTAGCAAAAGAGTTTTCAATTTGCTAATGATGTGTGGAAAGGCCACTAAGTCCCTGCCCTCCACATGAAAGCTAAATCCTTGAGTCTTGGTTACATGACCAACCCTGCAACTCGCCCACATTTACAAAGATGATGAATTTGGACATTTTGTGTGCCTGCAGTAAAGTCACTTGCTTAAAAGTTATTAGGGATTAAAAGAGTTGAGGCAAATGCGCCTGCGGAATCTGCTTCATTAGAGCCAGGAGCTTGGACTCGGACTGGAGAGGACGTGGGCTAACCATGTGTGCGTGTGTATGAAAGTGTGCGTGTGGGCAATGTTTACTTACCTTTGGTGAAAGTTTTTGAAAATCCTAAAAGGAAATCACTTTAGACGCGTCCAAAGAGATGACGTAAAGTTTTCCCCAACATCCCCCTTTCCTCTGACAGCCGCAGGGCCAAACTTTGCTCCAAGAGGAGCAGAGGAAGTGTGAACGATTATGAGCAGTCTCTCACCTCTTTCTCTGGCTCAGTTTAGATGAGAACTTTTGAGACATCTTAATTCCTTTCGAGATAAATCAGAAGTGGTGGAACTGTCCCCTCTATCCCTGTATTTTTATTTACACAAATTTTTGGGTAACTTATGCATTTTTATGTGCTGCTGGCTCTTTGTGCGGTTTATCCTTTCATAAATGGGTCCAACGTCCAACTGATTTATGCCACCACAAGCTGCAGTCCTCCTGAGCTTCCTGATGTCGAGAGCTGTAACAAAATAGCAAAACAACAAACAAAAATTCCAGGGAACAACATAAAACCGATTGATTTATTTTGACTCATCCCACCCACCCGATCTTTTCCTGACCAGGCTTGTACCATTGTTTGTCGTCCTTCCGTTCCGTTCGCATTTCGGACCATCCCATACCTTCCTGGCATAAAAGTTGTCCTCGTTGTCCGTTTTTGTAAAATATTTTATTTGCACATCTTTCTTATTTTAATCCTTCATTGCATTTAGTTTGGTTTGGGTGACTCGACAGGGGGGCGGCTGGAGCAGGAAAGAGAGATGGAGTAGTATGCGGGTTGCGTGTGTTGCTTGGGCCATAAAACACACGTTAATTACCCTCAAGCAACATCAACTGCTGAACCCCATCCCTGTTAGATAACAGATTTCGCCATTCTATGAACTAGAACAGCGAATACTTGGTAAAACATATTAAAGTTTAGAAAGAGATTTTTTTTCCGGTTCGGTTAATGAGGAGCTTGAGCATTTGCAGTTAAACATTGTTCCTATGGCAGCTATATGCTATAGTCATCCGACTTTGATGAAGGTTTGCAGAATTGTGAAGCTGCGACTATTGAAAACAGTCAAGTTTTTTTTTACCAAGACTGGATCTAAACGGTGAAGGAAACTTCATGAAGTTTCCTACAAGCAAGAGCTTTTTAAAAACTTCTTTAAGTTTGCTCCACCGTGTAAATCCCGTCTAACATTCTTTGCAACACATACAGTGAAACGATTTACAAAGAAAAATAAAACTGATTAATTTAATGGTTTTTACATGCCAATTGGAACTGGATCGATTGGAATGGAAAAAACTATCTTCTCTGTCGATTAACCAGCTCTTTTAAGAAATAAAACTCATCAATTTGGTTTCAAAATTTTGAATTTCATATTTAGAATTTTTGGCCACTGATGGATCGATAACATTTTTGAACTTTTTTTTTAGGAATTTAACGTTGATTTTTAAACTAAAAAAAATTATAGTATCAAACTATTTCGTAGCTTTAAAAAAGGGGTTCCCAAATAATTCTACGATTTTTTTAGGCGCAGATATTACAAAATTATTCTGTTGCATTAAAGGTGTTGGAAAATGATCGGAACTACTCCTGATTCTACGGTCCTTTAGGGTCGCCTGCACATTTCTGTGTTTTGACCCATACTACTTGACCGGAACTGGTCCCTTCAAAAAACTCGGGTATAATAAAGTCGCTGATTTGGTCACTGTTTTAGGCACTGCTGTGGTCACTGTTTGGTCACTGTTTTGATCACTGTTTTGTTCCAGGTTTGGTTACTGTTTTGATCACAGTTTCGGTCACTGTTTTGGTCACTGTTTTAATCACAGTTTTGGTCACCGTTTTCGTCGCTGTTTTAGTAACAGTTTTGGTCACTGTTTCGGTCACTGTTTCGATGACTGTTTTGGTCACTGTTTCAGTCAGTGTTTCGGTCACTGTTTTGGTCACTGGTTTAGTCACTGTTTTGGTCACTGTTTTACTCACTGTTTTAGTCACTGCTTTAGTCCCTGTTTCGGTCACTGTTTGGTCACTGCTAATCCACCACCCACTCACAACCCACCTGCTGATATAGCTGTCTTGAAAAGACCAAAGCTGCTGACTTTGCAAAGTCAAAAGCGTAGCCAAAGAAAACTGTCGCAGGGACCATCGTTTTCTAGATTTGCCCCCTGTCGACCGGCCATAAAAGAGCTTCACTCTAAAAAAGCTTGATCCGTCTGCCGGTACAAGAAGTTTTGGTCCCATACCCATTTTTCCCATTTTTTTTCATTCTATGAAAGGTTTAACTTTGTTTCAGAAATAAAAATTAGCCGGGTCTCGTCAGGCCATACTACTTTTTCACCGTATTTCATAGTTTCAATCCAATAAAATAACGAAAAATGACATATTTTCCAATGCAGTTTGGCCATTACCAGTACATATTATGTTTATATTAAACTCTACAGACTACATCATTTTTCCCTGATTTACAATTAAGCATTTGATTGAAATTAAAAAAAGAACACATGATTTTTTTCAGTTTTCCAAGTTAATCTTTTGATTTTCACAACTAAAAACTTAAAGTACGTGTAACAGCGTCGTATCTAGTCCAGAAGTCTTATGAGTGCAGTGCACACTGTGCACCCTACTGTTGGTTGATTGCGAAAAAAAAATTAATTTGGCAAATTGGGATCTTGGCCACCGAAATTCAGCAAATACCCCACTGTGCGTCGTAATGTATCCACATTGTATGTTCACACACATTGTCGGACCAGTTGTAGGTAAACAACATAATTTTGTGTTAAGCCAAATATAACATAAATATCTTTCTTAATTATTTCTTTTCAGAAGCCTGGCATACTTTAAATGGCGTTAAGTACGATAAATTTTGTGTGCATAAACGTAGTAGCTAATATGTAAGGATTCGTAATTGTATAGAACAATACCCTGAGCTCAAAAATTTCAAAAAAAAAATTACTTCGATGGACCGCGAGGTATGAAGAATTAGTATGCAAAAATATCGCGGCGATCATCTGTGGTTTCTTTTTAAATGAATTTTGAAATTTGCACCAAAATTATTTATGAGCTTTTCGTCAAGTGTCAAAGAAATTTTTTGCCCAAAGGTCCACAATTTGTTCTCCAATTTTGCTGCTGAAATATTGGACGAAATGTTCTTAAAAGATTGAAATTATTGTCCAGAAATTAACAAGCAAAAAATATTTAGCGGGCTTTTATGTCAATTTGGTTATCAAGTTATCTGCTTAAGGGCCGATATCACATCTTCAAGAGAACTGCAATGTGACAGATTAATCCAGAATTTACTCTGTTATTTAAGAGTTTATGTGGTAGATTTGGCTAATTTGGACCAAATTTGAAATAAACTTGATCTACGTAGGGACAATAGCAGTATACATAGCTAGCTCTTCTAGTCTCCGAGATCTAGGTGTTTATACAGACTGACGGACCATGTCCGTTTGGCTATATCGACTCGGCTGTTGATGCTGATCAAGAATATATTTACTTTATGGGGTCGGAGATGCTTCCTTCTGCCTGTTACATACATTTGCACGACTTTAGTTTACCCTCTTTACTCTACGAGTAACGGGTATAAAAACGAAAAGGCTAAGTTAACTTCGGCTGTGCCGAAGTTTTAATGCCCTTGTAAATGCTCGTTAAAGCGAACTATTTTGACCAAATTTTGCAAAATCTGTATGAAGCTTATATTGTGAATGATGTCCAAGTTAAAGAACTGTAACATTGAAAAAAATTTGTTTGTTTTTTTGACCCTTTTCGAACATATGGAAGCTATATGCTAAAGTCATCCAATTTTGTGAAAACTTTGTAAAATTAAGCGAAAGCATACAAAATTAAAAACAAAAAAGGCTTTCTTACTAAGCCATTTTTGATCTTTTGTATGGGAGGTATCATACAGTTGTCCGATTTTCATCAAACTTAGTAAAACTATAAAATAGCAGAGAAAACCCATAAATACGAAGTTTGGAGACGTTTACATTGAAAACAAAAAGCTTTTTTCGAAGCATCGTTTCTATGGAAGCTATAAGATATAGTCATCCGATCCGGTTGTATCAAAATATTTCTAAGACTTTTTTAAGCGAAGATAAACCATTTTGAATTCATATGACAAAATTCAGTGATACAAATTTTCGTTGGAATTCAATACAAATGACTTGACAGCGGATTTTGCATATTTTTAAGCCCATTTCGACTTATGAAGTAAGTCATTTTGAAATTAAATGCAATTTTTGTGGCATTATAAAAACGATAATTGTCAGCAAAGCATTCAATGTTGTGCACATTTACTTTGGCCTACTAGGATTAAAATCTGTTTAAAAATATGCAATATCCGCTGGGCTGTATGCAGTTTATTCATTGTAAAAATGCAGTTTTTACTGGCTCGCGGTCTTCTTATGCTATTGGCATAACTTTAAACAGAGGCACACACCACAACAAAGAAGGCTTCAGGATTGATCGGACGCGTTTCACGAGGGACCAAATCCTCACTCATCAGCGATCTTGAGCCTGAAATGTCTATCCAAAGAGCAGCCTCTCCATGACAGCGACGGCAAAACTGTTACACATGTATTCAAAATGGTATATGTTCGTTAAAAAAATCGTAGTAGCTAATGTTTGACATAGTCGATTCTAAAGCTAAGAAGAATTGTTTTACGATATTAGCAAAAAGATTGGAATCAATAGTAGGGCTTCCCCAAAAAACGTGCCTTAAAAGGATCAAAAATGGTATTTTAAACAACTTTAATATTAAAAGTATAGCACTCAAAAATCATATACTGGCCTCTTCCCGGTTTCGACTTCGATCAGATCATGCGGAATCGGAATTGGTAGCTGTTCCCGTTTCCGAAAAAAGATCAAGTTATCCGGTTTTAAAAGTTTGGCAACGGTGATTCTTTTCATTTTGCAAGTATTTTTAATTTAACATGTCAAATATGGTGGATGTTTTGAAGTATCTATAGATATTTTGAGCCAACAATTTCGAAATGAATCCGATCTGTTCGCAATTCCGAATCAGCGCATGCGCTTTGCTAATAGAAATTATCCTGGCTGCCTTATAGCTGAATTAAAATTCGTAACGATTCGAACATTCGTTCGAAAAGACAATCGATTTCTATTTCACTCGGAAACGGGAACACCAAAATAAAAACGTTTCGGAAATGACAACAGGCCTGATAGAATCACCACCAAGCCTTCAACATACTGGAAAAAGTTTAATTTTGTTGCCTTGTGTTATTTTTCAAGGGTGATGAATGAAATTTTTGGTTTTGACAAGAGATATATAAAAGGTGAAATGTGAAAAGAATAAAACAATCTCATTAAGGCCTTGCCATTTTCTCAGACTTTTCTTAAAAAAAAAAAGATGGACAATCATGCTTTCTTCTACTTTATTTCTTTTATTTTTTTAAAAAGATGACTTAGGAGCCAGTCAAAAACTAACGACAATGGCTACCAGATATCCTGTTTAAGGACGACGCCCCTTATTCGCTCATATTTAGCTTGTCGTTTCGTATAGAAAGTGGCGGTGTCATAAATTAAAACTTAAACTTTTGGAAATGTCAAGTATAAAACGGTAAATCTCCGCACACACACTCACCCGCTTCTCCATACACCACCCTGCTGGAAATGAATTGCAGCAGAAGGCAGAGGGACAGACACTGAGGCGGAGGCTCCCATTGAATGCGCATGTTTTAGTTGCGGCCTGCGTTTTTCGGAATAGACTCAGGGCGAAGGACGAGTGGGACAAGTGGAAAAACTATACAGGACACCAAGAAAAAGCACAACAACAACAATACAGGCGAAACTCCACCCGTTTCACATAAATTTGGGCAAAAGGCAAACTTACAGATTATCCGCATTTAGTTGTAAAGGTTCCCACAAAATGTGTTGTATTTCATTTTGTGGAAAGTTTGTCTGTGGCTGTCGATGATTTACATTTGATTTACTTGCCCTCCCCCCACAGTCTTTTTTTCTAATCATCATAAAATCTGATTATCATTTTTTACTAAACAAAAAACATTTAAGTAGAATTTATGAAAATTAAAAAACAAAAAAAAAAAAAAAAACACTGCCACAACTTTTCGGTCATTGGAAAATTTAATTGATCGCATAAATTCTTTTGCTGAGCCACGGAAATCGTGGTGGGGTGGGTGGGGGTGAAGTGGGAACAATTTATGTCAATTTGCCATGGTGCGGACGACGACGACGAATGAAGTGTAACCGCGTACATAATCAAATTTCGTTGTTGCTGGCCACCAACCACCAAGTAAAAACAAAACATAAGTTCGGACCAACTTGGACCCTCGAAATTGCCACCTTAATTTGAAAACAATTTCGTAACTTGCTCACTTTTTTTGACTTCTGAAAGAGGCTACACAGTTTTACACAATTTTAATTTTGGACATAAACATTCATTTCTCTGGGGGATTTTCGGAGATTTTTTTTTTGCAAAGGAGGAAGAGAAGTCCTCCGAGCTTGTGGTGATTTTGTTACTAGAAAATTAAAATATGGCCTTACTCTGAAAGGCTTTGTGAATCACTTGGCTGGCAGTCAACGCATGATTGGAAACAAAGAAAGAAGAAAGTTTGATTGTTTATTATTTGGTGAATAAGTTCCAAAAGTTGGCATATTTAGTCTTAGCAACCTTTTGGAAATTACCATACTTACCGCTAGAAAATCTACTGGATAGAACAATTAAAAAAAATGGAGGGAAGCTAAATTCGGCTCGGCCGAAGTTAATAAACGCTTGAAGCTCATACAAATTTTCAGGACGCCTACTTAGACTGTTTTCCAAACCTAACTTTTCTAAGGCAGCTGTAATATACAGTTCCCGCAAGGGGCATGATGATTGAGGGACTTTATGACGGGCTTGACAACCGTGCGGACTCCAGTCGGTACTCTCAAACTAAGACTGTCGGGTCTAAAAAGAGAGAAACCCACGGAGCTTATCGGTACCACGGGATGAACAGCACCCCTAGGCTGTTCACATTGCGGTTAGCCCCCTTGTGGGAGTATCGTGGTGGCTGTGCGTTGATACCCACATCGCGGGAAGAGTCTCTTTTAGAGGCTCGACGAATAAGTACGTAAATTACCTACGGTGCTATAGCCGAGATTATAGCAGAGGTTCATAGATTGACCTCGCCCTCCACCAAGGCGGAAAAGTCACACCCGACCAGTGTACTTTTCAATTGGCCCCAGGGGACTTCGGTCACCTGGGGATTTTATCTGGAGTCCCAACCAGACACATGTGTCGTTATGCCCTTTTCAGGGCGTACAGGGTACCGTGGTTTTAAGCCTACCAATGGCACTACCACGTGAAACAAATCCTGAGAGATCAGAATTGTTCAGTACTATACAGCCTTTCGGTTTTGACCAAACTTAGTGAAATCATGGAAAAGCATAGAAAACGTAAAAATATGATGCCGATTCCATTTAAAACAAAAAAGTTTTTCTCACTTAAACGAGTTTTTCGACCGATCGTTTCTATGGCAGCAATATGCTATAGTTGTCCGATACTTGTGCAGCGTATTGGTATACAATACTTCGTGGAAAGTTTCGTGAAGATAGCTTTCTAACTGACGGAGGAAATTGCAATGAAACTGACTCACAGACGGACATGGCAGAAGGACAACTCAGCTCGTCATGCTGATCAAGAATATATATACTTTATGTGGTAGAAAATGCTTCCTTCTATGCGTTACAAAGGGTATAAATTCTTTCTTATATTATTTTTTATAATTTTCTCCATTTTCAAATTGCACAGAGAATACGAATTATGTAAAACCTACATGAAAACGAGGTCTTCCTACTCGTTTGACAGGGATTTTCCACCATGTTTATCAGGCATGTTCTTAATTCCGCTAAGTTTTAAAAAGTAGCTCGAAAGCAATTCCTTTTCGGTTTGGATTTGCTGTTCTCATTTCCGATTGAATTTGCTTTCGTTTTACTTTAGGCACAGCACGGGCCAAACAAAATCAGCACGAGAAAACCAAGCGCTAAGATCGAAAATGGAACAGTCGGAATTAAGAGAGGCTGACTTGTACGTTTCGTTTGGGCTGGCACTGCCAATTTCTTGGGACAAAAAATTATTTTAAATTTAGCGAAAGAGTTTAATGCAATTCAAATTACATAAATAAGTTATAAATTGATCACACAATTAAGGAAAATTACCTTGGCAAATGTTTAATTGAATAATTTGCCAATTACTTTTCATCTCACCGGCCGACAGGCACAACTTTTTATAACGAAAAGCGCTTCGTTTTGGTGTTGCGAGAAACTGAATCAATTCGGTTTCCGAAAAGTTGCAGTGGAAGCGGTATTGAGAACATGCCTGTATGTGAATTTTCTACTCGCCGCGTTTACTTTGTCATTTCTACATGCGGCATGTAGCGTTTCTACACTTTACGTTTAGTACCCAGCCCACAAATATACAAAAAACAAGAAAGAAAGTCGGTCAAGCCAGACTATAGTATACTCTGTGCCTGTGTGTTGTGTTGTTTGTTTCCTTATAACTCGATAACCGTTCATCCGATCTTTACAATTCCTTTGTCGGATCGATAAATAATCTTGATTTCAAAATATGTCCTAAGGTTCGAAACTTCTTTCTATAAGACTGACGGGAGATATGAAGTTTTTTCTAAATTGCGGTAGCGGGAGGGGGCGTGGCAAAAATTGAAAAAAAAACTTTATCTGCCTGCTGTTGATGCTGATCAAGAATATATATACTTTATAGATTCGGAGATGCTTCCTTCTGGCTGTTACATACTTTTGCACAAGCTTAATATACTCTGTGTACCTCTGGTACAGAGTATAACAAGAGAGTGAGCTGAAGTCGAGTGCCCCGACTCCAAAAATACACTGTTCCCTTCATTTTATGTGTTTGGGTTAAATTGTTGCATACCTTACTTTGGTGTTTTTGGTCCGATCTTAATGATCTTCCCAGAATAGATAGATATACACTCTTTCTTGATATATATTAGGTCACGAGGCTCTAACTTAAAAATAATGTCTTTAACAGTTTTTTTCGGTTAAATGTTGGAGGGGTATAATTTTTCCAAATCTCAAACAAACTTGATCTGGTATACACCTACCGACATGCAAAATTTTGTGGCTCTATCCCTTATAGTCTATGAGTTCGACATAACTATATCGACTTGGCTTTTGACGATAATCAAGAATATGTATACTTTATGGGGTCGGAAATGATTCCTTATCCCTGTTACATTCATTCGCACAACTTCATGATCCCCCTTTCCCCTTTTTTAATGAGAACAAGTTATAAAAAACTATTTACTTAAGGAAGTCTGGGAAGTAGGGCAGAGTCGGGAGGAATGGGAAGAAAGGGCGGCAATGCCGAAAATCACAGGGAAGCGACGATGAGCGACTGGGATCAACAACTATTTTCGTGAAGATTTTCTAAATGTTGCTTTCAGCATTTGAAATCCTTAACGTTTATTAAAAAACCTAGAGGTCGCGTGTGAAAAGCAGCTTTCTAAATAAGAAAAAACTTATTTCCTGTACTGATTTTGAGCAAGAATTTTCGTTTAGAATTTCCACTCGCCCATGTAGGCCGTCTGGTATTCAGATTGTTGAATAAAAAACTATCTGTTTTCTACATTACATTAGGGCAAATTATCTTTCCTTTAGGATTATCGTTTCTATACGCGGCGTGTAGCTAATTTGGTTTTCTCTGTGTGTGAGAAGCAAATTGCAAAAGCATTTAAGCTGAAATCAGGAAATTTATTTGAAGTAATTACATACAACTGCCTGGTGCATCTCCATCTAAAGAAGAATTCCTAGAATACCGAAATTCCTAGATGGGGTTTTTGTTTCCTAGATAAGATTATTGAAATTTTTTGCTACTTTTATGGAGAACAAGAGGTCCCCTCTAATCATAAAGGCTCTATTCATAAAGACATTTTTTATAAACGCGGGGCTCGGACTAGGCTCGGGACTTGGTTGGAATTTTAAGTGGGGATTGGTTTCCGGCTCTGTTCGGGTATGACAAGCACCTCGTTCCCAAGCAGCTTTACCAATTCTGTCATGCTTTGGTTTGTTAATGTGCAATGTGGACGCTTTTGAAAATTACTTCATAATTTATTGTATTAATTTTAATTTGTTCTTTTTGTGTCCAAAACCAAAGATTATGTTTACGATTAAAATTATAAAATTCTCTGTTATCAAATATTCAAATCGGTTTGGCATTTTTGACATGGTTAACTATGGCACATACCTGCCACGGCTGCAGTTTCAGAAGCAAGCGGACTCCGGAAGGGGGTGTACGGGTGTACGGAATTGTTGTCGTGGCTATAGCCAAAACAATGAAAAAAAATTTATCCAATCAAAAAAACCTGCATCTTCAGAGCATACACCTGGTTCGTCAGCACTCAACTCCCCTTCATCACCACCCACCAGGCGAAACCGAAGAGTCTATGGTTACACCATTATACTGGCTAGTCTGTGCAGTGCTATAATGTGGGCAATCTATGAACTAGGCAAGCCAGAGCTCGATCATCGTAGTCAGCCTATTGAAGATGAGCTGAGTGGTTTGCCATTGCCACAGCAGTATTTACAGAGGATGTGGAGGTCTCTGCACTACTATCAGAAAATGCTGGAGGAGCCGGTGACCAACAAGCTACTGCCCGATGTCTTAGAACCACCGTACATACAGCCGCGATATTCGCTTGTATTGGAAATGAAGGATGTCCTGGTGCATCCCGACTGGACCTACCAGACCGGTTGGCGTTTCAAGAAGCGTCCCGGTGTGGATTACTTTCTGCAGCAATGCAGCAAGCACTTTGAGATTGTCATTTATACCTCGGAGCAGGGCACGACAGCCTTTCCCATACTGGATGCCCTGGATCCTTATGGTTATATCAGCTATCGCCTGGTGCGCGGTGCCACTCAATTGGTGGATGGACAGCACATCAAGAATCTCGATTGTCTGAATCGTAATCTAAGTCGCGTAATTGTAGTTGACTGGGATCGTCGAGCCACGCCTTTACATCCGGATAACACATTTGCCATGACCCGCTGGCTGGGGAATGATGATGATATCCAGCTGTTTGATTTGACCGCATTCCTGCAACTGATTGCCGAACACTATGTGGAAGACGTAAGAGAGGTTCTGCATTACTATAGCCAATTCGAGGATCCCATTGAACAGTTTAAGGCTAACCAACGCAAACTACTGGAACAAAATCAAGAGAAGTCGGATGCCGGTGACAAAGTTAAGGCAAAGTCGCGAACATGGACCAGTTCTTTCATGGGCTCTACCACTCATTGATCACATAATTATGTAATAAATTGAAATACAATAAAATTCAAGTCAGTTCTTGGCTTAAATACTTCTTGATAATAAATTTCTTCGCTTGTGTGTGATGGAGCGCCACCTTGTTGAAACCAGTAGTGCACCATTCGCTTTCGACGTATAATTGTCATCACAAAATTGGTTATCATATCGCGATAACGCTCCTGATTGACCAGTTTAGCACAAACACCGCACCAAACAGTGACTTGTTTATCTTAAAGAGGTCAAACCCTGTATATATGGAAAATAAGTTTCTTTGACTTACAGACAGATGCAGTTTAATTTCAATTTTTTCCACAGCTCCTCCCGCCCCCGGAATTGTCATTACTCCTAGTTTTTTATATATATATGGCTTGTACCTTCAATATTAATGTCTTCCGTCGTCCAATAATATGATTTTTTCTTTCTAAACTGAAAATCTAAAGTGAATTCAGAAAATTTGATTCGTCATCTGCGATACTCCTTAATGAATCACTATTACCAATCGATTGTACTAATATTTGTCATGGCACATTATTGAACCACTCAAATGGGTGAATGCATTAAGTTTGGAGACGACGCTGGGAGTCATTAATAATACAAACAGAAGACCTCATTCATAGTCCGTGCATCGAACCCTCAACTCGCATTCATATGCCAAGGAGCAGTTGCTCTGATAGAATTGGAATCATCATAATTGAAGATGCTGTGACCAGACCAACTCAAAGGTGGCAATAAAATAAATGCCATTTACTGATGAGTCATCAACATAATTTTTACGATTCGATGAATAAACAAATAAACCAACTTGGAAACTTGGAATAGTTTGCACATATCACGCAAGCATTTCGCATGCATTGACTTTTTATGGGCAAACCAAACCGAATAACCAAATAATGCAAAATCATTTAGTTGAACTCCTAGCCCAACTCCGCCTGCCCCCTCCTCAGGGTCGAAAGTCATAAAATGCGGCACCGTATGAAAGTCTCATCAAGTGGCAAGTTGGCACAATTTCACTTGGCCGCTAAGCAACTGACCCCAACTGTTTGCTCGGTCCTCGGTCCTCTGCGTGGCAATCGGGCGTGACTAACGTAATCAGCTCACGTAATGCCTGAATGAGATGAGATGAAATCAGCATACACTGCGGCTGAATGTGAGGACTACTACGGACTGCATAAATGTCGAATTTGTACGAAAATGAAGCACCAGTCGATTCCTGCCAGCTGTGGGGGCATCATTCACCAGAGCCTAGGGAAAATGTTTTGCAGATCCTTGACACGCGATAGAATTCTTCTGGAATGGGCTCTAAATTCGATTTGATTATTTCAGAAAAGTGCCTTAGTCTAAGAATTGACAAAAAAATCTTATATTCACAAAGACACCAAAACGTAGGCAACAAATCGATCCAAAAAGTAGGCAATTAAAATGTGTGCCCCAAAGCACCATAGGAAATTATCCAAATTTTCAGGCATTAAATTGTAGGTATGTATCTCCACAATTGACCAACCTTTTGGGGGCAAGTTTAAACCATCTAAATGTCATTCGTAGAAATGTTTGTGGAAAGTTTTTGAATTTTAAGATTGGTACCCATTTAATTTTATTTTCTGAGGAATCATTTGGAGTTTCTAAGCAGATACTGGTGTTTATTTGTAACGGAATACAATTTACTTACTAAATCAAGGGATCGCACATAACTGTTTTGAGTTTATAAAAATCAAACCTAAAACAATAATTTAGATGAATGGAAGTATCTCTGGCAATAAGGCAAAACAGCATAAGTGTGTTTTTTTTTATTTTTTAGGAGAGAAATTCTAAATGTGGTAAAGTGGAAATGTTGTACGGATTGGATATAGTTATTTTGAAAGCATCAGACTTTATTACAGACTTACAAAACTTACTTATTTGGACTTTTCGAAACTTATGTTGTTTTGTGTTTCAGTCAAAGCTTTGTAATCCGAGTCATCCGATTGGTGTGAAAATGACATCAAACAGAATAGAAGCCCAGAAACCCATTGGTATTAATATCTCAATTTTGACATAACTTGAGTTATGTTATTGGGGGGTGTTCCAAAAATCTCGAGAGATTTTCGAATAAACAATTGGACTTTCAACTAAACTAGGAAGAGTTTATGTGTAAAGTGTCAAGTATAATGTCGCCTACTCGATAATAGGAAACGAAAACCGTACGCCCTAAGCATTCTTGGCGCTGAGCAGTCGGTTTCAAATCTCTCAACTTTTGTCATCTAATCTAGTAGCCTTGCATTTTGGATACGCTTCACTTGTATGGGCAAGCAGTTGTAGTTCGAAACGAAACCGTTTATACAAAACGAAAAATAATGCGAATTGAAACCGGGAATCAATGCTGGCTACTTTAAATCTGGTACATATCTCTCATTAAAGAACTCGGTGTTCAGATTTTTGCTGTTAATTGGCGCTTTATCCTGCTGCAATGTCGAATCATCGCCATATAACTGACTGCCATCTCCACCAACTTGTCGTTCAATAACTCCACATACATTTGGACGTTCATTCTGATCGATAAGAAAAACATCAGACTCTTTCCCTAAGCGCGGTGTCCACTCGACGTGGAAAGTTACGCGCGAAATAGACGATGTTTCGCAGATTCTTAACAGAGTCTGCTAAACTGCTGTTATCAACATGATAACCGAAACTTTGCCAATGATAATCTTTTCAAAATAACCTTACACTCTCTTAACGCTGTTGAAATTTAAACATGCTGTTGGTAAACAAAAAAAATTGGATGTTATGATTTTTAATGAAAGTGAAGTTGATTAATTAATGATGCAGAATAATGCCGAACTCACACAAAAAATATTTTAAGTTCTATTTTAATACATTTTAAATAAATAAAATGAAAACAAATTATTATTTCTTATTATTATGCCTTCTAGCAATCTTCAGATTTATCGCTATGACCCAAAAAGAACGTTTTTATAAATGGGGTGCCGAAAGGTCAACATTTCTATATGCTTCAGTCCCTGCTGCTTAGATTGACCCATAGCAATACTGTATGTTTGGGAGACCAAGCTCTCAATGGCATACCAATTCCTCTCGGCTACTAGTGTTTTTCGGCAGTCGTTTGCGCCCACGAACTTTTAGTCAATGGTTCTGAATTCTGTCAAAGAAGGTGAATCCAAAGGAACACCTCCTGCGCTACCTGTCAGGAAGCGCTTTGCAAATGGCATTTTGGTGTGGCAACGGTTGCTGACCTCTAGCGCTACCCAGGCAGCATTGCATTCCATCACTTGAAATATATAAATTTAATTATAAACAAGAAAGAAGGTCGGTCAAGCCCGACTATATCATACTCTGTAACTGACAAGTGCTGCCCATCACCGTTGCTATCGGTGCTGCCCATAATTGTTTGTTTTCCTTATATCTCGACTATCGTTCATCCGATCTTTACCAATCCTTTGGCAGATCGATAAATAATCCCGACTAAATATGTCCAGAAGGAACAATTCTTCTATCTATAAAACTGTGGAAGATATGATGTTTTTTCCAAATTTGCGGGGGCGTGGCAAAAATTGAAAATAAACTTGATCTGCCTGAAAGTATAAGAAGCATATGTCTCATACATCTGTCTGTTTCTATGCTATCTCCTCCGTCAGTTTTAAAGCTATCTTCACCACGTTGTTTTTGGTACATATACGCTGCACATTTGTTGGAATTGGCCGGATTGGATGACTATAGCATATAGCTGTCATAGGAACGATCGGTCCAAAAACTAGTTTTAGTGGGAAAAACCTCTTTGTTTTCAATGGAAACGCCTCCAAACTTTGTATTTCTTAGCTTACTATGCTTTTCCATGATTCCACCATATTTGGTAGAAATCAGGCATCTATATAGAATAGCTGTCATAGAAGAGTAGAGTCTGAAAAGTAGCAAAATTTTTTTGTTTTCAATGGAAATGTCTTCGAAACTAGCACGTATTTGTTTTATATGCCCACACAATTCTACAAATTTTGGTCAAAATTGGATGACTATAGCATATAGCTCCCATAGGAACAATCGGTCGAAAACTAATTCTTGTGAGAAAAACTTTTTTGTTTTTAAAAAATAGTGCCATACCCTGGCATATATTTATGTGATATACTTTTACAATATTCTGCAAAGTCTTGTCAAAATCGGATGACTATAGCATATAGCTGCAGTATGAATGATCGGTCGAAAAAGAAGTTCTAGTAAAAAACTTTTTTGTTTTAAATGGAATCGCCTTCAAAAATGTACATGTTAGTTTGTTTTGCTTTTCCAAGATTCCACTAAATTTGGTCGAAATCGGGTTCTATATAGTATAGCTCCCATAGAATAGTAAGGTCCGAAAAGTAGTCATATTTAGAAAAGCCGAAGCCGAAGATAACTTTCCCCTATTTTTTTTTATTATAAAAAGAGAGCGTAAGGTGAATTCAGTCCTGTCCGACTTCGATATACCCGTTACTCAGTTAAATTAATGTTGTAATGCGATCCCTTCTGTTAGTTAACAGAACATTTACATTAATGAGCAGATTTGAACATTATGTAAGCGAACAGCGCAAGCGGCGCCAAAAAGTATGCAACTATTACTTTGCCATCCTTATGAAACTTTCAGAAATTGTAGATATTGGGCACATAAACTACTCTGCAAAGTATGAGCTTAGTATTTTCAAAATTGTAGGAGTTATTAAGAAAAATGTATTGTGGGGGCGAAAGGGGGCGTGACCAAAATTTAAAATAAACTTGATCTGCGTAGGGACAATTGGAGTCTACATACAAATTTTGGTGGCTCTAGCTCTTCTACTCTCCGAGATCTAGGTGTTCATACAGACAGACGGACAGACGGACATGGCTATATCGACTCGGCTGTTGATGCTGATTAAGAATAAATATACTTTATGGGGTCGGAGATGCTTCCTTCTGCCTGTTACGTACATTTGCACTACTTTAGTATGACGGGTATAATAAGTTAAATAAGATAAAAACAAATGTTACTTCTAAGTCAAATCAAATTTTTAAACATCTGTTATTTTTGGTGCATTAAATGTAATTTCTAACTAGGATATAAAACCAAATAAACTATAATCCAACAAGAGTAGACAGTACGGCTTTCTTAACTTAAGAGTAGTTTCTACCCCAGGGCCCCATTTTTTAATGCCTCGCTTAAATTGAATAGCCCAAAAACTATAGTGGAACTCAGCTTATCCGAAATGGATGAAATATAAAGGAATCTGCTCAGGATTAATATGTTTTTCGGTCCTGCCTCCACGTTTGCGGTTGGTTAAAAAAAACCGAAGCAGTGGGCGGCCATGTCAAAACTTCGATTTTTGGACATACCCGAGTAAACCAAAAACAAAATTTTGAAATCAGCTAATATTTACTACCATATTTTTTCCAGAACCAGTTCATAAAAAATGGCGCGTAAAGTTTGGTTTTTGTTTTCGACAAACTAAAAGTTAATTATAATTTTTACATTCTGTACCAAAGGTACTCAGAGTATTTTAAGATTGTGCAAAAATATGTAACAGGCAGAAGGAAGCATCTCCGACCCTATAAAGTATATATATTCTTGATCAGCATCAACAGTCAAGTCGATCTAGCCATGTCCGTCTGTCCGTCCGTCTGTTTGTTTGTCCAACAACACACACAACAGAACTCAGAGAAGGATTGAGATAGAGGTTTGACATGTACGAACATATGCTTCTTATACTAGCACGCAGATCAAGTAAATTTTTAATCTTTTTAATCATATCTCCGACAGTTTTCTAAATAGAAGGTTCGTTCCTTCGGGAAATATTTAGTAATCAGGATTAATTATCGATTCGTTGAAGGGTTGGTAAAGATCGGATGAACGAGAAATAAGGATATAAGGAAAACAAACCATTATGGGCAGCACGGCTCGCAACGGTGATGGGCAGCACTTTTTTCCTATTGTTTTTAATATTTCTAATTTTTAAATTATTAGTTTGTTTTTAATCAAAAAAAAGAGTTATTGTTAAAATTTTTAATACAATTAAAAAAAAATCATTTTTATTTTGAAAATTATAACCGCTTTGGTCCCTGACTAAAACAACCTCAGTGACAATTGTCACTATCAGAAGCATATTAGTTTATTTGTTATTCTTCCCTGCGAGACAGTTTAAAGTCCAGATAATAATTAAAAAATTCCATGAGAATTTCTTAACCATATTTTTAATGGATTTTTAGATAAAATTTCAAGTTTTGATTTGTTTGAGAGTTCTGCCATGCTAAAACTTACACGTTCTCCGTTTAACTCTAATGCCCAATCATTAGAGATGCGAATAAGTGACCCCACACATAAAAACGTAGGAGAAAGGCCAACAAAAACAAGGAAAATGCAAACATCACGCATAAGTTTCATTTTATTTTGATTTTTATGACTATGTTTCCAGTGCTGTCGAAGCAGATGTCCCACCTGGATCACTTGCTAAATAACCAAACGAAAGAGCAGCAATATAAAAACGGACTCACCGAGGAGGGGTTGACCGGACTTGGATGTTCATGAGAACTAAAGCAGAGAAAATGCCTATTTACGAGCTTGCATGTGGCTGGACACATGGTAATCATATATTTTGGTCATATCTGTGGCCCATAAAACCAGTGTCCTTATGTGCCTGTCAATGAGTTGTTTCATGACATTTATTTCGCTTGTTCCTTCGTGCCGGGTACGGGTAGAGCCTTGGCTGGCAGCGAACTGCGGGGTGGGTCCTGCGTGCAGATGGAAAATATTTTAGTGTCCATTTAATGTCCAATCTAAGATGAGCTCGTAACTTTTGATCGAATAAACGAGCCCATTTGGACCAAGGTAAGGGTTCGGCTACGGGTTCGGCACGCAAACCTGCGTCTCTTGGGATAATTCTTTAATTTTCTCACTGACTGATAAGAAGAAGTTATTTGCCAGCTATTTGGTTATTTTATTAGTGGATTTTCTCTCCACAAGAGTCGGTTATAAATATTTAATTAAAATCAAAATTGGATTTTCACGCCAGGTTTTCATTTGTGAAAAACTTTTGCCCTTGCCAGTTCCGCGTGGGCAGTAATGAAGCTTCTCCGTCAAGAGAAAACCATGGGAATGTCAAGTAGTTGCCCAACACCTGGAATCTGATTCGTTAAAAATTTAAATCACATGTGCCCCCACTCCGCCGGTTCCGCCATTTCATCTGAATTCCCTTACCCGCCACCACAAAGTGTTTGTGGTTTTCAATGGCAATTTAAGCGCTGGGTACACGCAATTCTCGCTGCTTGCATAACTTCTTGACTTCGAGACATGGACCAGGTCATAAGGTAGATTTGCATGCGATGCCCCAGAGACCCCATTGAACAGTGGGAGATGTTTCTGATGGAAAACACAACATATACAAAAAATCTGATGACGCAGAACATTTCGTTGGACTTTGGCCCGATTTCTCAAATTGGTTTTCTCAACAGCAGTTTCATCTGAAATCGGTAAATTCCTATCGCTGCATTAGGGTGACCAGACACGGTCAACAAATTAGGTGTTTTTGTTAGCGATTTTTTAATTTTATTGAATGCAACTGGTAGTATTTTTGCGAAAAATTTATTGAAAACTGATTGCAATGGGTCAAAAGCAATAGCTGGGGACATTTGTTATCAAAGGAACGCTGACTACAGAGAAGTCAGCTGCAGTGATAAGGAAGTTACCACGTGCATAAGAAAGCAGCGCCGCCAAGTCCTGCTAACCGACCTAGTCAGAACCAAATACATCGCAACTGAAGTCAAGGTTTTAACTTAAACTCTGATCCTAGCATACATTATTTTACATGTAGATTTTGTCAACCTGAATCATTGAGCAAATGTAGCATCATCCAGATCAATACTCTCTTGCATTGGAGTTGAAAAATTCGTTTATTCATAATCATTTTGTGGCAGCCAATAATTATATAAACAAATCAAATGTTGGAGGCAGCTGTTTGTATAACGATAAAATATATCGATAATTCCATCGGCACTGAACTCGCAGTTCACTTTAACCAGTGCTCGAGCGCCTCACACAGCATGAGACACGCAAATTCGGTTAAACTGCCTGTCAAGTTGACTAACCGCACATTGAGCCTTAAAGTTAAGTTGAAAACGCTAATAGTTTCTAAGCATCTCTTTTTGAGCAGAATATTATATACCTTAATGCCTGTTCTCAGGAACAATAACTTTTATTTTTGTCACAATCAGACAGTTGTTCAAAATGTTTAGTTTTAACAGCTGTACAATGGTGTTCTATTTATATGAAGTACTGTGTCAAAATTAAAAATTGTTGTTGCTGGGAATAGGCCTTTAAAAAGAACATCTTTCAGTCTTTTGGGAACATTTTAAACACAAAAAATACAAGACTTAAAGAAAAAGCGCTGAATCCTCTTCTTATTTGTAGAGTCATGTGTAAATTTGTGTTACACATGAAAGCCATCTAGAAGATGAGAAATTTTCCCTTTCTATTTCCACCCGACAATCGACCGCGAGAACGGATGCGTTTTCGACATTTTCAACAAATTTTCTTTTACTTAACTATCGAGAACGTGTTCCGTTTTCGATCCGAAAAAGTATTACCTGTAGCTCAGTTTGTGGCAGCAAAACGTAAGTTCTCGTTACCGCATCTCTAACAAAAAGCGGACTTCAATTTTGTAAGAAACATACGTAATTCTCGTAGATCCGGAAACATACGAGAAATTGTCGGGTGGGTTAATGATTAAAAAAAAAAAGAAAGTTAACTTCGGCTGGGCCGAAGTTTTTTATATACTTGCAGCCTCCATTGAAAACAAATACAATTTTCTAACTAAAACTAACATACGGACCTTACTCATCAATATGAGCTATACTATATGAGCTATACTATATAGATGTCCGATTTCGACAAAACTTAGTGGAATAATGGAAGAGCATAACAAACTAACAATTACGAAATTTGGAGGCGATTCCATTTAAAACAAAAATATTTTTCTCACTAGAACTTCAATTTCGACCAATCATTCCAACTGCAGCTATATGCTATAGTCATCCGATTTTGACAAAATTTTTTAGAATTGTGTAAAAGTATATAAAATATGTATATGCCAATGATAACGACGTTTCCATAGAAAAAAAAACAAAATTGTTCTCACTATGACAGCTATATTCTATAGTCATCCGATTTTGACCAATCTTTGTTGAATTGTGTGAAAGCATTCCAAGTAACTAATTGCCAGTCTTAAGGATATTTCCATTGAAAATAAACAAGTTTTTCTAACTAAGACTACTTTTCAGACAATACTTTCTATGACAGCTATACCACTTAGGTGTCCGATTTCGAACAAACTATGTTAAACATGGGAAATGATAGTAAAATAATAAACACGAAGTTTGGACGCGTTTCTATAGAAAACAAAAAAGATATTCTCACTTAAACTTATTTTTCAACCTATCGTTCCTATGACAGCTATATGCTATAGTCATCCAATCCTGCCGGTACCGACAAATGTGCAGCGTATATATACCTAAAGACTTTTTGCAAAGTTTGGTGAAGATAGCTTTAAAACTGACTGAGGAGATAGCATAGAAACAGACGAACAGTCGGACGGAATGACAGATGGACAGGGCTTAATGAACTCAGCTCGTCATGCTGATCAAGAATATATATATTTTATGTGGTCGGAGATGCTTCCTTCAAGGAGTTTTACCAGCTTCTCACCTCCAGCCTTAACCAATTCAGGGGGCAGCTCATCAGCGCCAGCAGATTTGTTATTTTTTAGCTTTTTTATGGCTAACCAGACTTCGTTTTGGTCCATCTCTATGTTATCCATTGATGGAGTCGCTACTTCCCCAGTGGCGGCATTGGGTTCGCCATCACCTCCCAACAGGTTGGAGAAATAGTTTCTCCATTTCTCTAGTGCCACTTGCGGATCGGTGACCAGATTTCCATGCTCGTCCTTGCATAGTGTGTTCGTTTCGAACAGCACTTCGACTTCCTCCCTCTTGCGCCTTTCCCGCTCATTTTTCTTTCTCCTGAAAAGGCGCTTCTCCTCTCTCCTTTTCTTCTGGTATCGCTCCTTAACAGCCCGCGTTGCTCCCGACTGCAGAGTTCTCCTGAACGCAACATCTTTCTCTGCAGTAGCGCGGCAGCACTCATCATTGTACCATGACTGTTTTGCACAGAGATGTCGGAACTAGGGATGTCGAAAATAATATCGCTCATATGAAAATATCGATATACCTTAACGACCTTGAAGTCTCCCATTGCAACAGATTGTCCAAGCGGTGACTTACTGCGCATTGATTTTAGGTACTTCGTCTTATCCTCATTTACCGCTAAGCCCATAAGTTTTGACTGCTTCTCTATCTCTGAGAACGCCTTTTTTACCACAGATTCGCTTTTGCCGATGATGTCAATATCATCGGCATATGCAAGTAGCATGTTATCTCTGGTAAAGATGGTGCCCGTTCTGTTAGCATTTGGGCACTAGCGCAGTATGTACTCCATCAGCAGATTAAAGAAGTCGCACGATAAGGCATCACCCTGCCTAAAACCTCTTTTGGTATCGAAAGGCTCAGAGTGGTATTTTCCTATTTTGACGGAGCTTTGTGTGCTTCTCAACGTCATCATGCAAAGTCGAACGTACTTTGCTGGAATACCAAAGGTAGACAGGGCTTCAAAGAACTTTGACCTTATCGGCGTGTCAAAGGCGGCTTTGTAGTCAACAAAAAGGTGGTGGGTGTCGATATTTCTCTCTGGGGTCTTCTCCAGGATTTGTCGCAATGTGAATATCTGGTCCGTGGTGGATTTGCCAGGTCTAAAGCCACACTGATAAGGTTCAATCAGTTCACTTATTCTAAGCTTTAGACGTTCACATAGGATGCATGATAGAACCTTATATGCGATGGAAAGGAGACTGATCCCGCGGTAATTGGCGCAAACCGCAGGGTCTCCTTTTTTAAATATTGGACAGAGTACACTTAGATTCCAATCTTCGGGCGCATGCTTTCTTCGGACCATACTCTGCATAGGAGTTGGCGCATGCATCTTACTAGCTCCCCACCGCCAGCCTTGAACAATTCAGCAGGCAACTCATCAGCGCCAGCAGATTTGTTATTTTTTAGCCTTTTTATGGCTAACAAGACTTCATTATGGTCCGGCGGATCTATCTCTATGTTATCGATTGGTGGTGTCGCTACTTCCCCAGAGGCGGCATTTTGTTCATCACGTCCCAGCAGGTTAGAGAAATAGCTTCTCCATTTGTCTAGTGCCACTTTCGGATTTCTGACCAGATTTCCGTGCTCGTCCTTCAATAGTGCGACTCTGGGCTTAAAACCTTCGGATTGTTGCCTAATCTTTTGGTAGAATTCTTGAGTCTCACTCCTTCCGAACAGCACTTCGACTTCCTCCCTCATGCGCTTTTCCTGCTCATTTTTCTTCCTTCTGAAAAGGCGCTTCTCCTCTCTCCTTTTCTGCCGGTATAACTCATTAACAGCCCGCGTTTCTCCAGACTGCAGAGTTCTCCTGTAGGCAGCGTCTTTCTCTGCAGTAGCGCGGCGGCACTCATCATCGTACCATGACTGTTTTCGGGAGTGCTCGGCATATCCGAGAGTCTTCATGGCAGCCGTACTCATGGAGTGTGAAATATGTTTCCACTGTTCACTTATACCTGAAGGAAAAGGTGAAATATCCTTGAGCAATTGGGTGTGTTTTGCTGTGTAGGCTTCTAAGGTCCGTTGTGATTGCAGCTACTTGACTTTCGGCTTTCGACGTGTACTAGAGCGTGCGGCATGTGCCACACTGACCCGTGTGCGTACATTGGCTGCAACAAGGTAGTGATCCGAGTCAATATTGGCTCCTCGGCGCACACGTACGTCTAGAACACTCGAAGTGATCAATCTGGTTTCGTGTCAAAAATATTTTGCCTTAAGTCTGAGTGCGGCAAGTCGCTTGTCAACTGGTGTAAAGCTGATGACAGAGCGGCACAGTCTTTTGTTGACTGCAAAGCCGCAACCAAATTCGTGTTTCGAATCGTTGGTTTCGGATGTTATCTTCCTACACCCCTGTCCAGTCCATTTTATTTCCTGAAGTGCGGTAACGTCCGATGAATGTTCCTCGAGGACATCCACCAGCTTGGAATCCGCGCGCTCTCTATTGAGGGTGCGAACATTCTAGGTGCATATCCTCAAATCGTGGTCCTTAAAACGTTTGCCAAGCCCGATGTAACGCCTCCTATTTGTACTAGGGTAGGATCGCCGCTCACGTTAGCCAGCAGCTTTGCGGAGGCGCAGTAAGCTACATACGCCCCCATAACCACAGGAAAGTTTCTGTCTTCCAAAGAAGCCCTAATCGATAGCTTTACAATCGGTAGCTTTAAAATGTGTATGGCAGATTTTTTCATTTGGACCAAAACTAAATCCTAAGGATTCTTCCCACAATTTTTCTTTTTTTCATCTTTGGAACATGAATAAAATTTACTCTCTCAGTTTCAATACTCGCACGACAATAAATGCAAAAGGTAATTTATTTTCTTCTCACGTAAGGGTTAAAGCAAAGAACAAAAAATTCGAAAAAATTTCGTCCGATACGAGTCTACTCTGTTGACAGCCTGCCAATTACTGACAATAAGGGACTAATCGAGAGAGCAGCTCTCATGACGGGACCACCTTATACCTATTACATCATGATTCCTTCTATGCATTCCAAACATCTAGCAAAATTATAAATTATGTAGATTTTGCTACAATTATTTCAAGCAGGCCAGGAAAGCATCGTTAACTTATTAGAATTTTAGAATTTTCGAGAAAATTTTTATTCCACCTAATTCACATTCTATTACTTGTTCGGCTAACGATAACAACTCAAGGTGTATAAAATTATTTTACCCATTTTCAAAAACAAATACTTAAGCTGCTTAAAATGGCTTCGTTGCCCAAGAAAAACCGAAAGCGTCTGCTCGATCAGTTTGAAGAAGTGGAAGATGGCGAAATATCTGAGTCGCAAAGTACTGCATATGAAGTGGAGGAATTTAATGATGGCTTCGATGAGAATCTAATGGGCGATGCCGAGGATCGTGCCCGCTTGCAAAGCCTCAATGAGCTGGAACGTGAGAAGGAGCTGTATCAACGCAGTTTGCGACGTGAAGATTTACAACATAAATGGAACATTAAGTGTCAATTGGCTCGGGAGAGGCGGCAGTCCGTTTCGGATGACACTGAAGTGGACTTGAAGGAGCGTTCAAAGGCACGAAGACTCAATCTAAATGTGCAACGTGCGGGTGACAAGCGAGGTTCTGCCTTCGAACGTCTGCTGGAAATGCGTCAAAACAAACAAATTATCAAATCCAGTTCGGAGCAGGACGTAACCAAGAAAAAAGTGAAACTGAGGGCCACTGATATCTATTCCGATGATTCGAGTAGCAGTGGTACCGATACGGAGGACTCTAGTTCGGTGGGTGCTCCCCAAAAGGAAGCAAAAATAGCTTTAGTGTCCACTCTCGAGCAAATAAGAAAAGTCGTGCTCACACGACACCAGTTGGAGAGTTTTTTGGACAAACCCATATTTGAGGAGACGGTGACCAATTGCTTTGTGAGGGTTAGCATAGGCATAGCGGGGGTACACACGAGCTTGGCATATCGCATTTCGCAGGTTTTTGGCCTAAAGGACAACGCAAAAGAATACCAATTGGGAGCAAAGCGCACAAAACTTGCCTTATGCCTACAGTATTCCGGTCATCGAGTATTCACTCTCATGAATGTGGTATCCAATCAGCCGACGAGCCATCTGGAATTTGATATATGGATGGGCACTTGTCAACGTGAGGGTATTCCTGTACCTCCGCTCTCTCTTATTGAGAAAAAAGAAAAGGATATTGAAGTCGCCTCCAATTACTCCTTTACCGAGGGCGATGTTGAGATTATGGTGCAGAACAAGCGACGTGAAGGCAAAAAAACGGGTAATTCCGCCTATCGCAAAGTATGCCTCATCATGGAGCGTGACATGGCGGTGGGCTCTAATGATCTAGAGAAGGCTAATCGATTGGAAAGAGAAATACAGGAACTGGACAAGCAAACCCGGAGTGAGCCCACACGAGTACACCGTGTCACATATATGAGCTCACCGCGCGTTGCGTCCGTGCCTAAAGTTACTTCGGCCAAGAAATCTTTACATGAACGTCCACCTAATACGGATGACCATATTTTAGAACATTATATGCGTCGTAAATATAAGAAAAGTGCTGTGGTAAGTCGCTCTCGTGTGGAAGTTGAGAACGAGGAATGGGAAGATGTGACTGCAAATGTGGATCTGGTGGTAAAAGAGAAGGAAAAGGTCCAAGAGAAAGAAAAACCGGCTCCGGAAGAGTTGGATCTCTATGAGTTGCACAACTTTGAGGTGAATCTTGATATTAGTGGACTACGTGAGTGCAAAAATATGTGATTATTCCTTATGCTTACTTTACGCACTTGATTTCTTTTTTACAGCCCCATTAAGTGCCATTTATAAGGACATCAAGATTTAGATGAAGTAAAAAATCTGTAGTTGTCGCTAGTCAATATAAAAATGTTCTGCCTTGATGAAAATTCCGTTTAAACAAATATTCACAAAAACTAGCAGTATTTGATGTAATAAATGACGGATATATGTATCACCCACTCACTTCAACACTCATAACATAACACTTCATATTCAAAATAGTCCATTTGGGAAAATCGCGATTAAGATTGTTATACTTGATGCTATATCATAAAGGGTGATTTTTTAAGAGGAAAGTATAGGAATATAGGAAAGTTTTTTAAAAAAAAAACATAAAATTCAGAAAAATGCATGAAATCTTTATTTGAATCGATAGTTCGGTCCATATAATTTAATGTTTGAAGATTATTTCATGCAAATGTTGACCGTGACTGCGCCTCAAATGGTCCATCCGCTTAGTCCAATTTTGGCATACTCTTTCCAACATTTCGGCCGGTATCTCACGAATAAATGCTTCAATGTTGTCTTCCAATGCGTCAATTGAAGCAGGCTTCTCTGTATAGACATTGAACGTGAAATAAAATGTTCAACGAACTCGCCTCTCAATAAATCCATTGTTGGGCGTGCTGTGTGGCATGTGGCACCGTCTTGTTGAAACCACATGTCATGCAAGTCAAGCTCTTGCATTTTGGGCAAAAAAAAGTTGGATTTCATTTCACGGTAGCGCTCACCATTCACAGTTACGTTACGATTCGCATCATCTTTGAAGAAGTACGGTCCAATGATGCCACCAGCCCATAAACCGCACCAAACTGTGACTTTTTCTGGATGCATTGGTAGCTCTTGCAATGCTTCTGGCTGATATTCACTCCAAAATCGGCAATTCTGCTTATTTACGTACCCATTTAGCCAAAAATGAGCTTCGTCGCTGAACACAATTTTTCGGTAAAAAAGTGGATCTTCGGCCAACTTTCCAAGAGCCCATTCACCAAAAATTCTACGTTGCGGTAGGTCGTTCGGCTTCAATTCTTGCACCAGCTGTATTTTGAAAGGCTTCACACCTAAATCCTTTCGCAAAATTTTCCACGTTGTTGAGTAACAGAGGCGCAATTGCTGCGAACGGTGACGAATCGATACTTGAGGGTCATCATTAACACTGGCCGATACAGCTGCGATATTTTCTTCAGATCGCACTCTACCTAAGCGTGTTGGTGGTTTAATGTCCAACAATGTATATTTGGTGCGAAATGTAGTCACAATAGCCCGAATAGCCGCTTCAGTGGGTCGATTAAACTGACCATAAAATGGAAGAAGCGCGCGATGAACTTTCTTAACAGAGCACGCATTTTGATAATAAAATTCAATAATTTGCAAGCGTTGTTCGTTTGTAAGACGATTCATGGTTAAATTATAGACCAAACTAAAGATGTTTGACAGTGAAACAAAACACGAAACGTGCGTGAGCTGCTTAAACTAAGAGTGCGCCTTGCATCTGTCCACCTATCGACACTGCGCTAATATTGGGAATCGTCCCTCGGAACGCCTTACGCAACCCACCTTAGGTACACCAATATGGCCAGAAAAGTTCTCCTACACACAAAAAAAATATTTTTCAAGTTTTTAGAAAATCGTGAGCATCTCCGACCACATAAAGTATATATATTCTTGATCAGCACTGCGAGCTGTGTTGATTTAGCCCTTTCCGTCTGTTTCTATGCTATCTCCTCCATCAGTTTTAAAGCTATCCTCACCAAACTTTGCATAAAGTCTTTTGGTACAAATACGCTGCACATTTGTCGGAACCAGATGGATCGGTCGACTATAGCATTTAGCTGTCATAGGTCGAAAATATAGTTCTTGTGAGAAACATTTTTTTTTTTTTTTGTACTTTTAGACAATTCTACAAAGTTTGGTCAAAATCGGATTACTGTAGCATATAGCTGCACTATGAATGGTCGGTCGAATCGAAGTTCCAGAAAGAAAAACTTTTTTTGTTTTAATTGGGATAGCCTCCAATTTTCGTAATTAACAGCTTGTTGTGCTTTTCCATGATTTGGTCGAAATCGGACTTATATAAAGGATAGCTCCCATAGAAAAGTAAAGTCCGAAAAGAAGTCTTATTTAGAAAACAAACTGCAAGGGTATACAAAACTTCGGCCGAGCCGAAGTAAACTTTCCCTATTTTGTTTTTTATATTTCCTTGATATTTGTATTGTAAATACGTGGAAAGAATACGCGGAAAGAAAAAATAGGACGACAGCCATTACATTTAGTAAAACGCCATTATTTTAGCAAAGAATATTTCTTAATTGTAGAAAGATAAATTAGAATTTCGCATTTAAATATAAAAAAATTTATGTAGAAAATCGCCGTAAAATTTAGAAAAGTATAAAAAGACGACGCTTGTAATTCTCAAGTTCAAATTCCCCGCCTTTGGAATATAAAAGGGGCAGCTGATATTAGCCCTAAAATCTAGAAAAATTAATGTAGAAAATCGCCCTAAAATAAATAAAAAATATTTATGTGGAAAATCGCACTAAAATTTAGAAAAATATAAAAAGACGACGCTTGTAATTCTCAAGTTCAAATTCCCTGCTTTCGGAATATAAAAAAGGCAGTTGATATTCTGATTGCTGAGTGCTTAGCATTTGACTGGATTCTTTACTGAGCCTCACGCGCGTGCTTTGGTAGTCGAGTGAGATAAGATGCCTTTCGTGTTGAAGTTTCCCCAAAGTTCGAGTCCCTGACAAGGTAAAGTTAGAAAAAAATATAATGATTACTAATTTAAATGTGTTTTTCAGAAAAAAGACTTTAGTGAACTAACAAAGAAAAATCCTATAAAGAAACAAGAAAGGGAGCTGTAGTCGAGTGCCTGCTCCCTTGATTTCGTGTGTGTTCTTTACATACACAAGCAAAATCTCTCCCACAAGCAAAATTGATTCGTATATAACTTTGGTGTTTTTTGTCCGATCTTATTGATCTTATTGATTCAGAATAGATAGATATTGGGCCTTGAAAGTTTCGAGGGTCTAACTTAAGAATTGTGGCTCTGACAGTTTTTTGCGTTTAAAGGGGGGAGGGGGAGCAATGTTCCAAATCTGAAACAAACTCGATTTAAATATGGTATACTCCTACCTACATACAAAAATTTGTGGCTCTATCTCTTATAGTCTCTGAGATCGACGCGTTCATACGGACAGACGGACGGACAGACGGACATTGCTAAATCGACTCGGCTGTTAATGCTGATCAAGAATATATATACTTTATAGGGTCGCAAATGCTTTATTTTGCCTGTTACATACTTTGGCCCAACTTCATGATCCCCCTTTTCCCATTTTTAATGGGAACATGGTATAAATATGTAAGGGGCTTATACGCGTCTTGGTGTCTTAATTTTAGAAAGTCACAGTCCTATTATAAGAAATAATTTTTCTAAAATATATGCTGAATCGCCTTTGACCACTTTTTTAAGGCGATTTTCTTAATTTTAGGGCGATTTCAGCTGTTTTTTTTTTTTGGGTATAGCATCTCCGGATCTTCATCCCTGGCGAGCTACCTCAAGGGCAGTCATCATCTGGATCGCGTCACCAACGGAAACCCGGCACCGAGAGGGTGTTCTCCTCTATTATCGCTATAGCATTAAGTTAAATAAAACTATCACCTGAATAAAGTCATACAGTGAAGACTCGATTGAGACACTATTCTTGTTCTTTCTGGGAAGACTCAAGGGAAATTTATGTATACAGAAATTTGTTTTCTTTTTGTTTAGGCGTGGTTGTTGTACATAAATTTTCCTTGACTCCTCCGACAAATTCGCTGCGTATTTGTACTAAAAGATTTCGCGCAAGTCTGGTAAAGATACCTTTCAAACTGAAGCAGGAGAGGTAGCGGACGGACGGATAGACGGACAAACAGGGCCTAATCAGCTCAGCTCGTCATGCTGATCAAGAATATATATACGAAAAAGAACTTGATATGAACCACACTCAATTAACATTGTAAAGGCACCCTTCTAATTACTTTAATGTCCTGTAGCGAAAGTAACTTCAAAGGAAACATGTTGTTGCTGTATCTCTTCATTTCATCACAGATATATTAAGCCCCTGACCCATGGACAATGGACGGATGCGCGTGATGCCCGAAAAGGATGCCATTAAGGACAACGGTTACAATCGTTAGTGAAGCCATTAGTTTGCAGAGCGCCAATATGCGAAAATCACATACGAACAGACAATGTCCACCCCAACAAAATGTAAGTGTATAATTGCAAGTGTAATAACTTTGGCAGCCAAAAACCCCTCCCCAAAAAAAAGGAGTCCCACCAAATGTGTCCAGTTTGGGTTTCGAGAGTCACGAAGTTGGTAACGACACCAAGCCAAACCAAACCAAACAAACAATAACAATAAAACAAAGGCCAAGTCCGAAGTAACTGAAAATAATTTCAGGGATATTATCGCCAGCGTCGCGTCGGCAGATGTCCCAAGTGCGATATGAGAGAAAAGGACACGGTCGCATCAACATAATGTCTACTTTACAATGTGGATAACACTGGCTAAGAAAACCCGAAATCACATCCATATGCCCACCTTACTGACCAACCCCCCTTTTGGAGCACTCTCTGGCCACTCGCACGCCACGATGCAATAAGTTACGGCTGCCTCAGCCATTACGGGACAGAACCATGGGCCAGGCACAACCGCTGGCCGGAGACAAATCCGAAATCCATACTCGTAAACAAATGCAACTAATCGCCGTTCATGTTGAACGTGTTCACGGCCAGGCCAACGTGAAATTGTGGCCAGCTTCGCATAGTATTGCACTGGTCATTCTGTGAGGGGAACGATGCGGCGGACTGCTGATTCAGATGGCATTCTGTATATTCGCTGCTAGGCTGGGCTTAAGCAGCATATAAGTATCTGTAGAGTAAAACCAAAAACCAATTTCAATAACTTCTTTTTGCTTCCAAACATTTCGCGATGGGTACGAGGAAAACGTAATAGTTAATGTTAGGGTTAGTCGGCGAGACCAGTTGACACAGTGGAGAATGTATTTTTGAGTGGTTTGCATCCCTGATAATAGGGGCATATTGGGAGTGAATGTCTAATATTATTTAGACCATAGCATCAAAATAAAAACGCTTGGACTAAAAGAGCTGCATAAAAAGCATACGGGATTTAATTTAAGTGTGGAAAATAAAAATATTTTGGACGATTAGTCAGCTGGACAGTACATCCCAATCCACATGTTCTCATTTAAAAGTCTTCATTAATTCGAGTGAGTTGTCTGAAAATGAGGAATCAGATGAAGACAATGATCCTGAACTTAAGTTGGCTAATACTGAAATTAACGGATACGCTTCTAATCCAATTGATCTTCAGGAGAACTTAATGAACTATTGGAAAGAAAAAAATTCACTTATCCTCGTCTCTACCAATAACAAAAGTCCTGCATAGTGTGCCTGCTACTCAAGTTTCAGTGGAAAGAGCATTTTGTGCCAATTATATTAATTTGGATATGGTGGCTTTGCCTATTAGGACTTTACTAAGAAAACTATACTGCTGGCTATAGTTGGATTAGATTTCGGTTTATTGGTTTTATATTCCAGTTTACAAATGATATTTAATGCACCACATGATTGCTTTAAATTTGGTCGAAATCTGACATCTATATAGTATAGCTGCCATAGACAAGTAATGTTCAAAAAGTAGTCTTATTTAGAAAAACGAACTGCAAGGGCATACAAAACTTCGGCGGAGCCGAAGTCACCGACCCCATAAAGTATATATATTCTTGATCAGCATCAACAGCAGAGTCGATATAGCCATGTCCGTCTGTCCGTCTGTTTGAACACCTAGATCTCGGAGACTAAAAGAGCTAGAGCCACCAAATTTTGTATGTAGACTCCCATTGTCCCTACGCAGGTCAAGTTTATTTTAAATTTTGGCCACGCCCCCTCCCGCCCTTACAATAATAAATGTTAAATAATTCCAAAAATTTGCCATATGTGCCCAATATCTTCAATCTGTGAAAGTTTCATAAAAATCGGATAATAAACGGCAGAGTTATAAAGGATATAAAAAACGTTGCATACTTTTTGACGCTACATGCACTTTTTGCTCCCAAAATGTTGAAATGGTCACATTAATGTTAATGCTCTGTTAAATAACATAGGGAAATGCTATTTAACACTAACCAAATCAATGAGCAATGACGAAATGTTCGCCGTTAGTGGAAATGTTCGAGGCAGATTTTTGTGTCGAACACCTCCACTAACGACGAACATTTCGTCGAACTGAACAAATTCGACGAACAAATTCGTGTGTGGATGGCCTGCTTTACCTTTCTTTTTTGTTCTCACAAATTTTCTGTGGGTTCTATAGTTTTCAGGTACGATGAAAAATTCATGTTTCACTTTTCCCCATTTTTCTTGTTTCCGGTGAGACCTACGCACAATTGTCGCATAATATAAATTAATAGCACAAAATTTGCAACAACGTTCATTCAAAACATTTAGCTGTGCTCTCTAGAGAAGGACCTCTAGAATGTGCCAGAGGAACCAGGATACTAATTAGTTCCTCTTGACATCGGCAGAGCTAATGTTGACACTCAACTCGTCTACTTACTATTTTTGAATTTATTTTCCATCACCCTGTCCTTGCTTTAACAGATACAAAGTAAAAATCTTAAAAAAAATTTTTAGTAAGTAATAATTTTGATATCTTCATATACTTCTAGTAAATGATTTTATGTAAGTTCACCATCAATCAGCTCTACCATGCTAGTCTCATCTTTTCTTTTCCTACCACAGCACCAAGATGGAGGCTTGCCCGCTTTTGTTGGCCATTTTCGTGCATATGGTGCTTAACACTTCTTTATTTATTCATCAACCTAGAGAGGTTTACATACGGGGAACTGCTTTGGGTAGCCAGATATTCTATCTGTCTATGATGGATCTCCTTTCTGATACGGTTGTAATACCGCAACACTGGAACTGCTTACCGCCATGGGCCAAATTCGTTATTGATACGATTGTGGCTTTTGTACTGGGCGAGTTCGCTGTGGTCGTGCTTTGGTCTGCCCTGGAGAATATAAGTATGCAAATTGTCACTCGATTGAGTTATGTTATGGGACTTATGTACTGGCATACGGCCATGATCACCGTATGCACGTTAACATCGAGTATTATCGTCTCGATAGTAATTGCTGGCGCCACAAAACGGTATGCTCTACTGAAGCTATTTTTACGTCGAACTAGAATCATGGTGTGGGAATATGCCTTAAAAAGGCTTAACTACAAAGTTCAAAACAGGGGGATGTCACATCAATCCATTTTAAGAAGGTTCAAAAATGTTAAAAATCAAGAAATTACTCGATCCAAATTACGTACGCAAAAGATGAGATAAGCTGAAAATAAAGACGCTCAAGCATTTTTGTGCCATTTTCCTTCTCACAGAATCTGCGCAGCATCACCCACTTGACAAGTGGACAGCAGCTCGGTATCCGGCCGCAACATTCTACTCTTGATGTCGCATAAATTTGTGTCCTGCTCTCAACCAGTCAGCGTAATGCAAGCTGAGGCCGTGGTAAGCCAGTGTCCCATGCTTGGGCATCCTGTCTGGGGTGTCTCGTTCAAATTTATTTACTTTGTTATTTATTTTGTCACTTTGCAATGATTTTGAAGTTTTGCAGACAAAGAACATGGAAAGAGGAATTGGTCTTGAATTGTGATTGGGTAAGCTTGCTTGTGATGTGGTGGAGGTTCAAGTGGTGCATGTCAATTTTCCATTGACGACTTGAAGCTTAAATGGTTAACTTTAATACGGACACTTTTATAAAAATGTAATACTCTGCAGAGGTTGGTCCAAAAAATTAAAGTACGTCGAAAATCATCGTAAATTAGATCGTAAGTGTGTTTCAAAAAGCATCGAACCAAAAGTAGTGGTTCTTACTGTATTTACTTCTTTGTTTGTCTTCAAATTTCTTGAAATACTCAATCGATTTTAAAATATTTGGCTTTTCACAGTCCTAAGGGCCAAATCGAGTTCTCTTAATCTCTTGGCTCTGTGCTTCCCATTTTCCCACAAGTGAAATGGATCCACAGCTTAGTACCGAATACCAATGTTAAAGTTTATAAAGCTTTTCCATGCCTTCACAGGACAAAATTTTATTTGTAATATCAACATTTTCAATCTTTGACTTAAAATTGTTGAAATTAAATTTTTAAATTGTTGTTATTGATTTTACTAACTTAAACGCATAATCAAAACTAAGACCATTTAAAATCAACTAAATATATCTTTGATTAAAAGTGTAGACACTTGATTTTAAAAGTAGTAAAGTCAACAATGCCGATTTTTCAGTAATATCAAAAATGTTGGACTTTTGAAATCAAAAATGCGAGGCTTTGATTTCAAAATGCAAACAATTTTGTGGAAACAACTTTTATTTTCGATTGAACCAATTAAACGTAATAACAAAATGTTAGACATGATCATTTTGAATCAACAGTGGGGGTCTTTGATTTCAAAGTGCAGACACCTTTGTTTTTAAACGTGTTTAAAATCAACAATGCCGCTTTTGATTTCGCAGCAAAGGCCCGATTTCTCAATGTGCGGCTGGTCAACTTGACTTGGTTAACCGAATTTGAGTGTCTCAAACTGTGTGTGGCGTAACCTGAGGAACAGACTTAACCGCAGCTAAAGCACTGGTTAAATTAACAGCGTGTTCAGTCCCGTAGAAATTATCGATATTTTGATCGATATACAAGCAGCTGGCTCAACACTTGCTTTGTTTATTTTATTATTTGCTGCCACAAACTGTTTTTGAATAAACGAATTCTTCAACTCCACGCAATGGAAATGGAATTTAAAAAGTATGAACAACGAAAACACACTCCAAGAGAGTACAGGGAGTAGAAAGTAACTGTACTGGATAAGGCCAAAATTTTTCAATGATTCATGTTCACAAAATCCACATGTAAAATAATTCTTTCTAGGATTAGAGATAAAGTGGGATTTCCAAAAAACATGTAAACCTTAACTTGACTTGCGATTCATTTTATTGTGACTAGGATTGATATCAGGAATCATGTATTGTTGTCAAAGAGCAATTTTTTGATAGCGCTGCAGAGCGCTGCATTCTTATGCATGTGAAATTTTCTTATCACTGCAGCTGACTTCTGTTGAGTCAGCGTTCATTTGATAAGCCGTACAGGTAAATGGGATTCAAAAATTCATAACAAAAATACCTAATTTGTTGACAGAGTCTGGTCACCCTTTTAGGTTAGGTTGCAGTGGTTGATATGTGAAACTCCCATTTCCTCACGATGGCCAATGCAGAGTAGAGTAGAGGGAGTGTCGTCCCCGTTAAATCAATTTGGTAGTAGCACGAATTTGAGCAGAGTTGACATCCGTTTCAGAGATGTCAGACAGATCGTTAAGGAAAGGACGACCTAAAATTGCAAGTCGCCATCTGCTGAGAGCTGGACAGTGACAGAAAAGGTGTTGTACACACTCCTCTACATCAGCTGAATTGCAGGTTCTACAGAAATCATTGTGTCCGATGGCAAGCCTTGCGGCGTGTCTTCCAATTAGACAGTGTCCAGTCAGGGAAATAAAATTTATTGTTCCTGGGAACAGGCCTTAAAGTGGAGAATTTTGAAATCAAAAGTGGAAAACTTTGAAATCAGAAGTGCTGCCCTGTTGTTATAAAAAGGAAAAGCATTTGGATCAAAAGCAACTACTGACATTGGCGACCGTTTGAAAAAGACCGCTTGCCGAAAAGGTCTTTTCTGTGTGTATGTTTGTGTGTGAGCTGCGTGCTTCCATCTTATACATTTTCTGCATAAATACGTATGCATGCACAACAACAAAGCTTTTGTTTATGCATTCGCTCTCTCAGACTCTCTCACACTGATACTCTCTGATCGCACCAGAGACTGCTCTTTCAACCTTTTCACAATAACATTTTGATGTGCGGGGATTTTATTAACTCACACTTTGAGACCGCTTGACTGAAATGGGCCTGTTATTGGCCGCTTAACAGCGAGCGCAAAAGCAGCACACAATCGGTTGAGGGAAGACCGAGCCCTTTATTTTTTTTCAGTTGCTGTCGTGAGCAGAGCAGTCTGAAAATATGGGTTGAGAGTTATTTACGTGCTATTGTTTTTAGCAATAAACGGTGCATACGATTGATTTGAACCTCAGCTCGATAGCTTCTAAACTGAGACTATACAGGAAAAAAATTTCGTTGGTTGAATCAACCCATCCGAAAAGTAAGTTTACTGCAGAATATTGTTTCTTCTTTTTTGGTATGTTTCGGTTAAAATACATAGTATTGTAACTCTCTCGTATTTGGTACAAATATTAAAACTCCGCGATTTTCAGTTCACCTTTCATAGGGGTCTGACTGCTCGAACTCCAACAAAGAGATCACAAGTAGGTTTACTTTTTTAGTTAGATATAATATTAAAAATTTTTACCTATTTTTAGTTCAATACCATCTCAGACGATTGTTAAGTTGTGAGATGGCGCAACTGGCTAAGAGGCATTCCTATCGTTTTCAGCTATTTGTTAAAGCTCATTCGATTTTACTAGAATTTAGCTGTAAATAATGGTAAAAAAACTGAATTTACTTACTACCCTGTGTTGGTGCGGTGGGTATTTTCAACTGTAATTTGTGGTTCATTGGTTGGCTAGTTTATTGTGCTACGGCGGTTGATTTAGTTCGTTAAAATTTGTCACGTTTTGTTTTGCAGATACCAGTTTACTGTAACCCCAAAGAAAAAGGTGAACTTTGAATTTTTTTGGGGGCTAACAAGTAGAGTTTGGCTGAGCTTATTGGGACATTATGTCGAATTCAGATAACGGCTGGGTTTTGAGAGTTACACCACTTGTATGAAACCACAAAAAAAAAATTTTCTTTGTAATTCTGGATGTTAAAGCTCAGCATGTCAAGTAACTTTGTAGTAACAGTAACGGTGTGACCGTTTCTTCGAAGACGTAGGGCCCGACAATGCAGCGTGTTGAAACTTCACACCACTCTGTCACACGAAGTGGATGCAATTTCGTCTCATGGAGTATCTGTGGGTTGGAAGTTCTCCATATTTGACAATTTTGTTTGTTTATGTTGCCGTTTAAGTCGAAATGGGCCTCGTCAGACATAAAAAGACAGTTCAACATGTTTTCGTCCTCTTCCACCATTTGAAGCATCTTCTGGCAAAATTCCAAGTGAATCGGCAAGTCTGCTGCGTTCAGTTTGGCCACTTGAATCTTATATGGGTATCAGTTCAAGTCATTGTGCATAATTGACTGCAATGAGTGTCTGCTTATACCCATTTGAGCAGATAAGTTCCTTGTCGAAACTCTTGGATTTTTTGTATGGCTGCAGGACGTTTTTAAAATACCCTCTGCAAGAGTATAAAAAGCAGTTGAAATAAAGAATTCTTAGGAAAACTTCAAGAAGGTAATACTTACGACTTGTTCATATCAGATATACATACTCTCAAAGAAGGAAGATAAGTTTAGCTAGGAACTAAAAAGGATGATTCGTGCACATTGTAATTCTCTCATTTCTCTGCCTTGGAAGTATCCCAATAAGCATTCTTCTAAACATTTGACTTGTTGCTAAAGTTTCTCCAAAACCAAATGGCTAACATTTGGTTAATAAAATCTGCCGCAAGGTACATCTGCAAATGTCTTCAAATATCAACCACCACGTTTTAGTTTTGTGGTCAAAAAACTAAAATTGTACAATACAAATTTATGGTTAATAGAAAAAAAGGGATCAAGACCAACGGATGAGGCACGCACATTAACCCAACTGCCGACAATTCCTCCCCTTTTTTGGCGATGCCTATCTCCTGCTAGCTGGTCATCCGCCTGTTTTGGGACACTCACTGGACACTCAACACTCGTAAACATGCTCGAATCATACGATATCGAAAAATAATCTCGCAACGGAAATGGCATATTTAACAGGCCAAAGGATTGGCTGCGATTTAACTTATAAAAAGACGATGGCGAATCCAATGCCCAGCAGTAGAGCCATCGCCTTCGTCTCCTCCCCCCGCGCAGAATGCTGCTGCTTTCAGGCAACACTTTTTCGGGGGATTTTTAGTGTTTATTGCCGTAGATTAGTTTGTTTATTGTAATCCTTGTTATAAATTAAGGAAAACTTGCGCTTAAAAACTCATTGGCAGCAGCAGAAGGGTTGCGCCAAGTTGTAGGAAGTTCTGCCGGCGAATGGGTCGTGGTCCCGGCTGGCCATATTAATTTGCCGCATATTTCCCCAAAGGCATCGAAAACGAACTTAGCGAGATAATTGCTGCAAATGGTTTACGACCGCAGTCCGATAAATGCGACGATAGGACAAAACCATAAAAAACTTTATTTAGTTTTGAATTGAAAGACAGAAATTTGTTAAGTAATCACAGGATTCGCTTGAATCAATGAACTCCTGAAAGTAGTTTTAAAACGAATCTGAGGGAATTTTGAAGGTTCTTTACAAAATATTAATAGTTAAAAAATGAATTCAGCTCTTTATAATATTGATTTGACAATACAACAGCCATTTTATTAAATTTTATTTAGTCATTTTATTAAAAATAGATTTACTTTTTAAAAAAGGTTGCATCTATATATAAATCTGTTGGAATGATTAACAGATAAGTTTAACATCGCCAAGGCAAAGGGCTTCGCCTAGACTGTTCAAAATTTGCCTACAACTTCTATTTCCTACACTGAACCAAAAAAATTGATCCATTCGGGATCAACTCTATCCAAAACACTATTAATAATGGGTTGTTCTCGAAATGGCGTAAATTAAACCCGTCCGGGATCAACACTTTGACCGATATGACAAGTATATGCTATAGTCATCCGATCCGGCAGGTTCCGACAAATGTTCAGCGTATTTGTACTAAAAGACTTCGTGCAAAGTTTGGTTTAGATAGCTTTAAAACTGACGGAGGAGATAGCAAAGAAACAGACAGACGAACGGACAAGGCGAAATCAACTCAGCTCGTCGTGCTGATCAAGAATATATATACTTTATGTGGTCGGAGATGATTCCTTCAATGCATTACAAACATTCGCACAATTTTATAATACCCTCTGCAAGGGTATACAAATTGGTAACTGTTTTGTAGAGCTACCCCTCACCAAAAATTCTGAAAAAAAATCCTCCATGGACCCCGAACTTACAAGAATTTTGACGTCTTCAGATCGCGGGGACTTCCGCAGTCCAATGGTAATAATTATTTTAAATTTGATTGTTTTTTGCCTTTGCAATCATTACTTTTTTTTTTATAAAGAATATCTATTTATTTCTATAAGCTTGATGTTGACCCTCCTTTTATTCGATTCTGACTATGAAAATCCAGTCCATTATTTAAGAATAGTCAATGTTTCGATTGGGTCTATAAATGCAGCCAATTAGTGCTTTTTATACTCTGTACCAGAGGTACACAGAGTATATTAAGTTTGTGCAAAAGTATGTAACAGCCAGAAGGAAGCATCTCCGATCCCATAAAGTATATGTCGGAGAAGGGATAGGTCAAACTGCGCGGCTTACTTAATTTGAACTGGCTAGTGTTGTGAAACTACTAGTAGTGTGCTAGCTAGAGTTGTCTATGCTCGTCAATATTAGAGTGAGATGTCAAAGTAGGCTGACATCGTGTGGCTCTGGTGGGTGTGACTGGATGTCAAAGGAGATGACTTGACTATAAGTTTTTCGAGAGAACAAACGCAGAGACTCACTGCGCTCTGAATAATTGAGAAAATAATTAAAGAAGTCTGCTGAATTTACCAAGCGAAATGTCTTCGAGCCAAGTCAATATAGCCATGTCCGTCTGTCCGTATGAACGCAGGGATCTCAGAGATGGTAAGAGATAGAGGTTTGACGTTTATGGGACAAAAACTTCTAATACGTGCAGGCAGATCAAGTCTATTTCCAATTTTAGCCACGCCCAACAGTTTTATAGAAAGAAGATTAGTAAGATTAGTAGTAATCAGAATTATTTATTGATCCGCCAAAGGAATGGTAAAGATCGGATGAAAGATAGTCGAGCTATAAGGAAAACAATCAATTATGGGCTATAAGATTCGAGTTGGAAGATTAGACCTTGAGTTTTTTATTGAAGGATCAAGTCCTCGTATTTATACCAATCTGTTTACATTGATTCTTATGGCTATGTTTAATTACATGTTTTAGAGTAGTGGCTAGTTCCAATCTAGTACATGGTTAAAGTTCATATCCTTACTCAGTGATAAGTAAAGTAGCTTTGGTTTATGTCCGTGCTAAGTGATAAGTGGAGTAGCTTTGGCTTGTGTCCAAGCTAAGTGATAAGTTAAGTAGCTTTTATTAATATGAATGAATCTGTACAGTGGGACATGGCAAAGAAACTACTACAGGGCAGTCTCGGTCGCAACGTTGATGGGCAGCACTTCACAGGTGCAGAGTATACTATAGTCGGGCTTGACCGACTTTCTTGTTTCAATGTATTTTTTTAGAACAAATATTCGATTTAACTATTATTGGGATGCTTGCAAATTAGTTTTGCACTGAGCTTATCATTCATATAAATTGCGAATTTTCGAAACAAACTCAACGGTTATTTTCTAAGTCCGTACAATTAGGTAAGCATTTATAGAGCTTAGAACCTTTGGGATACTTTTTTATTGGGTGGGGGTAGCACCCTTTGGTCGTTCATATTTTTGCATAAATATTATTATAACAAAAAATAACCAAACCGAATTTTATGCAAATTTTGAGAAAAAATTGTAGTTCATTCTGGCTCAGCTGGCAACTATATTACTTACATGTAAGAGTATGGCAGAGCGAGTTTCACTAAATTAGGCAAAGCCAACATGTTCTACTTACGTAATATGCAATAGCAGCTGTTGCCGCTAGGTCGTTCGATTCGTTTCGCCAGGCGCAGAATGAAATTGAACAGCGGCTGCTCAATAAGTGGCAAAAAAAACCTAATAAGCTACATTCAGGTGAGAGGGGCAGGTGGTGCTCGCCCAACATTTCCATCGAAATGACAAAACTCCATTAAGAATTACCGCTGTCTGTTTTGCCCCTTTATGCGGATTTTGTATTCCATTTCTATTCCAATTCCAATTCCTTTTTTGGCTCTGAGCGCGCGCGCGTCTAATTGCATTTTAAAATTGCGACACCATAAAATGTGCTTACGGTATAAATAATTATAACGGCATTTGTCGCAACAAACAGCAGCACAACTCGAAATCCCTCCCCTTGAGTGGCAATGATTTTGTACTGTCAGGACGGGGACAAGGACTGGCATGGAGGTTGCAGTAGGTTGGTTTGGCTCTTTCTGCTGCTGTTGCCGTTGTTGTCGCATCTCTTGGATATTGCATGAGCATTCCCCCTCACTCTATAAGCTCCATTTTCCTGGCGGGACACTAGCAAGCGTCATGCGATTAACGTGAGCTGCATATTTTCAGCTAATTTTCTAATTAAAATGGTATTTATGCATTTTTCAGTTGGCAGAATTAAACATTCAGCGCTAAGAGCCAGAGAATAACAGAATCTAGGACCTCGTTGTAGCTGGTTACAAGTAATTTATTTTATGCCTATGACTAATACTTCTATTACTCGGGGGTGGCGGGGGATGGGATGGAAAAGTTAGTTTTTCCTTTCCAGAAACTAGAATATAACTTTTTGTCTAAAGGTCGGCGCAAAAAAAAATAAAGTAATGCTCCACAAACGAAGCGTTAAAACCAACCTATACAACACATGTTTTTAAAATGGTTTATTTTCCAGGGATGCAAAGCGGTTCTGAAGCGAACCTAAGCCAAACCATTAATACCAGCTAATAGCCGATCCGGCGTCCTATCGAAAATGCTAAACCCAACCGAAAACCACAATGGTTCGGTTCCGTTCTCTTCAATGACAAGATGCGCCTACCCTTAGACAAAGATACTCATAATTTTGAGACATTTTTTCGATTCCCTAGACCACGATTTATCAGACTTTCGGTAAGATTAGGATTTGAACTGATCCATAGAGATGCTGGATTGATGTAGTCTTTAAGAATGATTCGTCAACCATTTAAAATCATGTGATCCCGCAAAAGCCCACCGACCTTATATTATACCTGTCGTCAGACTGTTGACAAAAAATCAAAACAAAACTTCTGGGATAAGTCGTAGCGTAGGTTGTAGATATGGTTCAGTAGATTTTTGTGGCATACTAGAATTTTTTAGTGCACATCGAAATTTTGAATAACGGTAAAAAAGCCTTTTTTCGCACAAACACTCACTTATACGCCCATAACTTTGTCATATATCAAATGATTTTTATTTTCTTACCGGTTTTGGAAAGAAGAAATTTAGGTCTTTAAAGATACCATATATGACTGATCAGGATTCATTTCTTATCTTGGAGTATTTGCTACGTAAACCATTTTTGATTGATTTTTTTTCCCATTTTTTGTCTTTGGTGACGTTTTTGAACACTATTTGGTTAGAAACCCCCAATATTTGTTTTATTGTTTAAGAACAACACATCTTCACGGTTAGAACGTATGCCTATTTTCTAAAATCGGTCAATAATTAGCAAAGTTATTAAAGTTTTTCGGATAACGAAATTTTCGCAATATGGTGATGAGTCGCGCCATAATAGCACTGTCGACCGAAAAATTGTTGAGTTTTTAGAGTAAATTATTGAATAATTTTTTTTTAGAATATGTATTGTATAGCCATGTTCGTCTGTCCGTCAGTCTGTCCGCCTGTCTGTCTGTCCGTCCGTCTGTCAGTCCGTCTGTCTATATTAATAAGTAGATCTCAGAGATGGTATGAGATAGAGGTTTGACATGTATGGAACATAAGCTTCATTTGCTTACAGGCAGATCAAGCTTACTTTCAACTATTGCCACGCCCCCTCCCGCCCCCGAAATTTAGAAAAAACGTCATATCTTCGGCAGTTTTATAGATAGAAGGTTCGTACTTTTTGGACATATTTAGTAATCGGGATTCTTTATCGGTCCACCAAAGGATTGGTAAAGATCGGATGAACGATAGTCAAGATATAAGCGAAAGAAACTTCTCTGCTGCAGCGCAGTAGCAGCATTGCTTTCAGCAGCTACTGCAGCATCTAAATTTACACTGAGCATACACTTTTGTGGGTAAAGAGTGTATTATAGTCGGGCTTCCCCAACTTTCCTACTTGTTTTAATTAGGCTTTTAGTTAGGTTTTTTTCCTAAAAAGTTAAATAACTCAACCAAATATTACTCGATTTTAATAAACTAAGTTGCAGAAGACGCAAAATTAAATGTTTTTTGAAACTGCATACCAAAATAAAATAGTTTTATATAAATTTGACCTATTCATTTTCATTTAAAGTACGGTGAAGTCGCGAAAAACTGAAAAATTCTATTTGTTTTTCATGTAGCTCCCCCCCAATTTTTATCCGAGATTGCAATGTAGTACACCGTTGGAAAGGTGTTACATTTCTCTTTCCAAAGACGCATTGCAAACTATTATAGGACGCCTAGTTTAAGAAATATGATTTTTTAAGTATATCAACCTCGAAAAGACGGACTTTTAACCGTTATTCCAAATTTTGATGTGCACGAAAAATTTGTGGTATGCCACAATGCTACATTTAAATATATCTACAACCTACACTATGTCGCATCCCAGAAGTTTTTTGACTGTCACACCGTGTAATCTTCTATAGTGCTTCTCCACCTTAGTCCAAGTTTAGCCTGGCGATTATTTTCTTGAACAATATTTTATGTTTGTTAAAAAAACTGCAGATATTCCTTTCGTTCGATACAGCAATTGCTATTCATGACCTGGTGGCGGACAATCCAATCCATTTAGACGAAGAAAGAATAAGACGTTTTTTAAAAAAACTGAATCAAAAATGATATTCAAAAAAAAACAGAAGGTTACGGACAAATGAAACAAACAGGAAGAGTTCAGTTCTGTTTTGTCTTTGTTGCTCTCAGGCCTTTTTCGTTCTTGTTTCTGGTCATTGACACTTTGCCGAGGCATATCGTGTTTTCGCGTATGTATATGAGTTGTGTGTTGCGCTGTGTGGTTTTATAACGAGCTATTTGTGTGATTTTATGGTTTGGATTAATTTTAATCGTTCGTAAAATGGGTCGTGAAGACAATAAAAAAGTTCATAATTGCTTTAATTTTGAATTACGAATCTTACATACATTGTCTCAAAAAACCACAGATTCCCTAAATCAGTAATCAAAAACCAGACATTCACATACATAAGTATCGATGAATCATAGGGTGACCTTTTTACAATAAATATACAAATTATGTTCAACCTTGAAGCCCGTTAAATAGGTTTATGAATTACTCCTTGCTTAACTAACGCTCAAAATGAGCAATGCAAATTCACCAAATCCAACTTGATATTCAAAAACAGCAACATGAGAAAACCAGAGCTCGCAAAAAACTCTCAACACTTTTAGCTTGTCAACAAAAAACAGTAAGGTTACGGACACAATGAAACAAAGCAAGCGAAAGACAGTTTCAGTTCTGTTTTTGCTCATTTCTGTTGCTCTCAGAGCAAAGACCCTTTTTTCGTTCTTGTTTCTCTCCGGTCATTCACTGACACTTTTGCCGAGAGCATACTTCCGAAGTGTTTTTTCGCGTATGTATATGACGTTGTGTGTTGCGCTGTGTGCGCCTTTGTATAACGAGCATCACTTGGCTGTGTGATTTTAATGCGTTTGGATTAATTTTAATCGTTCGTAAAATGGGTCGTGAAGACAATAAAAAAGTTCATAATTGCTTTAATTTTGAATTACGAATCTTACATACATTGTCTCAAAAAACCACAGATTAGTATAAATCAGCAATGTTCAAGAAGAGCGAGGCCAAAAAGTGAGAGTGTATTGGTATGCGATTTTAAAGCGACACAGCCCAGCTTTAAACCAGGGTTCCCCAAGAAGAGATGCTCTCTGACGCTCTCTGACTCTCTCTAAAACACACTGATACATTACTTCGGCAAGCATTCGGTGTGAATTTCCGAGTGTGTTCGGCCCCCCGGGGCATGGCTGGGGAACCCTGCTTTAAACTGTTCTGCTCGACGTATGGGCATCGAATGCAAGCAAAGAGAGCGCTGCTTACGACATCGACATGCGCTCGGCTTGTGTGCGTGTAAATAGCCGATTGCGCTCGGCCCCTGGGAGCTATGGAGGAACATCGCTGGTCTAAATCTTCGACCTCTATTAAAAATGAGGTCTGACCTTGAACCTCCCACGTCTGGCCATTGTGGTAATCTTTCTACAATTAGAGCTTACAAATCCAATTGCATTGATATTCACCCAATAATTAAGTTTGGACTTGAATACTCCCCCGCCCTCGCACGATAAAGGCATTCATTCCAACTATTTCCCCCGTGTTCCTTTTTTTTTTAGACGCAGTATACTCCCGTAATCGTGTGAACATTGGGCATGCTTTTTTTAAAGACCCTTCTTCGGAAGTCAGGAACTTCTTAACCGCCCCATAAACTAATTTTTTTTTTTAATTTTGTATTTTTCTCAATAAGTTGCCCTACCAAATACAAAAAAAAACAGATTAAGAAAATCTTTACGCATTTTCTTTCCACGACTTAAAAAAAAAATGTGTCGAATTCGGCACTCAAGGGCAGAAGACCCCCTTCTTTACTATGTTCATTCATAATACACACATACATACAGCCTACAAAACGTACAAAACGCACAAAACATTTGAAGACAGTTGTTTAGTAGGCGCTTGCTCAAAACAGTTACTGTCAGAGGTTGTCGGATGACCGACTCGTTTGATTTGCTCAACCGAACACACGTAACAGAAAACACATGAAGTGCGAGAAAAAGTGTTTTGCTCAGTGAGAGACAGTTTGTGCCGCGTTTTTTTTTCTGTTTTTCACTGAGGCCGGTCGCATTGAAAAAATGGTTAACAGTTTTTGGCGAGCTATGGCCTCTTTGTACTCTCTTGCATTATTTATTCGTTGCTCTGCCTCTTCATTTCGTAGAGTTGAAAAATTCGATTATTCATACACATTTTGTGGCAGCAAATAAAACCTAGGCAAAGCGTTCGTTTGAATCAAAATGTGAACGTCATTCTAAATTGTACAAGTAAATAAAGAGCATCTAAATTGTACAAGTAAATAAAGAGCATCTTAAACCAAAAAAAAATAAAATAAAAAAGTTAAAAAAAAAGTAAAAACAAAGTAAAAAAAAAAAATGTTTTAGCCAGCTGTTTGTATAACGATAAAAATAACGATAATCGCGATTGAACTCGCGGTTAACTTTAACCAGTGCTCGAGCAACGGTTAAGTCTGTTCCTCTGGTTACGCCGCACACAGCACGAGACACTCAAGTCCGGTTAACCTGAGAAATCGGGCGTTTGCGCTGAGGATGACTCTTATTGCCAGCAGATTTGCGTCCACATTTGACAATAAAGCAAACGAAACTTTTGGGCACGGGTAAGCATAAAATCATAAAATTTTTTAAGTTGACTTGCATCGTCTCAAAACAATTGAATAAAAGAACAGTTGGTTTTGCTTAGGGAAAATTATTTGTTTTATTTTATTCTCTCTGAGACGACCGAACGCTTTGAGAGTCAGAAACAAAATAAACAATACAAGGCAGTTCACTTGGAAGTCGATTTGAAAGATTATTTCCAAAGCCATCTAGATTGTTTATATATTTTACAATAATCAGCTTTTGCTTATAAATCTCAGCACAGGTAAATAGTTCTTTGACAAACCCACATCTACGGCCATACTATTAAAATTCTGAACGAAGAATACACAGTTTTGGACAGGGACCGTAAGCATTATGAGTTATATTATAAAAATCAAAAATAAATGATTATTAATAAAATTTTGTAATTTTGCTCCCACAATAATGATTATTTTTCGAGATTTACCTACTCTCGAAGCCATGCATCTACAGCCATTAAGAATGGCTTTCTGTATGTGAGTCCAATTTTGCTTTCAATCCGCTTTGCAGTTGCCAACTGTTTAAAGTTCTGATTCCATGGAATTTGCTCAACGAGCAGAAGTCATTTAGCGTAACGCCTTCTGATGATTGGATTGGATAACCATGAAACAGCTGTAAAGGTTTGTCCACGCTCTTTATACCCTGTTTCCATTGAAAATGGGAAAAGGAGGATCATGAAGTTGTGCAAAAGTATGTAACAAGTAGAAGGAAGAGCCACAATTTTTAAGATAGACCTTCCAAACTTTACATATATCAAGTAAGGCCCAACATCTATATATTCTGAAAAGATCATTAAGATCGGACAATAAACACCGAAGTTATATACGAATCAATTTTGCTTGTGGGAGCGAGGGGGGGTCTTGCATTGTCAGTTATCTCGCGCGTCCGCATGCCATACGTTTGTGTGTATGTTGGAGTGTGTGTATGTGTGAGTGTGTGTGTATATAAGGAAAAAACACACGAAATCAAGGGAACAGGGTATTTTGTAGTCGGGGCACTCGACTGCAGCTCCCTTACTTGTTTATAATAAGAACTGTGAAGCTCTTCAAAATAGGCATTAACCTCGGACTCCACCTCTTCATTGTTGCCAAATCTTTTTCCTCCGAGCCATTCTTTCAAGTTTGGAAATAAGAAATATGCAGAGGGAGCTAAGTCTGGCGAATAAGGGGCGTGAGGTAGCAATTCAAATTTTAATTCATTAATTTTAGCCATTGCAACGGCAGAGGTGTGAACCGGCTCATTGTCATGATGGAACAGCAAACGCGGCACCCATCTTGCGCATAACTTTTTCATGTCCAATTTTTCGGTCAATATGCGATGTACAGCAGTTTTTGAAATGCCTACACATTCAGCTAACTCACGAACTTTCAATCGCCGGTCACTCAATACACATTTTTTAATTTTGGCCACCATTTCTGAAGTGGTCACCTCATTTGGACGCCCATTACGACGTTCATCTTCGCAGCTCAAACGACCTCGCTTAAACTCAGCCACCTAATATTTTATTGTTGTAAACGAGGGAACAGAATTACGTAAGGTAGAATCCAGCTCCTTTTTAATATTGGTTGGACTAAGACCTTTTATTTGAAAGTATTGTATCACATAACGATGACCAATTTTGTCCATGTTTGCAAATCAATAACAAGAGTTCTCTATTAAAATCGACCAAAAAAAAACTGTGCAAGGTAAAGGCACCAAACTTCAAACTTAAGCTTTTAATAGTCGGTACTTCCCCTTTTTAATATTTTTTGTGAACATTTTCCAACACTACTGTGCTAGGTCGGCCATTTCTGGGACGGCCCTCGTACAACCTGCTGAGCTGCAGAAGAATACAAGCCGAGTGGGGTACCACAATCTTGACGAAAAAGACGCACGGTGGCACGCCTCAAGGCGGAGTGCTCTCAGCTCTTTTTTGGAACATTGTGGTTAACGAACTACTACTAAAATTCCGCAGGAAAGCACCCAAGATAAACGCACGACGACACAAGCTTATTTATCGTGGGAAAATGTCCATCGACTCTCAGCTCCATCATGGACACCACATGGGCCATAGAGGACAGACTTAGTATCAATGCGGAAAATATGGACCTAATTCTATTTACCAAGAGATACAAGGTACCGCATCGGACCACACCAAAGTTAAATGAAATACCAAAAACGTCAGAGAATAACGTCAAATACCTTAGAGTAGTAATCGACAGTAAAATGTTGTGGAAGCCTAATGTGGAAGGAGTGAAAAAGCGATCAATGCACGCTATGCATCACAGAAGATGCTGAGCAGCACTTGGGGCCTATGACCAAGTCTGATGCATTGGCTCTTCATCTCAGTAATGCGACCGATAAAGCGATATACTGTTGTGTTATGGTAGAATTGGCAGAAATACTCGCTCCAAACAACCAAACTAACATCTACGTGGACAGCGAAGCGGCAAATAAGGCAATGCAGGGACGCTCCATCAACTCCAGAAATGTCCTGTCGTGCAGGGAAACAATTGATTCCCTCAGCACCTCGAGAAGGGTTTACCAGCCACCAGGGCATCGATGAAAATGCCATGGCAGACAGTCTGGTTAAGCCCGAAATCCAACTTGGCCAAGAAGAAACAGTATGCATACCAATCTCCATACATTCGCTAAACAGCAAGATGGAAGAGAAAGCAGAGAAAGAAGCAGAGGTAAACTGGAGAAACACAACCGGATGCAGAATCTCTAAATATCTGCTACAGCACCCAAGAAGCGACTGTAGGCATATTAACGGGACACTACCTAGCAGCAAGGAACCTGAAATCGCAGAAACTATAGAACACCTCACTGGCAGCTTGCCAGCTATCGCTACGACAGGACTAAAAATTCTGCACACCCCACTGTTCGCTACTCTGGAAGAAGCAGGAAGGGGCTCCCCAACCAACAAGTGGCATTCGCCAAAACTTCAAAAATCCTCCAGGATTTCTAAGGCAAATGGCGTCCACAAAACACCAGTCCTTTGGGTCTATTTGTGTTGGTGACTGCGCGAACATTTAATGCCCCTGAGCACCCTGCTTGAGACATACAAATTTCATATATAATAAATAAGAAAATATTTAAATATCGGAGCATTTTTCCCTTAGTGTGCGAAAGCAAAATACTTAAAGAGTGAGCCACTGATCGGAACCAAACCACCGTTTCAGTTGTCTTAAAAAACAAAACAAGCTATTAACCGAAACGGTAGCTTACGATTTTTGCGAACCACTAATCCTTTTTCCTATTGGCTTGCATCCCCCAACAAAACCTCAGCACAGACAAAGTTAGCTACTCGGAATTGCATGAAATGGCATTTTTTGGAAGAGCAATAAATCTAAACTAAATACTTTTTATGAAGGAAGCATCATCCTCATATTAAAAAAATAGGGGAAAGTTAACTTCGGATCGACCGAAGTTTTGTATACCCTTGCAGTTTGTTTTTCTAAATAAGACTACTTTTCGGACCTTACTTTCCAATGGGAGCTATACTATATAGATATCCGATTTTGACCAAACTTAGTGCAATCAGGGAAAAGCATAACAAACTGTTAATTACTAAATTTGGAGGCGATCCCAATTAAAACAAAAAAGTTTTTCTCACTTGAACTTCCTTTTTGACCGATCATTCAAACTGCAGCTATATGCTATAGTCATCCGATTTCGACCAAACTTTGTAGAATAGTGTAAAAGTATATACAATAAGTGTATGCCAATGATAAGGACGTTTTCATTAAAAACAAAAAAGATTTTCTCACTAGAACTACCATATATATATGCTATAGTCAACCGATTTCGACTTAACTTAGTGAAACCATGGGAAAGGATAGTAAACTTAGAAAAACGTACTTTGGAGGCGTTTCCATTACCAACAAGAAAGTTTTTCTCACTCAGACTAGTTTTTCGACCGATCATTCCCATGACAGCTATATGCTATAGTCATCCGATCCGGCCGGTTCCGACAAATGTGCAGCGAATTTGGTGCCAAAAGACTTCGTGCAAATTTTGGTATGGATAGCTTTAAAACTGACGGAGGAGACAGCATAGAAACAGACGGACGGACAGACGGACAGAGCAAAACCAACCCAGCTCGTCATGCTGATCAAGAATATATATACTTTATGTGGTCGGAGATGCTTTCTTCTATGCGTTACAAACATCCGGACAATTTTATAATACCCTCTGCAAGGGTATAAAAACGTTGTCCCAATCAGCTCAGCAATGACATAAGGAAAATCTGGAACAGTATCGGCTCCAACATTTTCGGTTCTATCGGATGTAAAATTAACGGTAAACAATAATAACTTCTCAGAACAAAATGGAAATAATATTGATTCCCGCTCCTGTTCATGACTTTAAATGCTTTATTTGGGTTATAGGTTAACAGGCTTGGATTTAGTGATTTTTTTTAACTTTTTAGGAATTCGGAATATTTAAAAATGTTCATATTTCTCATCAGCATTTTACGTTTAAGCAAGCTGTAGCCTCAAAACCAATAAACTCGGAGAGCACATGTCGGCGAATGCTAGATGTGTATAAGCTTGATCCCCCTTCCCTTCCAGCAAGTAACTCTCGTATTTTAACGACATTTGGAGAGAATAAAGCGACGTGAGTCCTGTCGTCGAGGGCGACAGATTTTTCTAATGTCTCCATTCGAATCCTTTGGCCAGGCAATTAAATAGGCGAGTAAATGTTGGTGGGGGGTCATAATTGTATTTTTTGTTGTTGCTGCGTGTATAAATGGAAATGGGAAATGCTCGTCCTGGCATGTGTGGGAAGAGGGAAATGTTGTCATAAATTCAACTACAAACACGATTCAAAATGAATTATGTCTTATGATTATTAGACAAAAGGACATCCGTACGAAACGAATCAAGGATATCTACTGAGGTGTAATTATTAGCATTTGTGCGGGGCGAAACACACACAATTAAAAGCGAAAGCAGCTCGTTGAAGAGAGCCTGACACATATATTGTACATAAGACTCAAGCCGGTGGATGGAGGGGGGCGCTTTCAGTGTGAAGAACACATGTGCAATTGCCGCTTGCCTTAATGGGCCATAAATAACCAGGACAACAATGAGGCGGCTGCAGCGCATCCTCCTCAACACTTCTCTGCCTTCTCTCTTCCTTTATTTTTTCTCATTGCTCGCCAGGACACATGAAATTATTGCACGTCGGCGTGTGCAGCGGCAACAGCAGCAGCCAATCGGTGTGCGTGTCCTTGCTGCTGCATGTCCTTCGTCATTCATCAAAGCCGAATGAGGTTGCGGCTTAGGGGTGGCAGCCGAAATGTGGAAATGTGACGACCACTTTTTGATTTATCGTCAATCGAGCAGCTACATAAAAATGCTGCCAATAAAAATGCTGCTGCGGCTACTCCTGCGAAAGGATAATGCGCTGTGCTTGTTTTAATTGAAAATAAATCTTGTCAATTTACGTCGCCTGCAGACACATCCTGATCCTGCAATTTTTGTTTGCTTTTACGTCCGATTTTAATTTTTCTTTTTTTTGTAAATTACTTCCGTGCGTCCTTTTGTTGAATGTCCTTTTTTTGGTCAAAAGGTGTTGCGTAGTACTTGCAATCATAAAAAAATATATGAAACACGATTCAGAAATCCGGCGACTAGCATCCGCCACCTTTTGGCGTGTCTAAAGTCCCTGTGGGTTTTGTCCTTTTTGGAATAATACCGAGAAAAAATCTACATATAAATAAACATTAAAATACGCAGGAAAAAAAACCAAAAAAAGGAATGTATAATAAAATGTTGGCTTGTGTAAACTCTCGGCTTCGGCTATGCCGCTTCCATTATACTCTCTATAATCATTATGACTCCAGTATGTAAGGGAGAGATTTATTTCGCCAATGGAAAGTGGCTTATAACTAGAAAACATACTACAGGTGCTTTTTTTTAAGCACTTTAAACTTATTAACTGGAAATATTATAGCCAGTTCCGTCTGTCAGTTCGTATTAATGCACAGATCTCAGAGATTGTTAGAGATAAAGGTTCAAAATGCATGGGATATAAACTTCTTATACTTGCAGATCATATTTATTTTCTATTTTTGGCTCACCCCTTCCGTCCCGTCGGCATATATTTTACAGTTTTGTTGGCAGATGGTTTTCACATCCTAGACTTATTAAGCAATACGCATAAACGATCCGCCAAAGAGATCAGACGAATGAGAGTCAAGTTATAAGCTAAAGAAAGTTCGCAGCAGCAGCACTGCTTGCAGCTACTAGCAGAGCCACAAAATTCACAATCGGAGGTACTGGGGCACGATCGACTTTGCTCTGCCCGACTTCGATACACCTGATACTCTAGGGAAGAACTGTTGAAATGTTAATTTCACTGAACATATACACTTGTTCTTTTTTTTCTAAGTGAGTCAAAATGCACTTAAATTGCTTAGTGGTTCAGTTGTTCTCTAGTTCAGTTGATCACTTGCTTATCAAATATCCTTAGGGCATTGTGATGACTAGCGATCATTCGAACTAATTTTAGTTCATCGTTGCAGGTCACACTTCGGAATGTTGCTTATTTTGAGCGATTTGATTGAAAAAAACGGTGGGGACTGCCACATGTTGCTTACATTGAGAGAACAGACAAGCGGCCAAAAGCAGATGACCCACTAAAGACCCAACATACATACTTGCATGTTATAAACTAACCTCCTCAGTTGGATTTCTGATTACCTAAGTAGTAGAACCCAAAAAGTTATATTTCGTAATTCATATTCTAATTGCATCCAGGTTACTTCTGGAGTTCCCCAAGGAAGTCACTTGGGCCCATTGCTTTTTACTATCTTTATCAATGATCTTCCTTCAGTCTTGGCTCACTCTCGGGTGCTTATGTACGCCGATGATGTGAAAATTTGTTTAACATATAATGATTTGGTTTCCCGCTATAATTTGCAAGCAGACTTGGATACATCTCACTCTTGGTGTCAAGGTAATCTTCTAAGCCTTAACAGTTTGAAGTGTAAGGTTATGACATTTTACAGAAGCTTACCACAATTAGTCACTTACATGCAGGGCCAAGATGAAGTGATCTTAGGGTTATTCTTGACCTTCAACTTAAATTTAACTCTCGTATTACTGCTACTATTAAAAAGGCCAGAAGTGTTCTTGGGTTTATTAAGCGGTGGTCGAAAGAATTTGACGATCCCTACACTATCAAGATTCTTTACACTTCTCTTGTCAGTCCTACACGTGAGTATGGTTCATGTGTGGTCTCCGCAATATTCGACCCATCAAGATAGAATAGAATCTGCGCAAAAGCAATTCTTATTGTTTGCCCTTCGTGGCTTGAACTGAAATCCTGAGGTACGTTTACCATCTTACTCTAGTAGACTACTTTTAATTAACCTTCTTTCCTTATTTAACCGTAGAGTTATGCTTGGTGAAATCTTTATACATACCCTAATTAATGGCGAAATCGACTCATCGGAGTTGGTTAGCCAAATTAATCTTAATGTTCCTTGTAGACTGTCCCGTAACTTTTTTCCCTTATCTCTGAAAAATTGTACTTCTAACTATGCCTTGCATGATCCGTTTCGTGTCCTCTGTGCTGATTACAACAAACTTTACCGCTTAATCAATTCGGAACTTTCTCTTCCTGCTTTAAAAACCTCTATTTTAACTCATTTGAACCGTACTTAACATTATTTTGTACTTTTCGATCCGGCTTTCGTGTCGCGCGTTGGCGGCAGCGCCTCTCGGTCGGTTGGGCGGGAGGTGGGCTGCTATTTTGCCTGGGGTTCGCGCGTAACAGGCTTCGGCTTGGTGTCGCAAGGGCCACTTGAACGAACTGTGCATTGTACGTCAACGTCCTTTTAACGTCCATATAAAGGAAACCCATCACCAACTCACCAAATCATTTTTCAGAGACAATTGTCCACACAGACCTTTCATCTGATCACTTCCCAGTTACACGCAAGCTAACATCTTAGTTCATGCTTACAATTTTTTAAAGTTTAAGGGTCTTTTAGATAAATCAGTTCAGGATAGACTAGAAGTTAATTTGGGACCTATCCTAACTTCTGATAATGTCGACTGTATGATTGAAAATCTTAGATCCGACTTAGAAAAATTCATTAATAAGTCGGTTCCCAGTAAGCAAAATATGCAAAACAAACAATTTACCAAAAAAGTGCCGGCTTGCATTACCAACTTAATATCGGAAAGAAACACAGCACATAGACGCTGGATCAGAACTGACAACCAATCTATAAAGCTAGGACTGATTTCCTAAACTAGGAAATTCGTCACAAAATGCTTGAGTTCCACAATGTCAGTTGGTACCATAATCTTTTTCATCTAGAAAGAAATTCCAAGCCGTTCTGGAAATTGAAAAAATTATCAAAAACTAAAAACAATTCATTCCAAGTTTTCACTACAACAAAAAATTGTCCACTGGGCTGGAAGGGGTAAACATTTTAGTTGATGTTCTCTAAACCAGACTTAAACCTAAAGAAACATTTTCTGATGCCAACAACTTATCATTGTACTACGATCTATAAATTAAATGATATCCCAGGAAATTAATTCAGCTGAACCTCCTGTACCAGTAAGCGAAATTCGTTGTATAAAAAATCACTAAAAAAAAAAGCCCCGGGCATAGACAAGATTCCTTATGTTTGCCTCAAAAACCTACCAAAAAGGGCATTTGCTTGCTTAACTTAAATTATAGAAGCGTGCGGCAAATTAGGTTATTTTCCAACTGCGTGTAAGGTCGCCAAAGTCATTTCCATCTTCAAACCTGGTAAGCCGCCTGATAGCTACTGACCGATCAGCCTGACTTGTGGCTTTTCAAAAATATTAGAGCGCTTTTTTAAATGCAGACACAATCATTATGTCGAGGACAATAATGTTTTTACCAAAGTTTAGTTTGGATTGAGAGCCTTTCTATACTGGACAAGCTAACAGATTTCGTGAAAGAAAATTACCATCTGAAAAAATCAGTTGACATGGTAAACTTTGATGTCGAAGCTGCATTTGACACGATTTGGCACAACGGGCTGATATACAAACTAGTGCGTACCAACTTACCACTATATCTAGTCAAAATAATCCTAAGTTTTCTTACAAACAGATTCTTCCATGTTTCAATGACTGAAGTACAGTCATTCAAAAAGTGAGTTTGTGCCGGTGTTCCTCAAGGCTCAGTATTAGGGCTCGTCCTATGCAGTATCTATACCCATGACATTCCCCAGTATGAAAACTGCAAATGGAAAATAAAACTAAATGCTAATAAACGAGAAATCAAACCTAACTTTGTCTGTGCCGAAGTTTAAATACACTTGAATCTTTAGTAACCACTGACTTAATTTCGTGAGCAACGACATAATTAATAAGCTTAATGTCTTAAAAAAAAATTTGTATGGCAGCTACAAGGAAATACCATCCGATTTTTGCGGTTCCAACATATGTGCAGAGTACAGCTAAAATAACTGCTCGATAGCTTCAAAACTGAGGGACTAGTTTGCGTAGAAGCAGACAGACGGACGAACAAAGCTCAATCGACTCAGCTCGTCATGCTGATCAATAATACATATTAGAGTGGATACATTTTTTTCGCGACAAAGCGGTCAAAATCGTAATCTACGGCAAATTCTAAGAAGGTTTGCCCAATAAACCATGGATCTAAAATCAAAATCGATCTTCCCGTTTTTAAGAAGAAACTTTTTGTATCGTAATGGGCTTAAATTAAGATAAACAAGTTCGAAAGTCGATCAAGACCGACTCTAATACACTCTATACCTCCCAAGGATTGTGTTAAGGTGTGTGAAGTCCCGCCCATAGCCGCTGCGGTCGGTGCCACCAAGCTTAATTTTTTTTTTTTCCTCATAACTCGACAACCGTTCATCCGATCTTTCCCAAACCTTTGACGGATCGGTTAATACTAAATATGTCCAGGAACTGGCTTCATATGATCTATGTGAGCTGCCTAAAATTCAACTACATTCCCACTAGATGGAGAGAAACCAAAGGAGTCTTCATACCGAAGGCTGGCAAACCATCGCACGTAAGACCAAGCGACTATAGACCAATCTGTCTGTCCTCGTTTCTCCTTTAAACCCTTGAAAGACTTATAGATGTCTACCTAAGGCAAACTATAAACCCCTCTCATTTAGCACACACGCAACATGCATACAGCAAAGGAAGGTCCACTGAAACCGACCTGCATTCCCTGGTCTCAAAGATTGAAAAATCCTTTGAAGTGGGAGACTTCTCCTTAGTAGCATTTCTCGACATTTAGGGTGCCTTCAATAACGTTCAGCCTTATGCCATCACCTCTACCTTGGCAAATGTGGGAGCGGATATACTCTGATTGGATTCATCGACCAATTGCTAACCAGCAGGTCGGTGTTCTCGCAACTCGGAGGAGTTACGGCTCACAGATTTGTAAGTAGGGGCACTCCGCAAGGAGGTGTTCTCTCTCCGCTACTATGGATCGCGACAGTTAACCAGCTGCTTCGTCTCATGGAAGCGGAGGGACATGTGGTGGTGGCCTACGCGGACGATATTGCTATCTTCAAGTGTGGTATGTTCCCACAAACGCTGTGTGACCTCATGCAGACCGCACTGACAACACTTGCTCAGTGGACAACAAATTGCAGACTGGGCGTGAACCCAGTCAAAACAGAACTTGTACTCTTCACCAGGAAGTACAAAATTCCTAACCTTATCCCTCCCAAAATCAATGGAGTAAGTCTTGAATTTGGCGACAATGCCAAATACCTGGGAGTCATTCTGGATAGGAAACTATTCTGGAATGACAACATAAACGATCGCATAAAAAAGGCAACCGTCGCTCTTTTCTCATTCAAAAAGGCTATAGGCCGAAAATGGGGCTTCTCCCCGTATATAGTACATTGGCTTTACACAGCTGTAGTACGTCCTATACTACTCTATGGTTTACTAGTTTGGTGGCCAGCACTCGGGAAACAATTCGTCCTGAACAACATGAACAAATTACAGAGGAGCGCTGAAATATGCATGAGCGGCGCGCTCCGAACAACACCCACGGAAGCGCTTAACACCATATTTCATCTCGTACCACTAGACCTAGTAGCAAGGCAGATGGCTAGCACAACAGCCCTAAGACTACGAGAATCCGACACCTGGAACGGGGGTAATTCCGGCCACTCAAATATACTCGCTAACCAAGCGGGTATACCTTTAAACACAGACTATTATGTTACTCAAACGACGTTCGACAAATTATACGACGTCTATATCCCAAGCCGTAACGAGTGGGATAACCTTCCCCACAGCAGAGCCAATGCCATCAGTATCTACACAGATGGTTCTAAGCTCGATGAAAAAGTAGGTGGGGGTGTTTTCTCACCCAACCTAGACCTTAACCTATCGTTCCGTCTCCCCGATCACTGTAGTGTGTACCAAGCGGAAGTGGTGGCCATCCAGGAAGCTGCCATCTACCTTAGCACACTCTCTATAAAGGAAGGAAACGTATTTATATACTCAGACAGCCAAGCAGCACTTGAGGCACTTGACTTCCACACAAATAATGATTAAACGCTCACTGAATGCCGCCTCTACCTGAACGAGATGGGCCGACACTTCAGTATTCACCTAATATGGGTGACTGGACACCGGAACATACATGGAAACGAGTCTGCGGACACACTGGCCAGACTAGGCACAACCACCGAGCTCCTTCCAGAGAAGAGCACGATAGGAATGCCTATGGCTAGCTTCAAGCTTTACAAAAAAGCCGAAACACTACGTCTCGCCACGGACCGGTGGAAAGACCTTTCCACCTGTGCGGTATCGAGACTAACGTAGCCAACATTTGACTCTTTTACGTTACAGAAGGGAACACATATCACTTCCGGTAGGGGCCTTGACGGATCACTGTCTTATAGGCAGACACGCAGCACGCCTAGGCGTACAACATTTCGATTTCTGTAGAAGCTGCAGATTTGAGGAAGAGGAGGAAACGATACAGCACCTTCTGTGTCATTGCCCCGCTTTAAGTAGGAGAAGACTTAGGTTTCTTGGTCAGCCTTTTCTACTCAACCTGTCGGAGACATCTGACATACATATCCCAGCTCTGCTTAAATTTATTCTATCCACACGATGGTTCAGTATCGAAGATCACTCTAGGGTCTAATAGGGTTAACAAGGAAGATATGGTATCGCAACGGGCCCATGTGGCCTAAGTGGGAGAGTGACTTGTCGCTCTCAGCCATCGCAACCCAACCTAACCTAAATATGTCCAGAAAGTACGAATCATCTATCTTCAAAACTGTGGGATATGTGGCGTTTTTTTTTTAATTGCGGGCGCGGGACGGGGCGTGGCTTAAATTGAAAATATACTTGATCTGCCTGCAAGTATAAGAACATGCCAAACCTCTATCTCTTAGCATCTCTGAGATCTGTGCGTTGATATGAAAAGAACGTTGTGATCTTAAAAAATAATTTATTTGTTTTTAAAACTTAAGTTATTCATCATGCAAAGAATTACATACTTTTAAGGTCTTTTTTTTGAGAATTACTACCAACCCTTCAATATACTGGTCGTTGTTGCCTTGTGTTATTAAATATCATAAGTTAAAATGTAAATAAAATAAAATTACTTGCATTTTTTAGCTGCAAAGAGAATTGTATCTACTCACTGTATCACACACTCAAATGCGCTAGCTTTAATCCAAAATCTTTATAATGATAAAGCAAATAAAAGAAACTAAATTGAAAAAAAACAGATGAACACTCACTAACTGAGTAAACAAGTCACTGAACAACTCACTGAGCAAGACAGACTGAACCAGAGCGACTGAACATCTCTAACTGAACGAGACTTACTAGACAAAAATTAACCATTAAAGAAGAACATATTATCATGTTCAGCTTACTGAAAATCTCAATTTTGTTCACCCATTCATGAACAACCCAACTCAATAACAGAGCATGAATATTAATGATAACATATGATCAGTATATTCGCAGACAGCGCAAAAACCGCCGAAAAGTATGCTAAGTTTTAGTAATTTATTTATTTATTTAGTCAAAACCTAAAGTCAACCCGCATGCCAACTGGGAGACGATTGTACATCAATAGGGCTCTACATATCGGCTCATTATTGGCATAATTGACCCTATAAGTTGCTACTCTAAAGGGGACCAAGTCACGCAAAGATCTGGGCGGAACATTTAAAGGAATCTTGTCCAGTATCATAGGACAATTAATATTGCCGACCACAATGTCATTTAAGGAAATTAAAGACGCAAGAGGTCATACTATCCTCAAGGGTGGAAATATGCTATAGGCGACATCTACTCAGATACGGTGAAAAAAGGCTCCGAAAAATGTAAATGGGCGAGTGCAAATTTAAGGAATCGTTTCTGCAGACGCTCAAGCCTGTTTATGTGAACGGCAACAGAAAGATTCCAGATAAACGAAACATATTTAAGCCTAGAATGCACTAAAGCAGAATACAAACTTAGCCGTGTATAGGGATCGTAAAATTGCTTGGAATTGCGCTTTACAAATCCCAGCATTGAATAAGCTTTGGGGAGGATATAGTTTAGATGCTCAGAAAACTGAAATTTGAAGTGAAACACCACCCCCAATCCATAGCTTCCTACTGCCGTCTCAAAGCGTGATGACTAAGGAAATACTATGTTATGTACACTCCCTTGAGGGAGGCCAGAATTTGCTATGTAGGTGCTTGAAAGTATGCCATTAATGAGAACTTGGTACGATTGACCATCAAGATAAGACTCAAACCAATTTAGGATGGAAGTCAAGCTTGGCAAGCTTGGATAAAAGAGCACTATGACAGACTTTGCCAAATGATTTAAATAAATGTTCATTCCGGATGTTGCAGGATATATGAAAAATTATGATGTTCCTACAACTTCGCAATTTATTTCCCGTTTTTTATGAAAATTTTAGAGATTATAGATATGTAAGATCGATATCTTAGAAATTGTAGAAGTGATTCAACAATGATTATTCCGGTGAAAAATTTGAAAGTAACTTGATCTGCGTGCAGGCATTGGCAATCTACAAAAATTTGATTGCTCTAGCTCTAGCAATCTCTAAAATCTAGGTTTTCATACTGACGGATATCGACTAGGCTGTTGATGCTGTTCAAGAATTTTCAGCCATGCTCCCATTTTTGCATTCGCAAAATTTGCGATTTGAAACCAGTGTTTCGACGAAATTTGCTTTTTAAATCTCAAAATTTTTCAGAATACAAAAATGGGAGCATGGTACACTTTATGATAAGGAGATGTTTGCTTCTGCGTGTTTCATAAAATTGCACGACTTAAGTTTACTCTTTTTACTCTACGAGTAACGGGAATGAAATCCCGATACTAGACCCTTTAATCAGGATTTAATGGATGTCTGTAAGCATTACCTCGTACACAGTTCTTCATTTACACATTGTTCCACTTGAAATATCCCCTAGGCTGAATTCCACCTCTAAAATATAGGAATATAAAATGTTTTCAAATGGCTTTCGTGTTTGGTATTGTGATTGCATAAGGCGTTAATTTAACATTTTTTCACTGTTCGAGTAAGTAGTACATTACTAATTCGCCATCTTTTCTATTTGTACAACTTTTTCATTCAATAAAAGCAACGGAAACTGGACACAATTTGTGCATTTCTTATCCTGTTTCCCCTTCATGCGCTTTAGTGTTTTTTTTTTTGAACGCAGGAATTGTAAACATTTAATTCAAGTTTAAGCCCACAAATTTCTTATTAAGTAAGATTGAAATGTCATTCATCTTGTGTTCACAAATCAAGGCCAGCAAAATGGAAAAATTGTCACTTTTGATTTGTTTGTCCTTGATATGGTCGAACTTTGAATTTATTTCATCGAATGAGCTTGCTTTGCTTGGTCCTTGCAGAATGCTTGCATTTCCCGTTCTGCTATGTGGAATGATTTCATGTGAAGCGGTGATTATTTTCACCTAAAATGCGGCCCCTCCACTGAGTCTGAGTTGCAGTCCTAGCAGAACTACAAGGATATTTATGGGCTTTGAGCGTGTTCTGCCCGCGCGCACTTTCCAATGTCTTTGGCTCCGAGTCCACTTGTATTTATGTCTTCGTCTATAAATCCAAGTCTACACACACACACACACAAACACACCCATACGGGCGCGTCTTCATGTCAAATCGTAGATTTATAATTTTCGGCGGATGCAAGTTGCAGGCCAAAAAAAAAACACACACACACAGAACTCCGTTCTTCGGTTCTGGCCTGTCGAATGGCATGAATTATGATTTTTGATTGAAGTTGAGTTATTGCAATTCAATTTATTATAAATGCGGTTGCCACGAACCTTGTGACCTCCTCTCCCCACCCCTGGCTCACCCTTTCTATGTCCTGGCATCGCCTGCACAGGACATTGAACTATGAGTTCTTGGCGTGGCCGAATTTCTCTGTGTGTGCCGTTTTCGACACTTTTGCTAAATTTATTGCCGATTATTTTTACATTTCTTTTTCAATTCATTCTCAAAAAGGGAGGAAGTTTTTTTTTTGGTGTCGCGGCAATTATTTTTAACGGTTTTGTTGATTTTTCATTGATTATTCCGTGTTCCGTTTGCTCACTGAATGAAGCATCTGAATGGCCTTCAATTTGCTTTTAAAAAATCAGTGTCGCTTTCTAGTTCGATGGCCAGGAAATCACAAAAGTTAACGAATTCTTTACCTGATTCAAGACATCTGTAAAGTAAGTACGCAAATTATTGACTAAAACCACAATTCTTATAGTTAATTCAATTTTCTTAGTCACGACTTACATGTTTTTATATCTATTGGGTATATCATAATGAGTAGACCTCGCATTTTGCATATTTTCAAATCGATTTTAATCCAAGTAGACTAGGGCAAATGTGTTTCCAACAAATTTTTGTCATTTTGTTGTCTGCATTTTGTGTTTTGCTGTGGGTCTAACTTATTTAATAATAATTTAAGTCATCTTGGAAGCAAGCCCATTTTTTTTTTGCAATTTATTGGAGTAAAGCATTATCACAACAATTTAAGTTGTGAACATTTCCTTTTGCCTACTAGGATTAAAATCAGTTTAAAAATATGCAAAATCCGAAGTCTAATAATGAGCAACAAATATTCAACTTTTGTAAGGACTTGCGTCTCTATCAACAACAGACTGCCTTTTTCCACACATGATGTAAGTAGTAGTATAGGGTTGGGCAAGATATTCCATTACTGTCCCTCTGTAACCGTTAATATCAAATAACGGCGTTATTTTTATACTCTGTACCAAAGGTACATAGAGTATAATAAATTTGTGCAAAAGTATGTAACAGCCAGAAGGAAGCATCTCCGACCCCATAAAGTATATATATTCTTGATCAGCATCAACAGCCGAGTCGATATAGCCTTGTCCATCTGTCCGTCTGTCCTTCTGTCTATCCGTATGAACGCACAGATCTCAGAGATGGTAAGAGATAGAGGTTTGACATGTATGGGACTTATGCTTCTTATACTTGCAGGCAGATCAAGTTTATTTTTAATTTTTTCCACGCCCCCTCCCGCCCCCGCAAATTGGAAAAAACGTAATATCTCCCACAGTTTTATAGATAGAAGGTTCGTTCCTTCTGGACATATTTAGTAAAGATCGGATGATCGGTAGTAAGGATATGAGCAAACAAAATTCAATATACTCGTACAGTGGTCTCGTTAAGACTTTGCAATTGCTCTGGTCTCATGGAAATATTTCCCGTGGCATCAATCTCAAAAAGTTTAGCATGCTGACCACGCAGCGACTGCCTTGCCGTTCCTAAATTCGTTGTAATTAAAAATCGAACTATCGAGTGTTCGAATTAACAGGGTTCAGCCCGTAAAAATTTTCCAGCATAAATAAAATATGAACAAAATGTTCTTCACTTAGGTTTTAACTATTTAGTACAATAATTCCAATACAATCTTTAAAACCTAAAAGAATATTTTAAATACAGGCTAGACAATATCAATTTCTAAGTAAGTTTCGAAAAGCTCTTAAAATGGGATCACTGAACTGAATCAAAATCTATGGCCAAATATATATTTACACTTTATGAACAAAGTAATAGAATCAGTTGAATTTTGTATTGTCATTAAATAAAACGGAGCTTTTTCGAAAAGTCTGAACCTATCAAAACCTCATCTGAAAACCGTTTAGTTCGGTTCATTTTATCAGCGAGTTTGATGACAAAATTATTTAATAAGGCTTAAGATTTTTATCAGGAAAATTATTGGCGGTGGCCAGAAGAACTTTCTTCCTTATCAGTTATAAAGTTTCAGTGATCTTCCTGTTAAACTCGAATAATGCGGAATCATGATATCCAGTTTTAAATATCATGATAGATTCTCATGTATCAGGAAAATAGTATGCTCTATTTTAAATTTCCTAATATTAAAAGAGGTCACCTCAGTCTTGAATCTCTGAAAAAGCTGTTTTTGAACTAGGACTCTGGCAGAAGTGCTTCACTGAAAGCTGGTCCTGCTTATAGTCCAGTCAATCTAGACTTCTTGCCTCAAATCTCACGCAAGTCTATGAAAAAAATATTAAGAGAAAGAGCAAGATCTCCTGATCATCATATTAAAAATTGTCCTCCCCAATTTACCGGAATAATTTATAATTAATTAAAAACAATGCGATTTTTACCCCTACGCGACATTTTTACTCATTTCTCTACTCTCCTTCACTCTAGAATAAAAATAAAATAATCTCTTTAAAGGGGAGGACATTGTCTATGAAACGGATATGGCAATGTATGTCATTAAATGTACTATTAATTAATTATAAATTTTTTAAAGAATTCTTGGCGTTTTCTCGCCAAACGATCAGCTGATCGGCACGCCACGCCTCGTGCCAATTGGGGATGAGCCAAGTAAAGCGCGCCATGCGCAGAATATTCAAATTATGATTTGAAATTATTACATAAATATAATAATAAAACAAATAATTTTAAATATCAAAAAAAAATTTCTAAAATTGCAATAATTTTATATATCAGCGACAGATAATAATAAGGACAGAGGTTCCCTTCAGCCGGCTTTCAGCCAATTGTATCATTTTTTTTTGGATTTTGCATAAACTATCGGTCAAATTAATACAAAAAAATTTTGCGATTTACTTTATCGGAAGCTCAAAAATGGTCAAATCACAACAAAACTTCATCGGCTATTGACAAATGATAAAACACAAAAGAGTTATATTTTTTGCATCAATTCGACTGATAGAGCTGTCCATGATAAATATCAAATTGTCCATAGTAAAACTAGTTGGTTCATTATTTTTAAAAATAGCATTTATAAAAAGAAATTCAGAATAATTTCAAATCATAATTTGAATATTCTGCGCATGGCGCGCTTTACTTGGCTCAGCCCCAATTGGCACGAGGCGTGGCGTGCCGATCAGCTGATCGTTTGGCGAGAAAACGCCAAGAATTCTTTAAAAAATTAATAATTAATTAATAGTACATTTAATGACATACATTGCCATATCCGTTTCATAGAGAATGTCCTCCCCTTTAAAGAGATTATTTTATTTTTATTCTAGAGTGAAGGAGAGTAGAGAAATGAGTAAAAATGTCGCGTAGGGGTAAAAATCGCATTGTTTTTAATTAATTATAAATTATTCCGGTAAATTGGGGAGGACAATTTTTAATATGATGATCAGGAGATCTTGCTCTATCTCTTGATATTTTTTTCATAGACTTGCGTGAGATTTGAGGCATCTAGTACTTTCAGAGTCTAGATTGACTGGACTATTATAAAACCTAAAACTAACCAATGCGATACGCTCAAAAATGTTTTTGTATTTCACGTCGTCAAAATTTGTTTCTCTATAAATGCTGAATTCAAGTCAACCCGAAATTGGAGCTAGAACCTTGACCATAACTTTTAATAAATGTTATTAGCACTTTTTATGCAAAGTTAGTCGTGCCTTTTTGTGTTAACGACGCTGACGTATCCTTCATATATTGTATTTGTCATTTTCCGCTCAAATTTCCACGTGAGGCCATTCAGCTGGCCATTAACCGCCTTCAGGTAACTAATTTCAAAAATACGGAAATCTTATTTAATCTAACTGTCTCAAATTCCACACAAAAGTTTCTCATAACAACACCACCAAGAAGTACCCCATCATCATCATCATTCCCAACCGTGTCCTACATATATTTAGCATATTTAAAATGTAACCGTAATCCAGTTGTGTTTAGCAGTTTATGGTCCAGCCCATACGCCCATAAGTATTTCAAATTAATGACGACACTTCAAAATAATTATGAAGTACTCCCCCTCCGGCAACCACTTCCATGGTGAGAGTATGTCAGGGAACCAACGGTGTGTGTACTTACCGCTGGCACTTTTAAGATGCTGCCGTGACATATTTATGAAGTTCAATTATCATAAAATGCAAATGAAATCGTCATGCCCAGAAAACGTCAACCTCCTGCCACTGTCCTCCACCTCCTCCCGCTCCAGCATCTTCAATAAAACAAAAACAAGCCTAACCCGAGACCTAACCGAGACCTCGGAGACGTGGCCAAAATTAAGCAATTTACTTGCGATATCCGCCAGGCAGGCGTTGAATTCACCCCTTGACCTTCTCTGCGAGATGTTCTAACTGGCGTCGCGGTGAATTTTATCTGTCGACTGGCGCTATTAAAAGAAATTACGCTCAAAACTAAATTGCGGGCCAGCAGAAAAGGTGAGCTGTGGGTGGAGAAGGGGAGGAGCACCACACCATTGAAATGAGAAACGATTATGCTGGGACCCCGGCACGGGACAGCATAAAGAAATGCCGAAACGAACAAGAGGCAAACTTTTTAACTTGTTTGCCTTGTTGCTATTTACAAGTCCTGTGGGACATCTCCCCACACCCCAACCCCGAAGGCAAGCTCCCTCCTCAGGTAACAGCCGTACTGCCGCATTGCTGATGTTTGCATTTTTCGCGCTGTTTCTTTGTTCTTGGGTCTCGTCTCGTCTACGTCTTCTCACTTGTCGCCTTTTTTGGTTTCGGTTTCAGTTGGCGTAATATGTTTCCGTTAGTTTTCCCTCGGAGAAAGGGTGGGGGAGTTATGGTAATTTAGTGAAGCAATTTGCGGAAATTGATGCTGGAGGGCGATTGTCATTTGTTTGTAATACCCACTTTTAAATATGAAGCTGGTGGCAAGAATAACTGCATTATAAATATTAGTTTGTTTTTAATAATTCTGGAACTAATTTTGTAGTCATACGGAAATCCGTAATTCTGGAACAAATTTTGCTTTTATACCGAAATCCATTGCATATTCGTTTTGCAGTCTTGTCGAATTGAAGTATAAATGCATTCAATCAAAAGCATAATCATCCGCATACCCATGTACCCGTCTTCAAGTGGTTCATTGGTCTCCTGATAGAAATACCAAAAGACTGCATTCACTATCTTGGCCATCACCAGCTGAGCCAAAGTTGTGGCAAGAAACCAAATATATGCATTGACCATCAGCTTTTCTCTTATATGTATACAGGCACAGGAAGACAGGTATGATGTACGATCTGGACTTTGGCATCATGCGGCTAGTTAAGAAGTGTGAACGTAAAATATAAAAATATATAAATTTTTGGAATTTATCTCTTCCGATAATATGTAATGCTTGTTTGTTGTTAAAATTTGTAACTAAATGTTAAGTAGGTTGAGAAATGTTTGCAATGACATGAAACCAACCTGAGACTTTTTATTCAATTCTTTTTTTACCCTGCTCCCCTGTTATAATAATAATAATAATTCTTTATTCAATGAATGTTTACAAACTCAAATATTATTTAATGTAAGATGAAACAGTCTAATTTTGAACAACTTAAAAGTTACATACATATGTGTATAAAAATAAAACTAAAGTAACCGACTTGGTTGCACGAACCGTCCGTCGGCCAAGCACATTTTGCCTCACACCGCACCCGCTTACTACGCCTGACTTCCCTGGTCATCCCAAGATATCAGACCGTTCAGCAGTACGGGCTTTAACTAATGCGCTTGCGATTTACTGTTGTTTTTTTATTTTCTCGTTGTTATATCTGTACCCTATAGAATTTCCAAAATATCTTTTCTATAAAGCAAAGCTTTTTTTATGAAGAGTAACAGTCCCTCCCAGTAATCGTTGTGACTATCGTCTAGGATGTCATGTAGTTCCTGATTTGCAAAATATGGTTTACCCAGGGTCGCCCATCTGTGATCTTTAAGGCTAGGACATCTTCCCAAAAAGTGAGTCATATCCTCATTTTCTCCGGTGTTACAAAGTGGACAAGGCATGTGCACCTATCTGTTATACGTATTGGATGACAACGTAATTAGATCAAGCCGCGCTTTCATCACCCATGAGATGTTGCTGGTTGCCAGGTGTTGCAGTTTTAGGGCAGCTGTATGGTCGAGGTATCTGTAGATCCTTGTTTGGCTGGACCCTTTCCTCGTCACCCGTTCCGCATGCGCCTTTTGTCTAAGGGCTTCCACAATCGTGATTCTCATCGTATTCCATTCTTCCACAGATCTTAGACTCTCTTTCCAGTTGATAGCGAGAGGAGCGCATATCTTATCCAGCTCTTATAATTTCGGATGTAAGGATGTGCGGCAGTCGACTCTCCCCATAGAAAAGTAGTGTTTTCCCTACGTACCCAAGGTGTAAATCTAAGGTATAGTAGTGCGCATCATCCACGCACGTCTCCAAGGCTAGGGCGTACCCTGGGGCATTCAGAGGTAGCCCTAGGATTTTCTTCAAGAAAAATGTCTGCAGATTATCCACCACTTAAAAATAGCTGTATCCCCATACCTGTGCGGCATAAGACTGAACTGCTCTGCATACAGCGTTGAACAGCTTTCATTTAGCTCTTATGCTTACATTTGGCTTTGCCATGAAGGAGTTCCATATGTAGTTGATGCTGGATTTCGCCTCCGCGTTTCTTCTAACTACATGCTCTTTAAAAGTGAGGGTGGGCGTGAAGGTTACTCCAAGATACTTATATTCTGCGGCCATTTTTATAGCATATTCTTTATAGGTCCATTTTTCTGCCGCGGCCAGTCTGCCACCCTTTTTAAAGACCATTATCTCAGACTTCATTAGGTTGACATCCAATTTGTCAATCATATTTTGCAGCACAGCTACCTTATCTGCTAGGATGACGGTGTCATCCGCATAAAGGAGCAGGCGAATGTTTACTCCTCCCACACAAATGCCTCCTTGCAGACTATCGTGCAGATCTTCTAGATAAAGCGCAAACAACAGGGGGGAAAGAATACATCCTTGTCGTACTCCAACTTTGGTCTCAAAACAGCTCGACAGCAGGTCACCCGTCCAAACCGCCGCTTTCGTTTGACCGTATACTCTTTCCAAGAAGTTGACAAATTTTGAAGAGACTCCCATTTTATGCAGCTTATACCAAAGTTGATTCCTTGGTACTTTATCAAACGCTGCCTTGAAATCTACGAAAAAACCATATACCTTTTTCGACCCTTGCAGCTTCAGGTTTATTATCGCAGACAGATTGTATATATTATCCACAGTAGAATAGTTCTTTCTGAAACCTGCTTGATACTCCTTCATCCTATTATAATGGCTTACCCATAATGTAAGTCTATTGTTCAAGATGAAGGAAAAATTTCCGAATTTGTTTAAGCAAGGGTGGGGTGGGGGAGGGGGGGGGGGAAGGAAGAGTGATTCTAATTCCAAGGTTGATAGTGATCTATAGACCCCGGATTTTATGCAAAAACATATTTTGAACCCATTGACCAAAATTAAATCTGATTGCACAGAAATTCGATTCATAAAAAAATATTTAGTTGGGATCTAAGGGCCCTGTTCCGGTTTTCGAGTCGATTTTCGTGTAAACGCTAACATTTTGCATCCAAATTGAACTACGTTGTATAAAAGTTGAAAAATATGCCTACGGTTACTAGATCTGGTATAAAAAAATTGGGGAAAGTTAACTTCGGCTCGGCCGAAGCTTCCTTGCAGCTTCCATTAAAAACAAAAAAGTTTTTCTAACTAAGATTACTTTTTGGACCTTACTTTTCTATGGGATCTATACTATATAGTTGTCTAATTTCAACCAAATCTGGTAAAATCATGGAAAAACATAATACACTGTTAATTACGAATTTTGGAGGCGATCCCATTTAAGACTAAAAAGTTTTTCTCACTAGAACTAGTTTTTCGACCGATCGTTCCTATGGCAGCTATATGCTATAGTCATTCGATTTCGACCAAACTTAGTGAAATCATGGGAAGGGATAGTAAACTAAGAAATACGTACTTTGGAGGCGTTTCCATTAAAAACAAAAAAGTTTTTCTCTTTAAGACTAGATTTTCAACCGATCGTCAGTTTTAAAGCTATCCTCACCAGACTTTGCACGAAGTCTTTTGGTACAAATAAGCTGCACATTTGTCGGACCGCCGGATCGATGACTATAGATTTAGTAACGATCGGTCGAAAAACTAGTTCTAGTGAGAAAACTTTTTTGTTTTTAATGAAAACGTCCTTATCATTGGCATACACTTATTTTATATACTTTTACACAATTCTTCAAAGTTTGGTCGAAATCAGATGACTATAGCATATAGCTCCCATAGGAACGATCGGTCACGATGAGGAAATTTTTTTTTAAATTTTTTAAGCGTTTTTTTAATATTGTTTAAGTTTTATCAAACAGACTATATAGGGTCGTCGAAAAGTAGGAGAAAACTTTTTTGGGACGCCAATTTAATTAATATGCTTTTCAGATTTCAGTTTACGGATTGTAGTAAGAAAAGAAGTAAAAGTAGTCTTAGAAAACCTTTTTTGTTTTCAATGGAAGCTGCAAGGGTATACAAAACTTCGGCCGAGCCGAAGTTAACTTTCCCCTACGCATGCATTTTCCAAATTCAGACCACAAACATTTGATTTGTTAATCGTCATGGTGAATCACATTGGTCATCAATTTTCTTATCACCAAACGCGTTCCATTGCATAGATTTGGTTGGTTTAGATTTCGAAGCATGATGAACACCGTGCCAACCTTTAGTTGCAAATTGTGCGGTGGTAGTCCAGGCACATCCAAGGCGTTTAAAAATTCGGTTGCATAGTTGGTGGCATCGTCCTCGTTTGTTACACAGTCGATAGATTTGAATGAATGCAGAGTACCAATTATCTGATTCTAAGCTACAAAGCTTAAGTCATCCACATCTTTATTCTTAGCCGCTAAAATTGCTCGCTCATTCACCCATTCAATATTTTTGTTCGGAAATACTTTTTTGATGAGCTCGTCTTTCGATGAGACGAAATTGCAAAAATTCGTAGGAAATGGAATCAATCCGCTCGATTCATCGACAGGGACACGATCATTACCTTTATTCAGCAATTGCTTGAAAAAATCTTGAGCAGATTTATCGTACTGCAATGCAACTCTCATGACATCTGAAGTTTCTTCACATAGTACCACTGATTGGATGATTTGAGGCAAGAGTTTATTTGATCGGCTGGAGTCGATCTTGGAATGACTGGCAGTGTTTGGCGGAAATTGCCAGACAGTAAAATTATTGCGCCTCCAAAACATCTCGAGTCATTGCGCAGATCTTTTAATGTTCGGCCAATTGCTTTCAATGCGCGCTTGTGCGCCATTGTGCACTCGTCCCAAATGATGATTTTTGCCGATGCTAATACTTTGGCCATTGCCGAGTGCTTCGCAATGTTGCATGTCGGTTGTTCAATAGTTTGAAGGTATAACGGCAATTATAACGCCGAATGGGCTGTACGACATCCTTCTAACAATGTGGCCGCTATTCCAGAAGAAGCAACTGCTACCGCAATGTCGGATCTAGCACGAACAGTGACCAAAATCAATGACATGAGAAAAGTCTCCCAGTTCCACTGGGGGCATCTAAGAATAATAAGCCACCATTTCCATCATGAATTGTCTTCATTAATGTATCATAAGCATCCCTCTGTTGAGGGTTCAACAGGGGTACATTCGTTTGAACTGATTGGTGTAATTCTTGTCGATCATATTCAAAATCACGCGCCAATTCTCTATTAAATGCATAACGCTCCACTATCTGGCGCAGGCATTCCTAACCTGACAAACAAACTGCCGCACATAAGGTAACACATGTCTTCAATCAAGAGCAAAGCCTGGTCTTGCATCTCCTCATTCGTCTCAAGATCGGGATTTCTGCATGTCGAAAAAATGATTGCATATAATGTGCGAATCTGACATGGAAGTTCAGATATTGCTTGAGCGATTGTCTTGTCCCATTTATGTATTTATTAAGTTTGTGCATATATGGGAAAAAGCCAGAAGAAAGCACCTAAGACCCTATAAAGTATATATTCTTGATCAGCATCAACAGCCAAGTCGAATTAGCCATGTCCGTCTGTCAGCCTGTTTAGCATATTTTGCGATTATTTATGACCGCTTGGATTACTCCTGCTATTTACCGGTTTTATGGACCATTTATTTTACTACTTTTTATGAGCGATTCTGTTAGGCGGGGCCGCATTGTATTCAATATAAAATTTTAACCCCAATGATGATTGGGAAAACACATTCTACACATACTAAAACTAAGTACGCAGACAATCTAAATCTAGACCTTGCTAAGGAGACAATTGTTTCCGCTAAGGTCTCATCTAATGGAATAAAATAACACCCTACCAGAAATCTGCAAGAGTGCCTGTTTTCTTGACTCCAGTATACTTGTTGTAAATGCGTCTTGGGTATGATTTTCCACTCAAAATATGAAGTCAGTTCATATACTCACTCATATCGGACTAGAATTTCAGTGACTGGTCTCAGTTTTGAGCGGGTGTCAAATTTACTTGTACCTGCTTTGAGCAACACCGCCCGATACTTTCGTCTTTGAGTGGGCGGTCGCACGCAGACATTGCAGGTTCTTCTTCTTTTTATTTGGCCCAATATTTCTATCACTACCGTTTGACGGTCTCGGCCGCTGCTATTAATACCCGCCACTCGCCTCTGTCTTGTGCGATCTGGCACCAGTTGTTCAGTTCTAAGCACCTGTTTTTCCCAACTAAGTCTCGGTCGTCCTACAGCTCCTGCTTTCCCTAATTCGTTCGCCTTTCGCCTGTACACTTTTTTTACTGGAGCTTCTTCATCCATACGAGTAACATGTCCAAGCCAGCGCAGCCGCTGTTGTTTTATGCGCTTGACTAGGTCAGTGTCCCCATAGAGCTCATACAGTTCGCGATTCATTCGGATGCGAAATTCGCCGCCAACGTTTAGAGGTCCATAAATCCTCTGAAAGACTTTTCTCTCGAACAAGCCAAATGCCGCCTCATCCGTTGATGACATTGTCCATGTACAGCGCAATTTTCGTTTTCCGAGAGAAGGCTCTGCTCTTGAACTCCTTACTAAGTGCGTAGTAACATCGGTTTGCAAGAGTTATTCTTCTTCGGATCTCCAGACTGATGTTGTTGTCGCTGGTGATCATCGTTCCGAGGTAGACAAAGTCCTTTACAACGTTAAAGTTGTACTCTCCCATTGCAACAGATTGTCCAAGACGCGTAGGCTCACTGCGCGCTGAGACTAGGAACTTCGTCTTTTCTTCACTTACCGCTAAGCCCATGAGCTTCTTAATCTCTTAAAACGCCTTGCTTAACGCCCGTTCGAATTTGCCGATAATGTCAGTGCCTTTTTAAGGCTAACCAAACTTCATTATGGTCCGGTCGGTTTTTTTCTATACCATCGATTCTCCAGAGGCGTCATTGTGTTCGTCATCGCCTCCCAGCAGGTTGGAAGAATAGTTTCTCCATATGTCTAGTGCCACTTGTGGATCTGTGACAAGATTTCCGGCTTCGTCCTTACTTAGTGAGGCTCCGGGCTTAAAACCTTCGACTAGTCGTCGAACTTTTTGATAGAACAGCGTTTTGACTTCCTCACGCATACGCCTTTCCTGCTCATTTTTTCCTTCTGAAAAGGCGCTTCTCCTCTCTCCTTTTCTTCCGGTCTCGCTCCTTGACAGCTCGCGTTGCTCCCGACTGCAGTAGCGCGGCGGCACTCCACATTGTACCATGAATGCTTTCGGGAGTGCACGGCATTTCCGAGAATCTCCTTGGCAGCCGAACTCATGGAGTGTGAGATATGTTTCCACTGTTCAATTATACCTGAAGGGAAAGGTGAGATTTCCTTGAGCGAATGGGTGAGTTTTGCTGAGTAGACTTCAGAGGTTCTTTGTGATTGCAGCATCTGGACGTTCAGCTTTCGACGTGTACTAGAGCGTGCGACATGTGCCACACTGAGCCGCGTAAGTACTTTGACTGCATCATGGTAGTGATCCGTATCTGTATTGGCTCTCGGAGCGCACGTACGTCTAGCACACTCGATGATCAATCTGGTTTTCCGTGTCGCGATAACAAAAGTGTCAGCACTTTGAAATTAAAGGCTCCTCCGATCCGGACTTCGAGCAAAGTTTGGTGAAGATAGCTTTGAAACTGACGGAGGAGAAAGCATAAAAACCAGACACACGGACGGACAGGGCTTAATGAACTCAGCTCGTCATGCTGATCAAGAATTTATATAATCCGAGATAATTACAAACATCCGGACAATTTTATAATACCCTCTGCACGGGTATAAAAATAGGAAATTTCGACAATTTTTATTCAAAGACGGAAAATGTTGAATTTACAGTTTTTTTTTTTATTTTTCTGTGTACCCAAATCTTTACTATTTTTACTGTCTTACTTTTCTATTTTTACTGTAATATTACCAAGCAATTGGTTATGTGACTATTTCTACAGGGTGGGTCAAAAGAAGTCATCCGATGTTGTTTGGCTTTCATTTTTTTTTTTCTAAATAAAAAATGTATATTCTGATTTTTGATTATAATTATTTGAACCTTTAGAATTTTATTGGTTATTTCGAGAAGATGATACCGGCGAAATGGGCGCCGTTACAATTGATTGCCATACGGGCTCGTTTTATGGCATTTTCCATCACATCGGCAAGAACTTCGGGCTGCAGATTCTCGCACTCGTGTCGAATGTTGTCCTTAAGGGCTTCCAAGGTCTCGGGCTTGGTTACGTAAACACGGGATTTCAAAAAACCCTACAAAAAAAGTCTGGAACGGTTAAATGGGGCGATCTTGCAGGCCAGTGCAAATCACCAAAACGAGAGATGAGGCGACCCGGGAACGCCGCCTTCAGAATGTCTGTGGTGGCTCGCGCAGTGTGTGCCGTTGCTCCGTCCTGTTGGAACCACATGTCCTCCAGTCCTAATTCGTCCAATTGCGGCAGAAAAAAGCCGGTTGTCCGATGACTCCTCCAGCGTGAACAGCGCACCATGCAGTCACTTTGAGCGGGTGTAATGGCTCCTCGTGCATCACTCGTGGATTTTCGGTGCCCCAAAAGCGATAGTTTTGCTTGTTCACGTACCCGCTGAGGTGGAAATGAGCCTCATCGCTCATTATGATTTTGGTCGAAAAATCGATTATTCACGATTATTCCGCGTTCTTAGGGGGGTATATCGATCCATGGCTTGTTCACTTGTATTCTACATCTGTCTAGTCCACAAATGTCAAAACAGATCTGACTTTGGCGGCTATTTGTAAAAATAAGAACATCTTCCAATAGGGTGACTTCTTTTGACCCACCCTGTTCTGTACTGTTATTGAAATGCTAAACAAGAAAAACTTTCGTCGCGTCGGAACATATCATATTCGTAGCTAAACTTACCATGATAACAGTTGTTAATTGCAACAACAAAATACGTGCAATCATAATTACGTGAAACTTACAATTTTTTCCGTAGATTTAACTGTTAGCACAGTTACCAAACAACAACAATAAACATGCTTAGAACAATTGAGAAAAGTTTATGTAATTCTACCCACCGGTTTTTTATGTGTGTATAACAGCAGCTCAGTAGGCCTTCTGCATAGCTCCTACATGTGTGTCTCTGATTTTGCTGTCAAAAAAAAGTCAGATTATAACAAGTAATTTAATTTTGAGTTCTCCAGTCCATTTCCAAAAGTCCCCTCAACAAGCACATCAAGCAAAGTCAAGGCATAAAATCCAAATTATTATTTTATTTTTCGTAGGTACGCGTATAATTTAAACAGATATTATTCTTTTCTAACCAAGAGTCCTCCGATTACAGTTGCAGTCATTATGATTCGTTCGCGGCCCATTGAAGCAGCCAGGGATGAAGAGCGCTCCAAGGAAGAAGTGCGTGCCAATTTAATAGTCTTTATGGTGCTATGTGCAGCCATACGACTGGCCCCCTTCGTGATGTACGGCTTTAGGTCTTAGAAGTGGTATTACCAATCGCAACAATTTCCCTTTCAAAATGTGATGAATAAAGAGCAGTCGGCATTAACTCTACCAACAAGCGATTAACTTTGAATAAACATTAAACCGCAGGACCTGACGAGGGGAATATAAATCAAATAAACAAACCTCATTTACATATTATCAGCATCAAACGGTGACACGGCCCGTCATCTTAGGTTCAAGTGAGAAATCTGTCACGAGGCATTAAATCGCTTTTGAGGCCAGACCCAAAAGCCGCAACAAGACGTATGGCGAGTGGGTGACGAAGTGACTTACGTTGCTGGCTTCTGCTGCAGGTACGGCGTTATTCTGGGAATTCTGAAACGGCAACGGAGCAGGCACACATAATTATGCGTGTAAACAAGCGTGATGATAGTGCGCTGACGTGTGACGCTGATGGTTGTGCCAAAGGGTTAACCTACCCTTTCGCCTTTAGGTTCTGCTGATGGAATACTTAACTACTGCAAAACAAATTGCCGAAATTCCTCACGGCTAACCCTCTCACCCCTCGTCCGTTGCCTTCTGCTGTTGGTGCTGCTGTTGCTGTTTTCTGGCTGATTTATTCGTGTTGTGTTGGCAACAATTAGAAAAGTTACCGCAGGCAAGCCAAGTCAGGCCAGGAAAGGAAGTCGCTTGTCGGTGTCTTCGTCTCACCGTTCTGGGCCGCTGCGCGCTGTGCGTTTTAATTTGACGAAAGACTGATGACATCTCATTAATATTCATTGCCGCTTTGCCAAAGGCGCTGCTGGGATTTGTGGCCATATATCCTGTTTATGCCCACAGACTCCTGAGTTTATTCATTGCTTCATCAGTTGTAGTTTGTAGTGTACTCTTTGCTGGATTGTCTGTTGTTTTGATTCTAATGAGGCGTTAAATGTTTTTGGTGCTGGAACGGGGAGGGTTCTTTGTAGGTGGGTATTGGAGCTTCGACGTTGCGAAACTCGTTAAGATACTGGTGCATCTTTTCATCCTTTCCCAATCTTTTGTTTTCTGTTCTTTTTCTTCTCTTCTTTCTCCCTTCCTCCGTGAATGAAGGCCCTGTTTCTTCTTTCTCACTCCTCCCTTTGATCTTTCCTTTTTCATTTTTTCTTTCATCGACTTTTCTTCGTTGCTGCTTTAATAGTCCCACTTTGTTCTTCCTTACCCTTAATTGCTGTGTTTTTATACTCTGTATAATGTATATATATTCTTGATCAGCATCAACAGCCGAGTCGATCTAGCCATGTCCGTCTGTCCGTCCGTCCGTATGAACAAACAGATCTCGGAGATGGTAAGAGTTAGAGGTTTAACTTGTATGGGACATATGCTTCTTATGCTAGCAGGCAGATCAAGTTTATTTGAAATTTTTCACGTCCTTTCCCGCACCCGCAAATTGGAATAAAACGTTATATCTCCCACAGTTTCATAAATAGAAGATTCGTTCCTTCTGGACATATTTAGTAATCGGGATTCTTTATCTAAGGAAAACAAACAATTATGGGCACCATCGGTCGCAACGGTGATGGGCAGCACTTCACAGGTACAGAGTATGTTATAGTCGGGCTTGAACGACTTTCTTACTTGTTTTGACTGACTCTCTCCCCCTTATATTTATCACTCCTTACTTTTCATCTTTCCTTTTCTGTTCCTCTTTGAGCTATTCCATTCTTAAGTTGCTTCTTTCTTCGGCCTTTCTACCAGCTTCATGAGTTCCATCCACCTTCCTTCCAAAATCATTCCTTAACTCCTTTCTTTCTTCCTCCTGTCCTCTATCATCTTTATTTTACTCTCTATATCCCACCTTCCTTCTTCCTACTGCTCCCATTCCTTCTTTTTTCCCATTAATTTTGATTTGTTGCACTTCATTCTTGTTCTCTAACCTGTCATCCATTCTTATCGTTCCACCTTCCTTTACGTGTCCTTCATTATTCCTTCCATCTACCTTTCCTGAATTTTTGGCTTATTTATAAGATCACTTTCCTACCCTCTGGACTTCATCTTCTTTCCCCCTGCTAATACGAGTAACTCGACCAATGGCTTCTGATTTAGTCAGTATCAGGGATGCAAACCACTCGAAAGTAAGTAATGGTTCGCTTCAGGGGTTCACACAGTTTCTCAATCGCCGTTTATTCCTTGGTTTTTGCAGCTGTCTTAACCGCGGTTTCGGCTCGGTTCAGTGGTTTACAAGGCACATTATGAAGTTTTATGATTTCTGTTGTAGAGTGGCTTTTCGCACACTTTGGAAGTTGATTTGTTATAAAATCATTGTATTTCTTTAAGATCCTTATAAGAAAGTCAAAAACTTATGAAGTCGGATTTGTAGGATTCGTCTTTAAGTTTTAGAAATGCACTTCGAAAATGAAGAATGTCGGGTAGAAAAGAATATCGATTTGGTCTATCAGTGGTCCCTTTGTTTAGGATCAAATTAAAATTGTCTTAGAAAAACAAAATTAATAAGTATCATTATTTAAAATAAAGCGATTCACGTCTTAAAATTCATCAGAGAACTGAAACGAACCGGTCCATGTTTCTTTGTGGTTTTCGGGCGTTCAGCGTTTCTGAAAAGAAGCCGGTTCGGTGTGCGGTTCAGTTCACCAACTGGTTTGGTTCGGCTCGGTACAGAACCGGATTGCATCCCTGGCATTATTGAACATTGATTGAGAGGATCTTGAAGAAGTAGAGGCTTACACTCACGCCTTATGATTCGATTTTACAATGATTTCTATAGTCTAAAACTGACATTCAAGATCATGTATACTCGTAGCATATACCTTTTACATATAAGCCCATGCACCAAATTCTCCTCTCTGCTCGCAGAAAATGCCGGTGCACATAATTTCTGGCCACGGCACGTGTTTGAACCGCAAACAGATGAATTTCTGCAGGGTAGAAGTTGCAACTTGCAACCGGGATGACTACGACGAATTATGAGCCTGAGAGCCACTCAGAGCCTCAGGGGTGTGCGAGGGAAACAAAACTGCAATTCGTCCTCGGGGTCTTTTTTGTGTTAATAATAAATAAACGGGCTCTGGCACACGGTCTCCAGCTTGTCTTGTGTTTTGGACACACCAGAGCGCATTTTAATGGGCGCTTGCAGCCGGACCCGGGCACACCTTTTCGCCTAGTGCATGTGTGACACCCAGCTCGCTACTTTGGGCCCTGCTCCCATCCTCTCACCCGGCACACCGCCGCATCCCCGCTTGAAATACGGCATTTGCTCGTCCATCTTTTGATTTAGCACCGACATAAAAATGATTTATCAGTGACATTAAAATAATGCACACTGTGGCGCATTTTATGTGCGAATGGATTTTCGCGCCTTTTTGTTTTCGTTTGCCTGTGCTGTGCTGCACATTTACCCCTAGACCCAGCCGCCGGGGCCCCCTCTTACCCACTCAAACAGCTGACCGTCCCTGTGTCTGTCAGTCTTTGTATGCTGCCGTCAGCCGAATGTTTTACGGCCGAGGTGTTTGTGTGTGTGTGTGTGTGAGTGCTAGATGGTGGGCGAGAGGGGTTTAGGGGATCTGCACCTATCCGAACCTAGCTGCTGTGCTGGGAGCATCATAAATGTAAACTTTTATGCGATTATCGTGCTCTCTTTCTAGCTGCATTGCTCCGTACTTTTCCCTTTGTGCTAAATACACTGAGAGATATATTGGGTGCTGAGGTACTTAAGCGGACCAAGTATTACGCGAATACTTTGTTCGTACCTTCACTGTTATGGAAAGTTGTATAAAAATAAACCCTTACGCCAGGTCCTGCAGTGATTTCTTTTGAATCCAGAATATATGCACAGGTGCCATTTGATATTTTTTTTTTAAATTCTTGAAGCATGATTTAACAGATATTGGTAGATGAATAATGTTAATTTAAGGGTGATATATTCAAAGGCTATTCTCGTCACTACGACAAATTATAGAAAAACCCTCGCAGATCAGTTCATAATGTCTAACGATTCAAATCCGATTTCCCTTGCAATGCACACTGGGCCAGCAGGCCGAAATTTTGTCCAAAAATCCCACTTTTTTGTTTGCGAAACTGGGTAAAACGATTGTCGGAAACGAATAGGAAAACATATAGCTATTTTATGCCATAACTTGGAACATTTTCCCAAATCGGTTTTTAAACTGTAGCAACACAAAGTTGATTTTTCTTGAAAATGCTCCAAAAAATGGAAAATTAAAAGTTGAAACCAGGAAAGAAACAGCTTCTAGAGTTGAATTGTATATTTTCGACTACGGAATAGATTTCAATAAAAAATAATAAAAAAAGTTTCCAACTCTATTCGTTTTTATACAAAATGGAAGAAATTGTAAATTTTGTGTGTTTTTTTACTAATTACAAGTTGATTTTTATACCCTTGCAGAGGGTATTATAAAATTGTCCGGCTGATTGTAGCGCATTGACGGAAGCATAAAGTATTTATATTCTTCTCTTCTTTAGTTTAATATACTTTTCCATGATTCCACTAAGTTTGGTCGAAATTGGACATCTATATATATTTATATAGCTGTCATAGAAAAGTAGAGTCTGAAAAGTAGTCTACAGTTGGAACATAATTATTTGGTAAGCTTTTACACAGTCTTACAAAGTTTGGTCAAAATCGGATGACTATAGCATATAGCTGCCATAGGAACGATTGGACGAAAAACTTGTGAGAAAAACTTTTTTGTTTTCAATGGAAACGTCCTTATCGTTGACTTATACTTATTGTATATAATTTTACCCAATTCTAGAAAGTTTTGTTAAAATTGGATGACTTTAGCATATAGCTGCAGTACGAATGATCGGTCAAAAAAGAAAGTTTTGGTGAGGAAAAATTTGTTTGTTTTAAATGGGATCGCCTCCAAATTTCGTAATTGTTGGTTGGTTGGGCTTTTCCATGATTCCACTAATTTTGGTGGTGATCTATGGTTCTATGTTATCTCCTCCGTCAGTTTTAAAGCTATCCTCACCAAACTTTGCAAGAAGTCTTTTGGTACAGATACGCTGCACATTTGTCGGAAACGGTCGGATCAGATGACTATAGCATATAACTGTCATAGGAAGGATCGGTCGAAAAACTAGTTTTGGAGAAAAAAACTATTTTGTTTTTAATGGAAATGCCTCAAATTTTTTTATTTCTTAGTTTGCTATGCTTTCCCATGATTCCACTAAGTTTGGTCGAAATCGGACATCTATATAGTACAGCTGTCATGGAAAAGTAGAGTCTGAAAAGTATTCTTAGTTTAAAAAACTTTTTTTTCAATTCTTAGTTTCTTAGTTCTTAGTTATTCTTAGTTTAAAAAACTTTTTTATTTTCAATGGAAATGTCCTCAAAATAGGCTTGTATTTCTTTTATATGCTCCCACACAATTCTACAAAGTTTGGTCAAAGTCGGATGACTATAGCAAATAGCTCCCATAGGAAGGATCGGTCGAAAAACTTAATGAAAACGTCATTGGCATACACTTATTTTATATTGTTTTACACAATTCTACAAAGTTTGGTCGAAATCGGATGACTATAGCATATAGATCCCTTAGGAACGATCGGTTGAAAAACTAGTTCTAGCTAGAAAAACTTTTTTGTTTATTATGAAAACGTCCTTACACAATTCTACAAAGTTATAACAAAATCGGATGACTATAGCATATAGCTGCAGTATGAATGATCGGTCGAAAAAGAAGTTCTAGTCAGAAAAACTTTTTGTTTTTAATGGGATCGCCTCCAAATTTCGTAATTAGCAGTGTATTATGCTATTCCATGATTTCACCAAGTTTGGTCGAAATCAGACATCTATATAGTATAGATCCCATAGAAAAACAAGGTCCAGTAGTCTTAGTTTGAAAAACTTTTTCGTTTTCAATGGAAGCTGCAAGGGGAAGCCGCGGTAAGCACAAGAGGTGTGGTGGTGTTGGCTGAGCGGTGGTGTCAGTGACAGCAGGATTTCGAGTTCCCGGGTTGGAGTCACAGTCAGGGTAAGTATAAAAATAAAATAGATTAAAAAAAATGTTTAAATTAATCTCAACAAAAGGCAGTGGGGTGGTTGGTATTGTGCTTCCACCAGAGAGAAGCTCGGCTTTGGCTCTTTGGGGCTGTGTCAACTTAGGGGGGTGGACAAAAACTTGCAGGCAGATCAAGTTTACTTTAAATTTTGGCCTATCGCCCCGCAATTTGGAAAAAAAAAATCATATCTCCCACCGTTTTATAGATAGAAGGTCCGTACCTTTTGCACATATTAAGTAATCAGTATTATTTATCGATACGCCAAAGGAATGGTAAAGTTCGGATGAATGATAGTCGAGTTTTAAGGAAAACAAACAATTATGGCAGCACCGCTGGCAACGGTGATGGGCAGCACTTCAAAGGTACAGAGTGTACTACAGTCGGGCTTGACCGACTTTCTTGTTTATAATTTCATATTGATCAGCAGACTTTTTTGCTGTTACACTCAAAACGATTTTACATTTCCTTTTAAATCAACGAGTCGCTGGCAATACAACGACTTGGGCACTAATTGGAACGGTTCATCTAACCGCTCATTAAGCTCTATGTTAGGCACTGCTGAAAGGTATGCAACGTGTTTAATGGTTTTCCAATATAATAAAATCTCTGTTTCAAAATGGCTGACTGTTTGTTACTGAAGAAAGATCATCACAGTGTGTGTTTTTCAGGGTCAAGAATTGGTAGCTCAACTCAACTTGGACGCTCATTGTACTTACTTTATAAGAAAGGAAAATTATATGGTAAAAACTAATTAAAATTAAAAAGTGATCAATCAGCTTATGTTTTCTACAACATCGAATTCCATTTGAAATCTTCTTAAGCATGTTTAAGGCGATTATCAAATCATCATCGCGTTTCTATTTTAGAACATTTCTTCCCGTGTATGTTGGTTCCTGTTTTGAAATGTGCCATAATTTGCACCCAGATGTGTGACACAGCAGCGGCAGCCGCACTGCTGGGCTGGCTATCAACTGGAACGCCGGACTGCTACTACTGCTCCACTAGGATGCCACCGAAAATGGTCGACAACATATGCCCCGTACGGGGCCTGGAACTCATTAGAGCGGGCGTCTGTGGCAGTGTGTGTGTGTGTGTGTTTTAATGAGGACAACAGCAGCCTGGAGATGGCGCAGGCGCTGCATTGAGAAGGGACATGGACATGCATGCCCAGCTGCAGAAGTCGCTGATTGCCCAGTCCCAATCCCAGTCTCCATCTGAGGCCAGTTGGCAGAGTCAGCATAATTTCCTGATGCTAAATGCCAAACGCAGGACGAGAACAGGACGAACCAACCAGCCAGCCAGCCGAGCACTTAAGCCCATCCGCCGTTTTGCCATTCGACGACGACTGTCGACTGACCGAGACGAAGCTGAAATAGTGAATGTGAATGGGGCTTGGTGGGTGAGGCACGGGAAGGGGGCAGGAACATGGAGCTCTGTAGTTGTGGCTGTGTGTCATTGTCTCGCGTTGGGCCTGCACCAGGACGAGCACCAGGGCAATTTAGAGGAGCGCACACACACACAAACACACCTGTTTTTGGGTAATTTATCTCGAAGAATTATTATTTCAAATATTTTGAAGCTGTGCAGGATGGGCGGGACGCACCAAAATAAAAGGATTTTAAAATGGTCATTTGATATGAATTATGCGCGTTGGTGCAATTACAGCAACCCTGATGCCTTTGTCTGACTGTGATGCGGTTGCTGGACGCTTAGAAGAGGCGGGTCCCAGCTTGTTTACCCCATCGGTCTAGAGGGGAGTGGGTCGCTCTGTTTTCTGTCCATTTCGCGACTTGAACTTCATTGTTAAATAATTAAATCAGCTGCTAGACTAATATATTTCTCTTAATTGCGACTAACTCATGTGTGTGCGTATGGAAAAGTGTCCTGTCCAGACCATTTGGCCCCCATTTCTGATTTATGTGCTCGGAGCCAATGAGCATATGCAGAGAGCATACATTTAGATACTGTTGATGGGATATTAGGTGGGTGGAATTATGTGAAAAATCATATCCATAGATCAATAAATCGATAGCATATAGATATGTACTTACGATTGTATGGGAAAAATAACTAGTTTTTGCCTTTTCTTGTTATACACTTGAAAAGTCTATTATAATTTTGCCCAGAAGTTTGGAATGCTAAGAAGGAATCGTCTCCCACCACAAAAAGAGAATATATTCTTGATCAGCATGAAGTGTGTCTTTGTCCGTCCGTCCGTCTGTCTGGTTCTACGTAAACTAGTCCCTCAGTTTCGAAGCTATCGATCTGAAATTTTGCACAGAGTCATATTATTTTAGCTGCACACTGCACATATGTCAAAAGCGCGTGGATTGAATGATTACTTCTTGTAGCTCCCTTAGGAATGATCTGTTTAAAGTGTTTAAAACTTCGTCACAGACGAAGTTAGCTTTGCTTTCTTGCTAGCTTAGATTATTTTTGTGTCCCTGTATCCAGCGTAGGGACAGGTGGTTCCGGCTGCCAAATCGACGGTAATATCACTGTGCTTGTGAATTCTCCTAATGCCTTATGCGTGCTCTATGTTTTTGTCGAAAACTCCCCCTGTCTCCCTATGTCTTCGCAACTCGAACAAACAACAAAATCTTATGCCTACGACCGAACGCGTGTCGCTTTCCGCGGCACACACACAAAACAAAAATCGGTTCTCTCTCTCTATCTCACTTGTTGTTATTGCTTGAAATATATTTGGTGTATGTGTATTGGTTTTTACGCGCTGGTAAGCTCGTTCGGGCCCTGCTGACGATTTCGCTACAGGTCTAACTACCCAAAGTCCGAGATGGGTAAATACGAGTAAGTTCGAAATGATATGAGCAAGGTGCATCCACTTACTCGAGAAAGGTTGAAAGATTTTCTTTGACAGACTGTTCAAACTGCACTATAAGAAATTTTCCCAGTTTTTAGATATTACTTAATATCTTCAAGTATAAGAACATGTCGAACTTAAACCGTTAAGCACGCTTCAGGCTAAATTTTTTTAATCGTAGAATTTTAATTCTTTTATATTAACACCTAAAATTTGGTAATAATTTTAGTATTAATAATTATCGAAATACATTTTTTTGTAATATTTATAAATTTATAATATTTATAAGTAAAGTTAAGTTGGGTTGATTTTAAAATTGTTTGGTTGGTGGACTGTTTTTAGGATTAGCCCATATACGAGGTGTGTTCAGAGGAAAAGGTGAATTTTGAATTTTCGCGGGCTTTGTACATTCGATTATGGATATTTTGTTTTTGTTATTTTCGGACACATATGTTTATCATATGTGTGCTCTAGCAGCCAAATTCGATTAGTAGTTTGTTTTGGGAAACTGAAAAGGTTAGTCACGTTTTTGTGTGCTCTTCGATTTTTGACTAAACTTTGAGCAAAAGTAATGTCGCATTAGTATCGCTCAGGAATTGTTTAATGACGTCAACGACGATCCGGGTTTGCTCAAACGGGTCATAACTGGTGACCAAACTTGGGTATATGGTTATTGGTTATGACATCGAAACCAAGGCCAATTTCGATCAAATGTGATGGACTTGATCGCTGTTTTCTTTGACTACAATGGTGTAGTGCATCATGAGTTCCAGCCAAAAGGTTTTACAGTTAATAAGGAATTTTACAAGGAAGTTATGCCACGAAAACTGCAGGGTCTCCTTTTTTAAATATGGACAAAAAACACTTAGGACCGTTTTCTCATGTTCCTGTCTTTGCAAATCTTGGTGGATTTTACGCATTTGCATAGCGCACGCTAAAGGTCAGCAGTGAAAATTCACCAAATCCACCTGTTTAGAAAAAAAAATGGCCTGCAGATTCCAATCTTCGGGCATGCTTTCTTCGGACCATACTCTGCATAGCAGTTTGTGCTACACCTTACCAGCTCCTCACCGCCAGCCTTGAACAATTCAGCAGGAAGCTCATCAGCGCCAGCAGATTTGTTATTTTTTAGCCTTGTTATGGCTAACCAGACTTCATTATGGTTCGGCGGGTCTATCTCTATGTAATCGATTGATGGAGTCGCTACTTCCCCATAGGCGGCATTGTGTTCGTCGTCACCTCCCAGCAGGTTGGAGAAATAGTTCCTCCATTTGTCTAGTGCCACTTGCGGATCTCTGACCAGATTTCCCTGCTCGTAATTGCATAGTGTGACTCTGGGCTTAAAACCTTCGGTCAGTTGCCTAATCTTTTGGTAGAATTTTCGAGTCTCACTCCTCCCGAACAGTACTACGACTTCCGCCGTCATGCGCCTTTCCTGCTCATTTTTCTTCTTTTTGAAAAGGCGCTTCTCCTCTTTCCTTTTCTCCCGGTATCGCTCCTTAACAGCCCGCGTTGCTCCCGACTGCAGAGTTCTCCTGTAGGCAGCGTCTTTCTCTGCAGTAGCGCGGCGGCACTCATCATCGTACCATGACTGTTTTCGGGAGTTTTCGGCAAATCCGAGAATCTCCTTGGCAGCTGTACTCATAGAGTGTGAAATATGCTTCCACTGTTCGTCAACACCAGGAGGGCCAGGTGGGGTTTCCCTGAGCAACTGGGTGAGTTTTGCTGAGTAGGCTTCCGATATCCGTTGTGATTGCAGCTTCTCGACGATCAGCTTTCAACGTGGGCTAGACTGTGCGGCGTGTGTCACACTGAGGCGTGTGCGTACCTTGGCTGCAACAAGGTAATGATCCGAGTCCATATTGGCTCCTCGGAGCGCACGTACGTCTAGAACGCACGATGAGTACCTTCGGTCTATCACAACGTGATCAATCTGGATCGCCTTGTGGATGTCGCAGTGTTCAAATCTGGTACTGCTAACGACCATGTTCCGGCCCGATGCGAAGTCTATTAGCCTCTCTCCATTTTTGTGGTTTCTTTGTGTAGTCGGCCGACAGTCGGGCTGAAAACTTCAACATTAAGGGACAACTAGAGGAGCCATCCATCCCAATTAGATACTATTTACTGTTAATTTTGTCTATATGCACAACTGATTATCGTTTCCGAGTCTTGTGTCAAAATTAGAGCTGCACACGTGACGGGAATTTTACCGTGTCACGGTGTGTCACGACATGAACGTGAGCTAACATATACTACGTTTATGCTTAATTTGGCAAAACAACCATTTTAGCAATTTTATTTAAATGGGCAGTTTAAAAACCTAAACTACATCATAGTGTCTGACTAGAAAGGTGTACCAACTTTATAAATTTTATGTATCAGGGTGTCCAAAATTTCAGACTTTAAAACATGATATGTTATCAATAGTTCTTTTTAGTTATCTGATTTACAACGCGTACTCGACGTAAGAGAATGTCATAGCAACACAAATCATACTATCAAGTAAATATAAACATAATTTTCCATAATGGCAACTGCATATTTTATTTGACGATGGGCAAAAGTCATGATTTTTTATTTAAGCATAAACGTAGTAATAGTGTTTCGTGCGTGAACAACCGTGATTCGTGAGTTTTTCGTGAATGAATTAAGAAACTTTTGCTATTTTGCTAAAGGTAAAATAAATGTGTAGCCATCTTACGATCAACAGCATAGTTCGAAACGATAGCCAAGAACTAAACTCCTAAACACACCTTTTTTCTTCCGTCAGTTTTAAAGCTATCTTAATGAAACTTTGCACGAAGGCTTTTCGTACAAATACGCTGCACGTTTGTCGGAACTGGCGGATGACTGTTGCATAGAGCTGCCATAGGAACGATTAATCAAAAAAAAGTAAATTTAGTGGGAAGAACTATTTTTTCAATGGAATGTTCTCCAAAGTTCGTACCTATTAGTTTCCTAAAGGTATGGTATTTAATGATTTCAGTAACTTTGTACTTTCGGTGAAAATCTAGGTCAGTAAGAAAAACCTTATTGTTTTATAGTAGTCTTTCTTTTCTTTTCAGTTATTAACAATATATGCTTTATCACAGTTTTGCCGAGTTTAATGAAAATCGGATAAATATAGCTGCTATATAAGCAACTGGTCAGACATTAGGTCACAAAAAGTCGCCTTCTATTTGTCATCTTGGAAAATCACTCAGATAACATTGTAAGAAAATCATTTAAAACCTTTATTTATAGAAATTATACGTGCTGCAAGGGAATACAAACTTCAGCCCAGCCGAAGTTAACTTTGCTCTATTTCTTTCTGTCACACATAATTTAAATTTGAGACCGATTTGTTGCAATTGGCATAAGCAACATTTTCGAGATTCTTGGATTCTCACCGTAAAGTTTTTTCCTGTTGGATTGCAAAAATTTTGTCAAATAAATAGCATAAATCTAATAAGTTATTAGTTGTAAAAAAAATTAAAAAATGGAGGGAAGCTAACTTCGGCTCGGCCGAAGTTTATATACACTTGAAACTCATACAAATTTTCAGGACGCCTACTAAGACTGTTTTTCAAACCTAACTTTTCTATGGCAGCTTTACTATACAGTCTTCCGGTTTCGACCAAACTTAGTGAAATCATTAAAAAGCATAGAAAACGTATTAATACGAAGTCTGATGCCGATTCCATTCAAAACAAAAAAGGTTTTCTCACTAAAACTAGTTTTTCGACCGATCGTTTCTATGGCAGCAATGCTATAGTCGTCCGATCCGGCCGGTTTTCATACTTGTGCAGAGTATTTGTACTACAAGACTTTCAAACTGACGGAGGAAATCGCATAGAAACAGACGGACAGAGGGACATGGTTATATTAACTCAGCTCGTCATGCTGATCAAGAATATACTTTATGTGGTCGGAAATGCTTCCTTCAATGCGTTACAAACATCCAGACAATTTGAATATACCCTCTTCAATGGTATTAAATCTTTGCAAATACTGCATACTATTTACGATTTTAAGCCCTTATTCACTTACAAGACTGGGTCAGTAGTGAATCGTAAATCGTACGTTGTGACTCATTCAAATTCACTTCGCTGGTGCACCTCTACTCTGTACTAAACGTACACAGAGTATATTAGTGGTATTCCTGAAAAGGATTTGCTTTCGATTTTTATTTCGTGAAAGCAAATCAAAAGCGGTTGATGGAACGACCCTGATTTCATTTTGATTTGCTTTCGTTTGCAGAACAATTGGCGACAATTTAAACAAAGGCGCGAAACGTAAAAATTTCGAATTAAATTGTGAAAACTAGTTTCTACTTTACAAAAGTTAATTCAATTAATTATGTATTTGATGAAGGTCAAGCGAAGGGACTTATGCCATTTGACAGAACAAGAGGAAAAGGCCAAATTGGTGGAAGAATCGAGGGAGAATTATGCAAATAACACATTCCCCCGAACACATTCCAAAAACTCGAGCACTTATGACATCGTCCACTCTAGGCCGCTGGTCTATTTGTACAATAGGCTCGTATGCATTCAAAAATGCAATCGATAAATGCTTAGTTCATTTAATTACTTAAATTTGAAATGCGAAAAAACTAACAGCTTTTCCACATTCAAGTATCAGCAGAATTTAAACAGCTGCCAAGCGCAGGGTGCAAGAAAACGGTCACACTAAATTCAATTCAAATTCAAATCAGCCTCGAAGTTGATTTTGTACTTTCCTTACTTTTTCTGGGCACACTGCACAATTTGTATGGACCAGTCGTGAGCAGCTGATGCACGAAATCCAAAGCAAATCAAAATCGTAAGCAAATCATTTTCAGGAAAACCACTACTAAGTTTGTGCAAAGCATGCAACAGCCAGAAGAAACCATCTCTGACCATAAAAATTATTTATATTCTTGATCAGCATCAACAGTCTAGTTGGTTATTCGTATAAGTAAATGTTCAGTAAACAACTTCCTTGATGGACTGGGAATTCTGAAGAATTTACGTGCATAACATATGTATGTTGTTTTTTTTTCCTTTAAATAAAGTTAAATTAAAGCTAGAGTTGAATTAATTAACTGAAAATATTTCTAAATTAATGTATTATTTAGCTTGAGGCTCTAGCCATAGCTCAACTCATACAGTTAATTTATTTTGAAAATTAATTTTTTCTTAATGTTCATATGTTTAAGTAGATTCACAGAAAATTTCAAAGTCAATCCTGCAATTATTTTTAAAGATACACACACATTTGTAAAGACGCTTCATGTAAATTTACAATGCAGTTCAAACTTTAAACGTGTTTTTCTTAAATCTATGTTGGCGTACACGATTTCTCGAAAACGGCTGAACTGATTGGTCTCAAAATTTTGACACAATCTTCTGAAATGTATTGTTAAGAAATTAATAGAAGCTTCTTTTTCACCGATATTTTTTTATAAGCAATTTAATACCAAAATTTTGGCAAAAAATCAATTTTTTTTTTGAGAAGCTGCCATTATGTCAAAAAAATTTTATTTCGCTTATTCTGTCAATTAATTTTCAGATTTAACAATTCTTTATTTAATTTTGTTTTTTTTAATTTTGGATATCGTCGGTACGTGTACAGCGAAGCTCCATTTTTGAGTGAAGCCCAGGAGATCAGCTATAGCACCTTTCCCAATTATGATTTTTACGAATATAAAAAGTAAAAGTACAGATAAAAGTCACTTTAATATGTGTATAAATTTTTGCTTTAATAAATTAAAAGGTCTTCTCTGGTAATATGTGTAAAAACTGACTTTTTTCAAGCCAATTAGCTGTATGTAACCCCTTAATCTAGTTCGTAAATAATTTTTGCAATGCATAGGAACTGTTTGTAAATAAATGAATATATTCAATGCAAATATTGTGTAGTTTGCTGGCTGTGTATTTAATCTTCGGGACCGATGAAGTTAGCATTGCTTTCTCGTTTTAAATAGGTATTCATTTCCGCCAGCTTTCTATAAAAAAGCTAAAATAAACTAAAGCCACACTTCAAAATATTAAAAAAAAAAATTTTTCACTGAAATAAAATTTTTTTCTAAACAAACCACACTTCAAGCGCTCAGTTGTGTAGTTTGCTCACCACTTTTAGCGTGTTAAATATATCGGAACTAGTCCCTATCGATAGTTATTGAACTGAAGTTCATTTTGGCCAGTGTTGCCAGATTCACTTTTTTCCCGTCAAATCTAGCTTTTTTCCAAACCGGACGCGGGAAAAATTTTAAGACAGCGGGAGCGGGAATTCTGTCTTCTTAAAAAGTGATTTCAGCTTTTTTCAGCTTTATTTTAGATTTTGAGTATTTTGAGTTAAAGCTTAAATCGATAGTTTTTCAACTCTCTCACTCGTTTTAGGACTCTAATAGCAATCTCCAATGCTTAGCAAACTGTCATTTCAAAGTGCATGCCAAGTTTATAGATCGATTGAGAAAAATGCCGAAAGTTTTCAAAGAATAATGTCGTATAGTCTGCCCATCTATCTGATGGCTATCAATTCGCTAATGAATTGATTACTTTTTTACCAGATACTGATATTGACATAATAAGATTTTGAGAAATTTGTTGCCAAAATTAATATATCAAACTAGAAGAAGAAAATCGCAGCTACCGAAATGTTGAGTTTAGGAATTATACACTTTGTATAAAAATGTCGGTAGTAATGTAATGATTTATTCTTCTTGTTTTCAATATGTGTTAAAAATAAAGAATTCCTCAATTCAACAACTTCACAGCTCAATTGGCGTGAATACCATAATTGTATTAGGCAATATAATTATTTTCAGGTTACCTGACCATATCGGCCTTCTTCAACAAGTTGACAAATTTTCGGTTTTCAAAATTTTACAAGCAAAAAAACAAAGCATTGTTTCCATTTTGGAAGAATTTCCGTAAAATATGTTGGGGAAAATGGGGTGTCAATATAATGACACATTTAGTAAAATGGAAGAACAACGGCGAAGTTACCTTATAGGCCTTACCGAGGCCTACTACAATAATGACGTCAAGAAACTATCAGACAGTTGACATTTTCAATAAATTATAATTATACTATAATAAAATTATCTAGATAATATGAAAAGACGTGCGCTTTTTTTTTAGCTTTTTCAATTGTTTTTTTTCCGTCTCCGTCCCGTCAAAAACAGCTATTTTTCTCCACAAAAGTTGGCAGCACTGTTGTTGGCAACCCTACATCTGGCTTTGTTGTCGAGCTTCGATAACAAACCCCTTTGATGCGTGGTCTGCGGCTGCAGAAGTTTGCGAAAAAAAAGAAGCGGCATTTTATAATTGAATTTGTGAACAATTGTTGCAATTGTTGTTAGAAATCGACTTGTCAGGTGCCTGCCTGTTTGCAAGGCATTAATTAATGCAGGTAAGTCTGTGGCATACAAAATAATCTACCTGAGTGATTAAAGTAGTGCAATCTTTTCCAGAATGTCTACGCCTGGGGACTCGCAGATACCAGTTGAAGCAGAGCCACTTAAAAGTTCCCCGAAATGTTCATCTGGTTCCAAACTAAGCAAATACTCGGACCTAAGAGAAATCCCAGTGGATGTGAATAGCGAGGGAGAGCAGTACTCAAGCACCAGCCTGCACGGTACAGTCAGCGCCGATGACTCATTAGGAACTGAGTTGATAAATGAAACAACAAACGAGAACCAAAATGAGGGAAATGAAAGAGAGAAGTTAGATGAAATTTCGAGTTCAAAAGAGGACCCTTTAAAAGTCATCAACAAAGGCGATCAAATGGAACAGTTGGAAAATCTACTAGGAGAAATCGGACAAATTGAAGAAATTGTGGAGCTCAAGAGTTTGCGGTCCGGTAAGGCATTGAAAGAGGAGACTCAAATTGATCCATATGCTTCATCAGAAAATGGATTGAACAAAGTCAATTATGCAGGTAACGAGAATATTCATACCGTAGCTGTGCTTTCTTCACAAGAGAACCTCTCAAATGATAATGATTTCGCCAATAAGTCTGTTAAATCACCCAAGGACAAACAGGACCCAATTGAAACCCACCAAACTAATCAAATTGACGTACCTCTTCAATCATGGAAAAATAATGTTAAAGATCCCGAAGTAATTCCCACTTCAATAGAGTCTATGGAAAGTCATTTAGAAAGCTCAAACAATGCAGGGGGAAACTCTGATAAGTCTAGCAAGCTTGACTTCTTAACTTCTATTAAAAGAGATTCCCCTGAAAATCGCGCTGCAGATCCTGCTAAGGAATGGCTCTCAAATCAATCTCTAGAAGCAGGCGATTCAATCATTAAGGACAAAGTAAATATTAAACAGACCCTTGAGGAAAATAAAGATTTGTCCGAAGTGATTTCTAAAGATCCCAGCCCAACTCTTAGAAACGTCCCAGAATCGTCCAAAGATTCAGTAGACGATTCTGAAGCAATTGCAATACCATTTGTGTCTATGGACAGCCATTTAGAAAGCTCAGCCAAAGAAGAGGAAATCCCCGATCAGTCCGAGCATGAATTGTTAACTTCTATTCAAAAGGATTCCCCTGAAGATCTTAAAGCTCCAGACTCTACAAACGAGTGGCTTTCAAATCAACCCCAAGAAACTTCTAACAATGAAGAAGGTGATTCTATCATTGAAAAAATAGTAAATATAAACCTTGAGGAAAATAATGATTTGCCTGAACAGATTTCTAAAGATCCAAGCCCAACTATTAGAAACGTCCCAGAATCGCCGGAAAATCCACTAATTCAAACACCAGTTGTGTATATGGAAAGGCATTTAGAAAGCTTAACTAAAGATGAGGGCAGGAGTTCTATTAAAAAGGATTCACCTAAAGATTTTACTCTAAATTTTGCTTACGAACGAATGACTGAAGCTGACGATTCTATATTAAAAGATAATGCGAATATTAATCAGAATCTTGCGGAAAATAAAGAAGAGCCTCAAATGATTTCTAAACATACAAGCTCTTCTATTCGAAACGTCCCAGAAATGTCAAAAAATGAAGAAATCGATTCTAAAGGTAACTCCCACTCCTGATGTGTCTATTAAAATCCTTTTAGAAAACTCAACCGAAGAAGATGGAATCCCTGATCTGTCTAGCAAGCTTAATCTATTGAGTCCTATTAAATCAGGATCCCCCGAAAATCTTGCTCCAGACTCTGCTAGGGAATGGCTTTCAAATCAACCCCAAGAACAGTCTTACCATAAAGCAAACGATTCTATAATAAAAGACAAAGAAAATCTTAAACAGAACCTTGAGGACAAAAAAGAGTTGTCTGAAGTGACTTTTAAAGATCCTAGCCCAACTATTAGAAACGTCGCAGAATTGTCCGAAATTCCAGTAGACGATTCTGAATTAATTCCCACACCAATTGAGTCTATGGAAAGGCATTTAGAAAGCTCAACTAAAGAAGAGGGAAACTGTGAGCTTGACATGCTAACTTCTCTAAAAATAGATTCCCCTAAAAATTATGGCCCAGACTCTACCAACGAATGCATTCATTCAAATCAAACCCAAGAAACGTCCAACAATGAAGCAGGCGACTCTATCAATATAAACCTTGAGAACCTTCAAGAAAATAATGAGTTGTCTGAACAGATTTCTCCAAGCCCAACTATTAGAAAAGTACCAGAATTGTCCAAAGATTCAGTAGACGATTCTGAAGCAAGTCCAACACTAGTTGTGTCTATGGAAAGCCATTTTGAAAGCTCAGCCAAAGAAGAGGAAATCTCTGATCAGTCAGAGCTTGAATTGTTAACTTTTATTAAAAAAGATTTCCCTGAAGATCTCCAACCTCCAGACTCTACAAACGAATGGCTTTCTAATCAACCCCTAGAAACGTCCAACAATGAAGCTGGCGATCCTATCATTAAAGGCTTAGTAAATATAATCCTTGAGAACGTTGAGGAAAATAGTGAGCTGTCTGAACAGATTTCTCTAAGCTCAACTATTAGAAAAGTCCCAGAAACGCCGGGAAATCCAGTAGACGATTCTGAAGTAATTCCAACACCAGTTGTGTCTATGGAAAGGCATTTAGAAAGCTTAACTAAAGAGGAGGGAGAGAGTGATATTACTAATTATTCACTTAAAGATCTTGCACCAGATTTTGCTGACGAACGAGTAAATGATGCTGACGATTCTATATTAAAAGATAATGCAAATATTCATCACGATCTTGCGGAGAATAAAGAAGAGCCTCAAGTGATTTCTACAGATCCAAGCCCTACTATTCCAAATGTCCCAGAAACTTCCATAAATGAAGTATACGATTCTAGACTAATTCTCACAACAGATGTGGGAATCTTTGATCAGCCTAGCAAGCTTGACTTTTTAAGTTCTATTGAAAACGATTTCCCTAAAAGTCTTGCTCCAGACGATTCTGAAGAATGTCTTTCAAATCAACCCCAAGAACGGTACAACAATGAAGCAGACGATTCTTTAATTATGGACAAAGTAAATATTAAACTGAACCTTGAGGAAAATGAAGAATTGTCTGAAGTGATTTCTAAAGATGCAAGCCCTACTATTAGAAACGTCCCAGAAGTGTCTGTTAATCCAGTAGACGATTTTCAACTAATTCTCACACCAGATTTGTCTATGAAAAGCCTCTTAGAAAGCCCAACTAAAGAAGACGAAAACTCCGATCAGTCAAGCAAGCTTGACATATTAAGTCCTAAAAATCAGGATAATGAAATTTTACCGCAAGCACTTTCAAATGCCGATCGACCTGTGAACTCGGAAAACATAACGCCGACGGTTTATACCTTCAATGAAATCAGTAACAACCAGGAACCTGCTTTACCAGCAGAAACTCCGGAGAAAGCCAAAACTACTGCAGATCATACTGATAAGAAAGATCATATTGAAATTTTATCAGTTGTACAGTTAGCTGATTCACCACCTGATACGGTTAAAGTTGTACCCGCAGAACTGGAAGATGGTGAAGTTTCGGATGATGGTGAGAGCGAAGCAGTGGAGGAGAAACCTATTGAGAACCAGATGCCCATTTGTCGTTTCTATTTGCGCAATGCTTGCACCTGGGGCAGCAAATGCCGATTTCGTCATCCGAACTGCAATGATAAGGGCAACTATGTGATGTTCGAGAAGAAGACGTTGCCAGTGGCTAAGGAGCCTGCCAAAGAAGGAAAGTATACAGTGACTAAAAACGGTAATTGTAGAAAAATAATTAATTTTACTTTTGATCAAATTTACTCTCACATATTTTAAGACGCTGAAAAACTTAAAATTTTTAGATTTACTGGTTAACTCATAAACGATATATTATAAAATTTAGCTGAGATTTTAAGAAAATGTCAATACAATTTTCAATTTTAACACCCTTGCTCTCATTAAATTGTCCCGATGTTTGTAACGCAAAGACGGAAGCATCTCCGACCACATAAAGCTGATTTGATTTCGTATTTCTTAGTTTGTTATGCTTTCCCATGATTCCACTTAGTTTTGGTCAAAATCGGGCATCTATATAGTATAGCTTTCATAGAACTTTTCAGAAAAATATTTTAGTTAGAATGGAACTTTTCTTAAAATTAGCATTTATTTATTTTTGTATGCTTTTACATAACTCTGCCAAGTTTTGTCAAAATTGGATGACTATAGCATTTACCTCCCATAGGAACGATCTGTCGAAAGGCTAGTATTTGTGGGAAAAACTTTTTGTTTTCAATGAAAACGTCCTTAACATTGGCATATATTTATTTTATATCCATTTACTCAATACTACGAAGTTAAGTCAAAATCGGATGACTAATGGAAACGCCTCCAAACGACGTATTTCTTAGTTTGCTATGCTTTCCCATGATTCCACCAAGTTTGGTCGAAATCGGACATCTATATAGTATAGTTTTCATAGAAAAGTAGAGTCTGAAAAGTAGCTTAGTTAGAAAAACTTTTTTGTTTTTAATGGAAATGTCCTTAAAATTGCTTTTATTTTCAAGACTGCAAACCTCTTAAATTCTGCAGGAGGTTCGATCCGGAGTTCGAACCTGTTGTAAAGTCTAAGGTTCGGTTCGCTGACCGGTTCTTGGAGCCCCTGAACCCAAGGTTCTGGTTCGAACCCTTGGTTCGCATAAACATAAAAGAAAAGTTTGATTTTCGATTTATTAATTGGTGAAAAATGAAATTTATATAACTTTCTCTCCATATGCTTGAACATAATATTGATTACTTAAGTTAGTGTTATCAAATCCATTAGATGGCATTAAAAACTTTTAGAAACTGCTTAGCTTAAGGTTATTAGCATTATGTCTTCGAGGAGCTTGTATAGATAGCTCTTTAATCATAAAGAACAAACTTAAGTGTTGAAAATGCTCGTTCAACTGATACCTGAGTTGCTGGAACGGCTAGTATGGTTAAGGCAATATTTTGTAAGCCTTCGTTATTGTGATCTTTAAAAAATTTTAAAACATTTGTTGATGTATGTGGTCTTGGACAATTTTCAAAGGTATTATTCACAAATTAAATATTTTAAATTTGTTTGTTTTTACAAACTTCTCGTCTTCGCAATCAGACGTTGAGTCATTAATTAATATTTAAAACTCTCATTAAGTATATGTCTGCTTTGCACCTTTTTTAGTCAGAAGTAAGCCAAGCTTGTAATCTTGGGTCTAAGAACACTGCTGTCAATATTAGTACTGAGCTTATAATAGAAGAACGTTTTCGAGGCAACTTCGTCATCGTCCTAATCAACAAATACTTTTGGGTCACATGAGCAACTTTCTTCGGTACTACATTCTTCATCGATGCATTCCTTTTCTGCTCTGCAGTTGTCATTTAAAAGTTCTCCTGCTCGAACCATGTTTGCTCCATTATCGACGGTAATAGTATAAATCTGACTTAGAGAAACGTCGTAGGATTGGAGAACTTCTTGAATGATTGCAGTCTGATTTGGGATCGTATGCTAAACGTGCACCTCTTGCATCGCCAGCGTGTAAACGCGGATCTCGTTATCTTTATAAATCTGAAAGTTAATTCCAATTATGGCGCGATCCAAACGACTTACGTACATATGACATGTTTGGATGTTTGTTCATACCTAAATATGTATGAAGCTATCACGAGCCATCTACCAAGAAATGTCATCTCCCAGCGTTTCATAAAAAAGTGAAACCCAGAACAGCTTGAACAAAATATGTGAATTCGATTTGGATGGCACATTGCAAAATTAAAGCTATTCATAAAATTTTAATTAATTTGTTTATTAAAAATAATTTTTAAGGAAATTTAAGATTGCAAAGAGTATCTAAATACAACAAACAATGGTACAAAAATAGCCTAAAGCATTTATTTTGACGCCTTTATATAAAAAATCGCATTTAATTTTGAATTCATCGGCTGCAAGCAATGTGAATTCAAATCGAAATCTATCGAATTGTGAAAACCGGAATAGGTAACCAAATCGAGCAAATTTAGTAAATTTGAAAACCGAAAAAGGCCTATTAATAAAAATAAACTTAAGTTTTATGAATAGCTTCAATTTGGCAATGTTCCATCCAAATCGAATTCACATATTTTGTCAAAGCTGTTCTGGTTTTCACTTTTTCATGAAACGCTGGCAACATGTTCAAAAAATGTCATTTTAAATACTATCAACTATTTTGAGTAATTTTTTATTCGATTGTTTGGCTTCACTACCTGATTAAGGTAAAAGTGTAGTCAACGGAAACAATTTTGAAATGAAACATTCGAATTGCAAGTCGTTCGAATACCAGAACAGCTAAAACAAAATAGTTCGATTTTGTTTTTATTTGAAATCGAAGAAATATGTAAAAATAATTTTTAAAGGAATGTAAGATTGCAAAAAGTATCTAAATACACTAAACAATGTTATAAAATTAACTTTAAGCCATTATTTTGGCGTCTTTATGTACAAAATCGCATTTACTTTTGAATTAATCGGCTCTAAGCAATTCAAATCGAGTTAAGGGGTTAGGTGGGTTTCAAAATTTCAAAAAAATGTATTTTTTTTTTTGCTTATCTTATAATTCAATATGCTTAGAATATTCTCTCAAAGTTTTAAAACGATCTGAGTAATATTTAAATAGATATAGCCTTCGGATGTTCGACCCATCAGGCTATGTCAGCGTGAATGTAAATCTTTAATTGCGTTTTTTCTCGAAACTACGTTGAACCGATTTCTTTCAAATTTTGCACACTTCTTCAAAATAACATTATCTCGTGCTTGAACGAAGGATTTTTTTTTTCTATTTTAAGTGATTTTTCAAGGACATGAAGGGTGCAAATTTTACTCAAAAAGAGGGTTTTTTTGTTCTCAACGCCGCCAAAAATGCAATTTTTCTTTTTTTTTTTCATTCGTCCAAGCACGAGCTTTAAGCAACTACTAACAGACAATTTTTTTTTTTGCGTTTTGGATGAATCTGTCATGAGTTATCCTGACTACGCCGAGGGTCCTTTTTTTGAGGGGTCACAAGAGACGACGTGTCCACGCCTTAATTTTTAATATTTTTCAACGAAAATTTCACAATTTACTTATAAAATATATACCTTTTAAATGGTAAATTGATGGAATGAAATATTTTGTTGGTTAAATAAAAAAATCGTAAAAATGTACCTGTTTTGAGCCTTTGAAACCCACCTAACCCCTTAATCTATCGAATTGTGAAAACCGGATCAGGTAATGAAATCGAATTCGAGCGAATTTAGTGAAAGTGAAAACCGGAACAGTCCTGATAGATGTTCGATTTCGACCAAACTTAGTGGAATCATGGGAGAGCATAGTAAACTAAAAAATACGAAGTTTTGAGGTGTTTACATTAAAAACAAAAACAGTTTATCTCACTAGGAATTCATTTTCGCCGATCATATATACTATAGTCATCCGATTTTGTCATAACTTTGTAGAATTGTGCAAACGGATACAAAATAAATATACGCGAATGTTAAGGAAGTTTTCATTGAAAACAGAATAGTTTTTCTCACTAGTTTTTCGACCTATAATTCCTATGGGAGGTATATGCTATAGTCATCCGATATTGACAAAACTGTAGAATTATGTGAAAGCATACGAAATAAATTAATCAAGGCTGCAAACCTGTCCGGAACCGAACCCCTGAGAACCGGTTCGGTTCGAGTTTTTTGGTGTTCGCGAACCAGACCATGAACCAGTCGCCTTAAATTTTTGGTTCATCGAACCCAAACCCCAACCGGACCACTTTTTCGAAAAATGGGGTTCGGTTCAGCAATTTAACTAAATTTTTCAACGATTCATTCAAGGACAAATTGGAATTCTCTGTACAGAAAAAAAAATCTTAAATCAATCCGAAACAGGATTGAAAACAGGGTAATCCCGGAACGGCTTAAAGTGATCCTGTTTCTTGGGATTGAATTTAGGGTTCTTGGTACAAATCAATCTTTTTTCCGGCTCGGTTCAAGAATATACCCTGTTTTCAACCTCTTTCGGATTGATTTTTTTTCTGTGGAGATTTAAGTATAAACGATTGCATTTTTAACTAAGCGTGAATGATTTTTTATGTCAAGTAACAAGATAAATTATGATAACTAGATTGAACAAAAGGTTTCATTCGCTTTACGTGATCCTTTTGATCTAGTATCCGAGTATATTTGGGTCCAAGCCGTAATCGAATATAAGTACAACGATAGCTGAAAGACGAACAAATGCTGATCTCAGACTGTTTTCATTGGACTAACACCACTATAAATCACCACTTTCATTGGACTATCAGGGGGCTCAATACCGAATCAGTACTGAAATTAGCGCTGATTTGAAAAAAGTTGGTACTAAAAACATGGCTTCCCTTACTTTCTCTTTGGTCATGAATCTAATGCAGGCAATGCGATATTTCATGATGTTCGCTTTTAGGCATAAATTGAAGTACTAAATCTCATAAGTAGTGAAACCCTACTAAAATCACTCACGAACTAAAGCAATTTGTAATGATTATGCCTTAAATTATATAATTGCCACTCCGAAATTTACTTCTGAGTCTTTTTACTTAGGGGAAGTTCTATAGCAAAGGTTTCAAGCCAATCTAATTGGCGTTATTTCGTACTTCGTCTTCAAATTATAAAAAATAGCTAGAAATAACTAAACATAATTTGAAAGTTGCTAGATTTATAGCTAATAGCATTTCCGAAAATTTATAAGCATTTCTATTTTCAAAAATGCTAGATCTAGCAACTAAATAGCTAAAATGGCAACACTGGTCGGGACACACCCGGCCACCTTCACTAGCTGTTGGGGCCATCTTTGAAGTAACTAGCCATGAAAAGCTCCTAAAACTACCGTTCGGATTCGGCGTTGAACTGTAAGTCCCTTTCTCTAGTGCGAAAATTAGAAGCACACAAGCCAAGAGATTGAAAGGATCTCGGCTTTGGCCCTTTGGGCTGTGTCAAGCCAAATATATATACATATATATCTGTGACTACTTCATTTGGGGCCGATTTCTCATCTAAATAGCTGCTGTGTGTCAGATGAACTAAAAATTTTCTTCGCAGTTCATAAGTTTATCAGACATACAAGGTGGTCCAAAAGAAGTCATCCGATATTGTTTGGCTTTCATTTTTTTTTTTCTAAATAAAAAATGCATATTCTGTTTTTTGATTATATTTATTTGAACCTTTAGAATTTTATTGGTCATTTCGAGAAGATGATATCGGCCAAATGGGCGCCGTTACAATTGATTGCCATACGGGCTCGTTTTATGACATTATTCATCACTTCGGCAAGAACTTCGGGCTGCAGATTCTCGCACTCGTGTCGAATGTTGTCCTTGAGGGCTTCCAAGGTCTCGGGCTTGGTTACGTAAACACGGGATTTCAAAAAACCCCACAAAAAAAAGTCTGGAACGGTTAAATCGGGCGATCTTGCAGGCCAGTGCAAATCGCCAAAACGAGAGATGAGGCTACCCGAAGCGCCGCCTTCAGAATGTCGGTGGTGGCTCGCGCAGTGTGTGCCGTTGCTCCGTCCTGTTGGAACCACATGTCCTCCAGTCCTAATTCGTCCAATTGCGGCAGAAAAAACCAGGTTAACATGACTTTATAACGCGCACCGTCCACTGTTGTCGTTTGGCGTTCTCGAAAAAAAATGGCCCGATGACTCCTCCAGCGTGAACAGCGCACAATGCAGTCACTTTGAGCGGGTGAAATGGCTCCTCGTGCATCACTCGTGGATTTTCGGTGCCCCAAAAGCGATAGTTTTGCTTGTTCACGTACCCGCTGAGGTGGAAATGAGCCTCATCGCTCATTATGATTTTGGTCGAAAAATCGATTATTCACGATTATACCGCGTTCTTGGGGAGTATATCGATCCATGGCTTGTTCACTTGTATTCTACATCTGTCTAGTCCACAATCTGACTCCACAGATCTGACTTTGGCGGCTATTTGTAAAAATAAGAGCATCTTCCAATAGGGTGACTTCTTTTGGCCCACCTTATAGAAGATGAGAAATCGCCTCTAAGCCTATAACAATGATACATACAGCCTTGTTCTTATTTCCACTTCCGCAAAAGTTGTATTCTTTAGAGACCAAATTAAGTCGTAAGACCAGTTTTAAATATTAAAATTTTTGTTGAAGTGGAATTGAGGACAAGATTGATATTTCTAAATAAATAAAAATCTCGTGTCACATGTTAGTTAGCAAACTCCTCCGAAACTGTTTGAACGATTTTAATGAATTTATTTTGTATATATGTAGTATAGCTCCCATAGAAAAGTAATGTACAAAAAGTAGTCTTGGTTTGAAAAACGTGCTGCAAGGGTATAAAAACTTCGGCCGAGCCGAACTTAACTTTCCTCTGTTTTTTCAATTGACTTTCGTTTCTTTTTGCTCATGATGGGGAAGAATATTTTGCCCAGCGGCCACTTATGAAAACATTAATTAGTTTTTGAATTTTTAGAAAAGTTTTTGTACTCTAGTGTTTCTTGTATTACTATTTTGACTAACTGTTTAACTTTTGTTCACTCTCTTCTTTTATTCAGTTTGGCCCGGTTACCCTTTTGAAAATCCATGTGAAGCAGATAGTTCTTTCGATAGCAACTTGCTCTGCGTGCAAAAAATGATGGAAAGCGCTGGCTATGCAGTAGCACCATCAGAGCCGCCGATATTGACCTATAGTTTCAATGATTTGGACACCGATCCCTACTACTCACAACCCCAACAGCAGCTTCCCTCATCGATGGAACGGATTCCCCTGCTACCTACACCAGAGCCTTTATCTAGATCAACACCACAAGAGAAGCCACGTTCCGCTCAACCTGCGCGTCAGATGTCCAGAGTTGAGCGACATGCCTGGATGTCGACAAAAAGGAAGCGTACGCCCCAACGAAGATACAGCAGCAGTAGCAGCTCATCGTCTTCCACCACCATTGAGGAATCGCCCTTAAGTTCCTCGTCCACGAGTGACACACCGCTACCGCGTCGTCGTCATTCCTCACCGTCCTCCAAACGTCGTTCGTCATACCGTCAGCGCTCGCGCAGTTCTAAACCGTCGACCAGTCGTCGTAACAGCGGTCCACGCACTCCCTCTCGCAGTCCACCCAGGTACATGGGGCGCAATAATGTGAGAGCTCCGTACAAGAAACGACGTTTAACCAGCAGTTCATCCAGCACCAGTGTCTCAACAATGTCAAATTATGATTCGACCGCAGACAGCAGCGATTCGAATGATAATCCAACCAATTCGGGCAAGAAGAGGCGTAGGAGCAGCAAGCGGTCCAACCAATCGGACAAAAATCGGAAGAGACGTAAAAATGGTAAACAGCGTAAGAATGAATCAATGCCACTTGCTAATGCCAATTGCTAATAATGATACTTTTGTTTATTGAAGAGAAAATTGCCAAAAAGAAGAGGAGACCGAACTAATGGATTCGAAATGGATATGAAATGAACTAGAATACAACACATCGATTTCAGGGAATTGTATTCTTCATATACAACATAATTTTAATAAACCTAGTATATAAGCATTTATGAACGTAAGAGACAATTCATGGGGAACGATTTCTTATATCTTAAATCAATTCTTTATCTAGGGAATTTCGGAAGATGATTTATAGCTGGACCTTTTGTGCCGAGTTCTTTTATAAACATTTTTTTGGGGTAATGACACTTCAACTCCTTTGTTCCCACAAATTTTGTCAAGCTCTTACCAAATAAAATACATCACCTTCTCTTTATATATGTATTTCAGCTAGAATTAAACTACTCTCCATTTTGCATAATATTTTCCAACATTTGTTTATAATAAAAACCGACACACGCAGAATATTCACTGCGATTGATAAATCCCCATACGTGTAAACACTTGTGTATCCTTGAGCAGAAGCAAAGGTGGCAAAAGCACTGCAAAACTCGTAAACCACAGCCACGCCCGCTGCACAGACTGCGTTCATCGCACAGTGGGATGTTACAGTATATTCTGATAGTGGAATGTTTTCCATACTCATTAAAATGTTTGGTGCACATAACACCAGGCTCAATCAATTACGTTGTTCACTAGCCCTGATAAAATCACGAATGATATGTTGACAAAGACAGCTTAGACTTTTGTGGGTTGACATTGCTAAACATAACTCGGGCCATTACAAAAGTGATAATTTTTTCATCGCGTAAGTTTCGAATGGGTCTCCCTCATTATAATCGTCGATTTCAAAAAGACTGATCAGCCATGCTGCCATTTACTTTTGCGATTTCAGCACGTGAACACTTGAATTTACAACAAATACTTTCGCTTTATATGGAAAATGGCATTTATATCTGTGGCTACTAGATGTAGACTACAAAATTTGAAAATATTTTATAAATTGAAAACGGCAACTGTGATTGCCGTGATTTAAACTCGTACAATTTTATTAGATCTTATGGGGCTTAAGGGGTAACACTACTGTAGAATTTTCAAAAAAACGATTTTTTATTGGCTTAAAAAATAGTTCAACTGGGGCAAAAACGTTTAAGGGAACGTTTTTGGAAGGCTGTTTTTGGACCGTTTTAAAAAAAACTTTATTTGAAAACGGAAAGAGTTATTTAAATTCTGTTTTATTTTTATTGTATTAAGAACATATTAAATTAAATAAAAAAATTTTATTTCCTTTGTTCGAGGGCTGTTCAAGAAGTTGTCGGCCTTCAAAGTTGGACGTCGAAAAAAAAGGTATGCTGCTGGCGGCACGGATAACTCCACTTCGGATCATCTGAAATGGAAAAAGTAAATGGCGTTAGATTTAGTACAGATGTAATTCGGGCCCCTATTTCAACCATAATTTTGCGATTTTTTTGACAAAATGGTGGCCATTGATAAATGAAAAATTGATTTTGGGCAATTTTGTTTTGTAGTTGTGTAAAAAAAATAGAAAGAAAATTTTTAAAATTATGATTGAAATAGGGGCCATAATGGTGACAATTCTGCATCGTTTGCACTTTGTTTCATCAAAATCGGTTCAGAACTACGGGCGCAATCAGTGCCGCCAGGTCGAAAAACTTGGTTTCGAGATAAACGCGCTTAAAGTTTGCAGTTGCTAGGCAAATCGGGTCACAAAAAAAAAATCACCGGAATTTCGATTTTTTTTTTTTTTGAAAGGGCTTCCGGTCACCCCGCAGCGAGTACATGCGTCCGGTAACTACTTGCTGGAATAGGGCTACCACCACGGTCGCGTCTCTCGCCGGCAAGTTATAAATGTCTATAAGGGAAAGGGGGGAAGGATATAGAAATTTGAAAATGTCAAATTTTTTCCATTCTTTTTAATTTCATACTTTATTTTATGTATTTTGATGATATATTTTATGAACCCATAGTTATTTTTTTCCACAAGTATTTTTTATTCGTCATCGCTTTTAGAAGAAGTGGATCTTATTCGGGTCAAATAAAAAAAAAGAGCAAATTCTTCGCTACTCATATGGAAATTTAATTTCGTCAGAAGATCTGCCTTCACCAAATCGACTCTCATTCGATTCCTCAAAGCGGTTCACACATTCTCAATCACTGAATATGGTGGGGATCGATAAAACTTTTCCAACAATTAAGGGCAATAGGACAAATCCGTCCAGAGAATTTTTAACCTCGGAATCGAAGGAGGTAATTTGATTGATTTCGGGGATACCCTTCGCCAAAGAAAAATTTTGTCCCGGCCCGGCAAAATTTTCATTGGCCGAGGACAGACTTTCACTGTCGTCCCGTGCCGGGCGGCGCCAGTTGCCGGAAAATAACGCTACCTTTAGGGGTCACTTCTGACCTTTTCGAAGGGAAACCAAAGAAAAATACGCTTTAGAGCATTATATTGCGTGGAGAATACGTTAAAAAGATGTTGCCTAAACAACGATTTTCTTGTTTACAATCTGACATAGCTGTATGGACGTTCAATGATGGTCTTAATAGTATTATGAACATGCTGGAGTTAATAGGATATTTGTCCGAATCGGCCGTTCAGTGTTTGCATGGATGTCATTGCGATCGGTCGAAAATCCAGTTTAGAGACACTTTTTTTAAGAGCGCTCCTCCGATCTGCGAAAACGGCGGTAGTTTTCTATGGTCGTGACTTACAAGGTTTGGTCGAAGGACATCTTATAGTTGGTCAAAAAAAAATTAAAGGACGTAAATTGTTTAGTTGAAAATTTTTGTTTTCAAGAAAATGTCCTTAAAGTCTTTATTATTGGATTGCTATACTTTATGGTTAGAAGTTTTGTTAATATCGAATGTCTATGGTATAGTATAACGATCGGTTGAATGGTTGAAGGGTTTCACAGAGTCCTATTAACTTTGTGCAAAAGTAAGTCGGATGTCCAAAGTCTGTCCTAGGTCTAGCCGTCCGTCAAGTCGCTAGGAAAATCGACAAAATCTCCCAATTAAATTTATCGAAACACTTAAAACCATACGTTGTTCACTAGCGTGTTTCGACCGATCCTTAGTACTGCAGCCAAAATAGTCATCCGTTTCTGACAAAATTTTTGAGATGTATGTTAACATGAAGAAAACAAGAAAGAAAGTCAGTCCTACTGTGGTATACTCTGTACCTGCAAAGTGCTGCCCATCACCGTTGCGACCGGTGCTGACCATAATTGTTTGTCTTTCTTATAACTCGACAACCGTTCATCCGATCGATTCCATTCCTTTGGAGGATCGATAAATAATCCTAATTTATAAATAAGTCCCGAAGTTTCGAACCTTCTATCTATAAAACTGTGGGAGATATAACGTTTTTTCCAATTTGCGGGGGCGGAAGGGGGCGTGCCAAAAATTGAAAATAAACTTGATCTGCCTACAAGTATAAGAAACATAAGTCCCATACATGTCGGACGGACGGACATGATTATGACGACTCGGCGATTTATGCTGATCAAGAATATATATACTGTAGAGGGTCGTAGATGCTTCCTTCTGCCTGTTACATACTTTTGCAAAAACTTAACATTCTCTGTGAACCTCTGGTACAGAGTATATATAAGTATATGCCAATGATAAGGACGTTTTCATTGAAAACAAAAAACGCTTCTTACTAGTACTAGTTTTTCAACCGATCGTTCCTATGCTATAGTCATCCGATTCTGACCAAGAATTATGTGCAAGCATTCTAAATAAAGAAACGCCAAGTTTTAGGACATTTCCATTAAAAACAAAAAGGTTTTTCTAACTAAGACTACTTTTCAGACTCTACTTTCTCTACTGCTCTAGATGTCCGATTTCGACCAAACTTAGTGGAATCATGGGAAAGCATAGCAAACTAAGAAATACGAAGTTTGGAGGTGATTCCATTGAAAATAAAAAGTTTTTCTCACAAAAACTAGTGTTTTGACCGATCGTTCGTATGACAGCTATATGCTACAGTCATCCCATCCGGCCGGTTCCGATAAATGTGCAGCGTATAAATACTAAAAGACTTCGTGCTAAGTTTGGTGAAGATAGCTACTTCAAACTGACGGAGGAGATAGCATAGAAACAGACAGACGGGCGGTCAGACGAACAGGTCTAAATCAACTCAGTTCATCATCCTCATCAAGAGTATATACACTTTATGTGATCGGAAATGCTTCCTTCAATGCGTTACAAACATCCGGACAATTTTATAATACCCTCGGCAAGGGCTTAAGAAAAATAATTTCGCATCTGCAAGTTTTTTATTTTCAGATGTTTTTGTCAAAGAAAAGTATTAATTTCAATGGGTAATAGGCCGGGCTTCATTTCAAACGAATTCCAGTTCGGGTAAGTCCCAAATTGAATGTTTCATAAATGACATCTTATGTTTCCTTCTTTTCGTTTCAATCATCTGAACAAAATTATGATGCCCTTTGCAAAGGTATTAATATCGAAACTTAACCAATAACTTTCGATACCGGTTCCGGTACATGATTTGAAACGGTTTATTTCGGTTAAAGGTTCCGAAATAACCTTATTTGATTTATTTTTTAAAATTTTTTTCTTTTTAGCGTTAGACGTAATTAAGAGTAACCATTCCAGGTTTGACGAATGACGAAAGCAGGGCTGCAAACCTTAAACTTTTTTAAGGATCTTCGAACCAATACTTATTAATGGTTAATGCTAATTGAGTGCAAGTTTTGGTTCAAACCTTGGTTTAGCTCACGTTCTATTCGGAATTTACAATTTAGACTTGAGTCGATTAAGATTTGGAAAGCTCAGATAATATCACTTAATCGACATCTTCTGAAAATGGTATTAAATGCACATTTAAGAAATATATTACCATTGTTCATTCTATAAATATAGGCTATTAAGGGTGCCGATTTTAACACTAATTATACACTTCCATCAGGCGAATATAAGTGCCTTTCGCACTGTATGTCGAAAAGATAAAACTATTTGCTAGGCAACAGCTTAGATTTTTAAATTAAGCTTTTGTTGAATCAGTCTTTGGCTCATTTATTCGGTTACACTTGGTTTGGTTCTCAGTGAAAAATATGTAGGAATTCCGGACTTTAACTGTTTCGGTTCAAAGCATGTTTGCAGCCTAAACGCAAGTAGGGTATTCGAAACTTATACTTCGTAAGAGGCTGAAATTCAAAATAAACTTCCATATTAATTAAGAAACCCTTACTAAATGACCGACATATATATGAAATTCGATTTTTATTTTATGTTAAAAGTCACATGAATCTTGGACCACTGTTCATGTCTACGTATAGCAAAGTCATACACTGATTGCAATAAGTGAGCGCATCTGTAGTCCTATCCTATCCCTGTGTGTGCGCGTGTGTGAGTGTGTATACTCTGCTAATATCCTTGTTAATATTATTAAACATTATTTATGGATTTGTTTAATTTGTATTTAGTAACGCTTCGCCGGCTCTGACTCCGGATACGTGACTCTGACTCCAGCAAAACTTAAGATCTGCGGTCGTCCTCTGCCTGCATTGCCAGCTGAGCCAAATGTCCGCCACATCCGCATCCTTTGCTTGTTGTTTGCTTTTACTTGCCTTACTGTCGCGTCGTTCTCGTCCTGGTGGAACAATTACATGGTTTTGCCTAATGAATTTATCTGCTCATCAGCATCTCCACAGAGTAGCAATGCATTTGCCTGGCCCTGGACCGGCTGTCGTATGTGTGTGTTGGGCTGGGTGTGTGAGTGGGTGGGTGTACTGGTGGTAGTGGCAACATAGTAAATTTTATGTAGATTTCCTAACACGAATTATGTTCATTTGCCAGAGCTGCTTGTTGTTAGCCCAGCACAAAGCACGATGGCTCCCATTCCTATTTCTACTTCTAGGTCGTGAGCGAGAAGTTTATGAAAAATCCCATAGACGAAGTTCTTGTCCAGCTAAGGCGAAAGTAGCCGCTGTTAGAGGTGAGCGGATTGATCAATGTTAAGTTTAATTTTGGAACCTGCAAATCCGATTCAGATCCGAACTCCTTTTTTGGGGTTATTGAACCGTTAAATGGACCTAAACTTATTATCGTAACTTCAGACGGTTAATCAAGCTTCATGAAGTTTTCGTTTGTAGGAAAGAGGAAAAGAGGTGTCGCTTGTCCATCTGCACCTCTTTCTTACAAGCAAGAGGTTTTTTAAAAACTGCATGAACTTTGATTCACTGTGTAAGTCCCGTTTAAGTAGAACTCTCCTATTGAAAAATGGAAATCTTTTGGAACTCAAATAATGTTCTCATTAATTATACTGTCAAAATAAGTCTAAGGTATTGGATTGTGGCATTGTTTAGTAAAGACACGAACTGAATGTGAAATTAAAATTTCCCAAATTTCCTTCTAAGCCATCGAGAATGCTTTCTGCGGATTTTACTTATGACTTTAAACTGGGTTTTTAAATGCAATTGCAACAATTTGGAATAGATAGCGAATTCGGAAAATGAGAGATCGGAGAGACTCTTGAAATAAGCTTAACCTAAAAGTTAACTTACTTCTTCTAATTTTGCTCATCTCTAGCAAAAACAAAAGCATTTTAAGTTGATTGGGTAACCATTTTATTAGCATCTTAATCGTGATTTGTTGACTCTGTTTGTTGTGGCCAAAAGGGAAATTTATAGATTAAGTTTTCAAATGAAGATAATTAATATGGGCGACCAGTTCTGGGTTGAGGGTCAATGCAAAATTTGTATATTCTAGTCTTGGCTTCATTTTGCCTTCCTATTCCTCATCTCTGCCTTCCAGTTGCTCTTTAATTTGTCCAATTTCATCCATCAGATAATGATAGACAATTATCAAGGCTATTATGAAGCCCTGAAGTAATATCAGCTATAAAAGAAAATTAATTTAAAAAATTCTTACTAAAGTTCTAACCTAACTCATCGAATTACCAAGGAAAAATGCATCAGGTCAAAGCGCCAGAGAGAAAAAAATTTGTTTTGAAACCTGTTTACCAAAACAGCCTTTAAGTCCTTGACAAGAGATCGCATATGCTTGGCTAAAACATTTCTCTGCGCCAGTAAGGCTTCCAGTTTTCCTAAAAAGTTAAGACGCTGGAAAAGAAAAATAGTTTGAGCTGGATAAGAGTGTATGTATATTAAGCTCACCTCTTGCTCCAATAGTGTTTGAACCATAAGCAAACATACGTAATCGCAAGCTATGCATGCATAAATGGAGGCATTCCCAGCATAGAAAATACGTCGCTTTCGCTCCTCGAAGATTAGATGCCAAGTATGGCGATAATAAATTAGGGAGTAGAAACCACCTATGAGACAATTAGATATTTTGATTGTACAAATTACTGAATATAAATATATATATTAAAAAAACAGGGGAAAGTTAACTTCGGCTCGGCCGAAGTTTTGTATTTGTAGCTTCCATTGAAAACAAAAAAGTTTTTCTAACTAAGACTATTTTTTTGGACCTTACTTTTCTATGGGATCTATACTATATAGATGTCTGAATTCGACTAAACTTGGTAAAATCATGGAAAAGCATAATACACTGTTAATTACGAAATTTGGAGGCGATCCAATTTAAAACAAAAAAGTTTTTCTCAGTATAACTTCTTTTTCGACCGATCATTCATACTGCAGCTATATGCTATAGTCATCCGATTTTGATAAAACTTTGTAGAAATGTGTTAAAGTATATAAATTAAGAATATGCCAATAAAAAGGACGTTTTCATTAAAAACAAAAAAGTTTTTCTCACTAGAACTAGTTTTTCGACCGATCGTCCATATGGCAGCTATATGCTATAGTCATCCGATTTCGAGCAAACTTAGTGAAATCATGGAAAAAGATAGTAAACTAAGAAATACGTACTTTGGAGGCGTTTCCATTAAAAATAAAAAAGTTTTTCTCACTAAGACTAGTTTTTCGACCGCTATGACAGCTATATGCTATAGTCATCCGATCCGGCCGGTTCCGACTTTTGTACCAAAAGACTTTGTGCAAAGTTTGGTGAGGATAGCTTTAAAACTGACGGAGGAGATAACATAGAAACAGACAGACGGACAGGGCTAAATCAACTCAGCTCGTCATGCTGATCAAAAATATGTATACTTTATGTGGTCGGAGATGCTTCCTTCTATGCGTTACAAACATCCGGACAATTTTATAAAAAACCCTATGCAAGGGTATAAAAACGAAACGAAAACGAACGTTTTACTATTTGCTGATCCCAATTCCGATCGGTTTGGTTACGTTTTGACTTTTCGAACATGGTTTCGAAAACAGCTGGCTGGCTGGCCTGTGCACGTATTTGTGTATATCAACAGCAGCCAGAGTTGTCATCATCTCAATAATTTAAATTTAAAAAGCTCTTATTTACTCTTAAAACCCATTCATTTTCATTTAAACCATTATTTAAATATTAAATTTGAATACGTCATATTAAATATGGGTACACATGGCTAAATAAAATAGAAAAAGTGCTGTCCGATTTCATTAAATCATACGAAGCAACCCTAGCAGCCATCGACAGAAGTTCGAAATCGACTAAAAACAAGAAAGAAAGTCGATCAAGCCCTATAACATACTCTGTACCTGTGAAGTGCTGCCCATCACCTTTGCGACCGGTGCTGCCCATAATTTGTTTGATTTTCTTATAACTCGAAAACCGTTCATCCGATCTTTACCATTACTTTGGCTGATCGATAAATAATCCTGATTACTAAATATGACCAGAAAGAACGAACCTTCTATCTATAAAACTGTGGGAGATATGACGTTTTTTCCAATTTGCGGGGGGCGGGAGGGGGGTGGCAAACCTCTCTCTAAGATCTGTTATTCATACGGACATACCGACAGTCGGACATCTCTAGAGACTCGGCTTGTTGATGCTGATCAAGAAATATATTCTTTAGACGGTCGGAAATGCTTCCTTCTCCTGCCTTAAGATACTTTTGCACAAACTTAATATACTCTGTGTACCTCTGATACAGAATATAATAAGGTGGAATTCATGACAGCTCGGTTTCGTCACGGCCGATCGGCTTTGATTTTAATGCAATATTTTATAGATGTTTATAAAAAAAAATCTTTTAAATTATACTTCAACTTTAAACAGTTTAATTAATGATGTTAAACTATTTTAAAAATGTTTAACTAATTTCCAATTTCTAGTTCAAAATTTTGTGGAATTATTTTAATGCTTTAAATAGCAATTACTTTTAATTTCGCTGACTCTACAGCACACGTTTTAAAAACGACAATTCTTGTCGATTTGCGGAATTCGGAACAGCAATCAACTCGATTTGCGGCCATTTCACTCGTTTTTGGAATTCGGAACAGGCCCGATATTCTTAATCCCACAATTTAAAATTTGAAAAAAGGTCATATCTTTCACAGTTTTATAGATATAAATTTCGCTCCTTCTGGGCACATTTAGTAATCAAAATTATTTATCGATCCGCCAAAGGAATAGTAAAGAATCAAAAAATTATGATGGACTGCATCGGCCGCAGCGGCGATGAGCAGCACTTCATACAACTTAACACAAGCTCTGTGCAGTACAGGTTACTTGCTTTTTCTAATTAGTAATTGCATTGCTTATTGAGGGTTTTTTGTTTCAATAAGGGAGCTGTGATATAATTTTGATTATTCGACTTTTGATATGTAAATATTTGAGTCTTTCAATGCCTACCAAGCAAACAATTCGCATTTATGCCCACTAGAAGAAATAATGATTTCTGCATAGCCATAAAGAATGCCGCAAACCTGGCTCCCAGCAGCTCCAATTGCCTTCGCTTCAACTCCAAAGTATTGCTAATGCTCTGTGAAGACACAGTGATTGTAAAAGAGGTAGAGGCCATTTCTGTTTCATCTCTTTTTAAATTCGCACTTAATTCTTCTTGAACATCTCTGTTCAGTTGATTTAATCTTTGTTTAACCAACCAAGCCAGTATAGTATAAAATCTCACTGCACCTCCTAGCACCAAATGAGGCAGAAAGAGAGCCGTGCCAATCATAATATCTTGCAGTGGCGGCAGCTTGAAATCCATTTCATAGGCTATGTACAAACCAAAGCACAAGAGCACACTAAGCGTAGAACCCAATAAAACATAGGCTATGCCTTCTTCCTTAGTCCAAATGCGTTCACTTGCTGGCAGCGACTCCATCAAAGCATTGGCAGCTCCCATAGCTTTCACCGAGGCATAGACAGCATAGCCAAAAACTTTCACTCCCACCAGCAGCTGCATGCGAGTTAAGTTGTTAAGAAAAGGAGAGACATCCTGTAGAATCTTTAGCATCGACGAGGGCTGATAGTGCTGAGCAAAGCAGGCGGCATAAAGACAAGCCAACACCAACATATTGACCACGGCGGCCAGAGAAATGCGATAACGAGGCGATTTCGAGCCAAACCAGTGCAACTGGTAACCCGTTAGAAGTAACAGAATATTAGTAGCCCTCAACACACGTGAATGATTCATTGCGCTGTCGCGTTTAAAACTCAACTGACGCACAAATTTGATTCGGTACACATCGATTTGGTCTGTTATCTGTTCATCGGTATGTGACAAAATATCTGAAGCGTGTCAGAGAAGGTCAAACTGTCCAAATTATTATGGTAGTTGTATTTTGTTACATGAACTGGCTTTAGAACATTAAATGTACCATTTTCTGTTATTATTTTAACCATTTTATGTGACCTGATTAACTTGAGAAACTGTTCGAGTGTAGACGAATTACAGAAACAACACAAAAATACATATGAATTCTGTTCCGAAAATCAGGTATTTTTTATTCAAGATTTTCCAAAATATCATAAGCCATCGTTACAAAATGCTTCTGAACCGAGCTGGTTCGAACAGTTTATTTTAGATTTATTTTTTTACAACAATGAGAAGTACTTAAGAACCTAGTTTACAGCCTAAAACGCTGACCACAATACATACGGTGGGTCGAACCCACGGCTAGTTTTGATTCGAAGCCGCGAACCGAAGACACGCAAATCTTTATTTTGATAAAGTCAGAATGCAAGCCGGTTCTGAACCGAACCGAACCGCTTATTGCAGCTGGTCAGCCGAACCGGAAACCTAACCGGCTTCCTTTCAAAAATGCTGAACCAAACCGAAAACCACAAAAAAAAAACGGCTCGGTTCAGTTCACTGACAAGTTTTAAGACGTGAATCGCTTTCCTCAAGGCAATGATACTTATTAATTTGGGAGTTTAAATCGCTTCAAGAATATCATTAGGGGTGACTCGGAAATCTCTTATGAGTTATCGATGCCGGATCGCTTTAACCTTTAAGGATGACTTGACACAGATTTTACAACATGTAATTCTTCAATTGCCCGCCTGTCATCAATCTACATTCTTTACTTGAAAGTTGATAACTGATTTGTCGTCCACTAGTGAATTCAGTCTTAGCTAGGGGAGTTTTTTCTCATATAATATGATAAATAGGGTGTGTAAGATGCATGGTACGTAATCTTTTCTAGCCAACATTCTCTGTTTTCGAAGGGCATTCCTCTAGGAACTTATAGACGAATCCTGCAAATACATCATGAATTTTTGACAGTTTTTCATAATCATAATATTTCATACTGTGCCTTTATGAACCACTGAACCGCGGTTCAGTCAGCTCAAAAAACCATGTAATGAACCGAACCGGCGGTTCAGAAACTGTGAGAACCACTGCACCGAGCCAGTACTTATATTAGAGTGGTTTGCATCCCTGGATAATATGCAAAAAATGCTTTAGATTTTAGCGTTCTTAAAATCTGCCATTATGAGTTTTATAAGCTTTTAAACAGATTTGGCAAAATTTAATCGAATTCAATATCTCAAATAAGGACTTACAAGAGTATAAAAACATCCACATCGGCATCTGAATCTGAATAAAAATTAAATTTGTGTCTATTTCACCAAAAAAATTTTAAATATCCATTTCAAGTCCGATTTTTGGGTTTGAGGGCTTTTCCTAAAGTATATCGAATACTTTAAGTTCAAATTTTATTCGTTAAGTTAATTTTGTTAAACTTTTCAAAATAGTATGTTTTTTCTACACGCGAGCCCATAGAAATAAAAAGCACTCACCCTGTCACAATTTTCACTGAAAACAAAACTTTAGGCCTAGTTTTTTTTTTACTTTTTTTTTAGAACTTTACAATCGGTCTAAAATCAAACAAGTTATGTGTGTTTAAATGGAGGCAACTTTTGATAAAATCTTAAAACCATTCATCGATCATATCTCGATAACAATTCGATAGATTTTTTTCATGTCGGGTTTCGTTCTCAGCGGGCTTAAGTACATAAGAAAAAGTTGGTTTATTGAATTGGAAACAAGTAAGAAAGTCGGTCAAGCCCGACTATAATATAATCTGTACCTGTGAAGTGCTGCCCATCACCGACTCGACCGGTGTTGCCCATAATTGTTTGTTTTCCTTGTAACCAGACTATCGTTTATCCGATCTTCTCATCCGAAACAAACCTTCTATCTGTAGAACTGTGGGAGATATGACGTTTTTTCGATATTGCGGGTGCGGGAGGGGACGTGGCCAAGACTAAAGTTAAACTTGATCAGCCTGCAAGTATAAAAAGTCATTCTCCCACACATGTCGAACCTCTATCTCTTACCATATCTGAGATCTATTTGCTCATACGGACAGAGGGATAAAATCACCACCGACACATTTTATACCCTGTGCCGAATGAAGATGAATTTTCTGCAGTAGTTTGATTATATGCTGACAGTGAGTACTTAAAAGCGGTTTTGGAAAATTCAGACACAAAATGAGGAAATTTGCAGAAAACTTTTGTATGGGTTGAAGTTTTTGTTAACAATCGGAAGCCCGTTCAATAATATCATTTGACAGAAAATTTTTAAAAATTTGTTGAATTTATTGAATGGTTGAATTTGTTGAATTAGTCATTGTACTTGGCTGTTTGGCCAGAGGGAACAAAGAAAATGCTGACCAGAGCGAGTGGCCAAAATCGGAAGAGTAGAACGCAGAGCAGAAGGAAGATAATAAGTAGAGGAAGAAGTAACAAGTAAGTCAAAAAATCGCGAAATTTCCGAAAATTATATCGTTTCTCCGATTGCAATGAATCTTTGGGTATTGCTTGGACGCGAAGGTTTCTAAGTTGAAAAAACGGGAGGGAAATAGTCCATGGAGGTGCCCATGGAGGTGGCCTTGGAGGTGCCCATGGAGGTGCCCTTGGAGGTGGCCTTGGAGGTGGCCATGGAGGTGGCCATGGAGGTGGACCTGGAGGCGGGAAATGATTCAAAAACAACGATTTTTGCTAAATTCTTAATTTCGGTGAAACTTTGGGGTTTGGTTGGACGCTTGCCCGGGAAGATATCTAAGTAGAAGAAATGGGCGTGAAACGGTCCAAAAAACGCTATATTTGCAAAATGTTTGATTTCAATGAAACTTAGTGGAATGGTGGACGCTTGCCCGGGAAGGTTTCTAAGTTGAAGAAATGGGCGGGAAATGCTTCAAAAACCGCTATATTTGCAAAATTTTTAATTTCGGTGAATCATTGTGGTGGACGCTTGCCCGGAAAGCTTTCTAAGTTGTAGAAATGGGCGGAAAATGGTGCTCAAAACGTGAAATTTGAAAAATTATAGCGATCATCCGATTACAATAAAACTTTGAGAAATGGTTGGTGAATTTGTGGAAAATTTCCCAAATGTGTGCCCAAGCCCAATCCTTATTTTTGGCCGATCTTAATCAAATTGGGTTATTAAGATTTAATTTTTAAATCAATTATCAATAATATCAATTTGTGTACTCCCTCCCGAGTAGAAAAAGATAAACTGAAACCGATATCGGTAAAAATAGCTAAACTGACGGCGGCCTAACGAAGCAAGCCGGGTTAAATATGTATGTATTTGTTTTCAATATATTCCCCTCTTGGTTCGCTTCATCTGAAAAGTACTGTCATCTGCAAGAACGAAATCAGTTTGCAATTAATCGTATGATTTACAACGTCTTGCGTAAACATTAAACCAACCACACGCACACACACACACCCTCAGCCGTATCCACCCAACCACCCACCTTTCTCTCTACTCATTATTGTAATTCACTTGTATGGTCTGACCTCAATATTTTCATTTAATCATTTTTGCAGAAACCCCATTCAGAAAATAAAAATGAACTCCTGCCTGCATATTGACTTTAATGCCGAGGATGCTACTTATATACTTGCTCACTTACTTGTATGTACATACAGACAGGATACTCGGGTGTTTTCATTATTCAGTCGTCTCGACTTGAATGAATTTATTACAGGGTCTCTTTCCGTATTTAATGTTGATTTTTATGCCTCGCACATAATGTTATATTTATTTTCAACTTTACGATCATAAATGTCCAAAAAGGGTTTGATTTATGTCACGAAACTTTTGTGCTTTATGATTCAAGCCGAAAAAGCGAGAGAGAGAGAGGGAAAGAAGCGACTGACAGCGAAAATGTGGTTAAATCTCTCAGTTCGAACAAAACGTTGAGATATGAGAGCATTTTAAGTGGGGTTAACTCGGTGCTGAGAATGAATTTGTTGGGATTTTTATATTTAAAGGAAAAAATCTGTACTGTGTTGCAAAATGTTCCTTTAAGTTTAATATCTACTGGTTTTGATTAAATTGGTTGGAATTGTTATGAGCCTGTCAATTTGCAAACTATCTCCGAAACATTAAAACATTTGAATTTATATTGGGGGTTAAGCCGTTCATGCAAAATACTAGACTTAGGAGGAAGCGTCTAAAAGAAAATGATCTAAAACCCCCCTTGAAAAGATCCTGGCTTGAGTTATATGAAATGAACCTTATTTTTCCCTGCTGATAAGGATCTAGGGCAATGGAGACTTCCAATTGATGATAATTCCAAATATGACAACTGATATTTCTAGCTAATGTTCTAATTCACATATACATTCCTATCAATATTTGCTTACATCACATCTCTCCTCAACCACCGCTTCCGTGTTGTAATTACACTCAGGCTCTGCTCTCATACACTTGAATAAAATATTTAATGCCTGGCGTAAGCAAAAACTATGGTAAAAAATCTAAATAACTAACAAACAAACAAAAGAGAATGAAATGCGCCAAGCGACAATTTCTAATTACAAATTCGCCACAGCATTTAACCCGTTTTTGCCGGACAGCACACACACACACACATTGCATAGCATCCCCGCTGCATACGTGGAGATAATTTCCACACACCTTTTGGGAAAGCAAACAGACTGTAGAAGAAGAAAAACGGTGCAGGAAAAAAGCTCAGCTTGCAACATTTTATGCTGATCCCTGTCAGGCAACAAAACACACATAATCTTCAAAAAGGAAAACAACCCATTGGGAATGAGGCGGGGGGCGGTGGCAGGTGGAAAAACAAACAAAATATTTAAACGGGTACTACGACTGGCGTTTGTGTCTTTTTATGTAAAGTACAGGCCAGTGGAGGGACCAGGTCCAGGCAACAAACATCAACCAATAATGCAGACGCGATTATGTCCAGCAGCCAGCAGAAGAAGGAAGGACAACGCAAGCTCAAGCTCCAAATGTGAAGTTGACGCCAAAAACGAAACCCACAGATATACGAGGACCTACCAAAACTAAACAAAACAACACAAAAACGAAAAAATGGAAGACAAACAAAACACGATGAAAACGACAAATGGGGAGTGCAAAACTGAAAAGAAAAAAACCAAAAACCGAAAGTGTTGCACAATGGGCGTTGCTTCAAGTCTGACGCACACACACACACACACATACAAACATACACACCAACACTGTCCTCTGATTTATGCCACTGACGAGCAATGCACCCAAACTAAACACTGAGAGAAATATGTTTTCATTATCCAAACACTTCGAAATTAGAGAGCAAACACTTGATTATATTGTGTGCCGGAAATTTTCTGATCAGATGAAAGAAAATGGAAAGTAGTCAAAGGCATAGCGGCTGACGCTACATAAGCAGAGAGAGCCTATGTATTACATTGGTTCTAAATCTATCGCGATGAAATTCAGAACTAAGGTATATAGTATGTACAGGATGGCTGCTTATTCGTAGGACCAAGTTAGATCCAATGTCTATAGAGCATAGGTCTTTGTTATCTGCTGAAAATAAGATGCACATATTTTTAATTCAGATGTCGACGTGTCTTGCTTTGTGGTAGGAATTGAATCGACCGCTTCGATAAGTGGATCGTTACCTAAGATAAACTCCAAATTGGAGGAGGTTCATATCCGGATTCGGCCTGTTCTCGATTTGGTTTTGATGATTTGGCTTAAATAAAGAGAAAAAAAATTAATTTTTCATTGCGGAAAATCGTAAGGTATTGGTCTCAAATCGCTTGATCTATTTGCATCACTTCAGATTTAAAGTAAGACACCTTTATTTCGGAATGCAAACGCTTATACGTTAATCCCAAAAGATTTCCAGGACACGCCCGATTAAGTATTTATAGCACCGGCAAGACCATCAAATTTAGCAGATTTAAGAACATTTTATACTCAACTGCGGAAATTTTTTTTATTGATTTGAAAACATCAATTATTGGGTTAAAAGCGGCTCTAAATGCATCTCTGAGAGTTGAGAATATCATATTTACAAACGCACAAACATGCTGCTCGACATCGCAATACATCAACAACTTCAACGACCCACCCCATCTAGACTTGGTTCATTTAAGTCAATCAGAAAAATAAACACAAGTAAGAAAGCCCGACTGTAATATACTCTGTACCAACGAAAGTGTATGCCCAGTATGAATTTTACAGCTGCAGTAGCAGCTTAAAACAGCGCTGCCACTTCTTTAACTTCACTATCGTTCCTTCGATCTTTAATAATCCTTTGGCGGATCGATAATAAATCTTGATTACTAAATTTGCCTTAAAGGTACTAGCCTTTACGACTGTGGGAAATACGACGGTTTTTGAAAATTGCTCTTACTGCAAGTATAAGAAGTTTATGTCCCATTCATGTCAAACCTCTATCTCTTTCCATATCTGAGATCTGTTTATTCAAACGGACAGACGGTCTTGGCTATATCAACTCGGCTGTTGATGATGATTGAGAATAGATCAACTTTATTGCAAGGCTGCAAACCGGTTGGAAAAACGGATTGTTTCGGTTCAGATACATTTTAATCCAACGCATCGCATCGGGGCCTCTACCCGAATTCTGCCGAAAAATCAATTTTTTGACTAAAGCTCATGACAAAAGAAGTTAACTATTTCGATAGAGATATACAAGGTGGGCCAAAAAAAGTCACCCTATTGGAAGATGCTCTTATTTTTACAAATAGCCGCCAAAGTCAGATCTGTTTGACATTTGTGGACTAGACAGATGTGGAATACAAGTGAACAAGCCATGGATCGATATACTCCCCAAGAACGCGGAATAGTCGTGTCTATTTTTTTGCGTAAGAATTCGTCTGTGGTGTTGGCGCAGCGCGAATTCCGTCGCAGATTCCCCGGCCGCCCTACACCGACTGCGCAAGCACTGCGCCGTTTGGCCACCAACCTTGAAGAGTATGGGACCACACGAGACGTTGCCAAGAGTGGCCGGCCCCGGAGCGCCCGTTCGTCCGAGAATATCGCCGCTGTTGCCGAGGATGTCGAGCTGTTGCCGGAAACATCGACGAGACGCCGTGCCTCGCAATTAGCCATCAGCCGGTCGTCCCTAAGGCGAATTTTGGTCAAAGACCTGCGCATGTTCCCGTACAAAGTCCAGTCTGTGCATCAGCTGCTGCCTGTCGACCGCCAAACGCGTGTAACCTACGCCCAAGCCATCCTCAATCTCTAGGACGAAATGGACGATTTTTCGATCAAAATCATAATGAGCGATGAAGCTCATTTCCACCTCAGCGGGTACGTGTACAAGCAACACTATCGCTTTTGGGGCACCAAAAATCCACGAGTGATGCACGAGGAGCCATTACACCCGCTCAAAGTGACTGCATGGTGCGCTGTTTACGCTGGAGGAGTCATCGGGCCATTTTTTTTCGAGAACGCCGCTGGTCAAACGACAACAGTGGACGGTGCGCGTTAGAGGGTCATGTTAACCGGAATTTTTCTGCCGCAATTGGACGCATTAGGACTGGAGGACATTTGGTTCCAACAGGACGGAGCAACGGCACACTGCGCGAGCCACCACCGACATTCTGAAGGCGGCGTTCCCGGGTCGCCTCATCTCTCGTTTTGGCAATTTGCACTGGCCTGCAAGATCGCCCAATTAAACCGTTCCAGACTTTTTTTTGTGGGGTTTACGTAACCAAGCCCGAGACCTTGGAAGCCCTCAAGGACAACATTCGACACGAGTGCGAGAATCTGCAGCCCGAAGTTCTTGCCGAAGTGATGAAAAATGCCATAAAACGAGCCCGTACGGCAATCAATTGTAACGGCGCCCATTTGGCTGATATCATCTTCTCAAAATGACCAATAAAATTCTAAAGGTTCAAATAAATAGTTCAAAACAGAATATACGTTTTTTATTTAGAAAAAAAAATGAAAGCCAAACAACATCGAATGACTTCTTTTGGCCCTCCTTGTATTCCAAGCTAACCGATCCGAAGTTATTCTGAGATCGCATAACAAATATGGCTGTTATAGCTTCACAAAGTGTACCTTTTATTTATGTCAGCCTGGAAACGTGCAGGTTTGGAAATAACACAAACTTTCGAATAGAATTGTGGGCAAATTATACCATATCATTATCCTTTTGGTCTTATATTAAAAGAATGTTTGTTCTTAATTTAAAATCTATACATCTATTCAAATATATAAAAGAGAAAGTATGTTTGTATGTTTGTCTTTAATGGGCGTCTAAACCGCTGAACCGATCTTCACGAATTTTTCACAGTAAGTTCATGTCGATCAGGAAAGTGTCTTAGGCTATGTCTCATGTCTGTGAAATGGTCCAAAAACCGCGAAATTTGCAAAATTGTACCGCTCATCCGATTGCAATGAAAATTTGGGAATGGTTGAACCCTTGCCGGGAAGGATTCTAAGTTAAAAAAATTTGCGGAAAACGGTCCAAAAACTGCGAAAATTGCTCAATTTACGTTTTCTCTAAAACTTTGAGAAAATGATCGACGCTTGCCCGGGAAGGTTTCCAAGTAGAAGAAACCGCGAAATTGGCAAAATGTTCGATTGTTATGGAGAATGTTGGACGCTTGCGCGAGAAGGATTCTATTGTAGATGGGTAAATAGGAGGCATAAACAAAACGGTCAAAAAAGTCATGAAATTTGCAAAATATTCATGAGTTTAGATTAAAATGAATATGGTAAAATAGAGAAAAAGATCGAACGGTCCAAAATGCTTATGGCGACTTGCAGCCAACAATAGCTTTAATACAGTCGCTCTCATAAGTATCGTAAGGACCCGGGCGACGCCGGGTATTCAGCTAGTTATTAAATAAATGTTAAGCTGTAGTTTACTTTTTTGAACAGCGCCGTTTGAAAAATACTCCAAATTTGACAAATTTTTTTAACTTTGGTAGACTAACTAAAACTAAGAAAGTTTTAAAAAATGCCGGGACTATTTTTATACCCTATTCCCACTAAAAATGGGAAAAGGGTTATCATGAAGTTGTGCAAAAGTATGTAACAGGTAGAAGGAAGCATTTGCGACCCTATAAAGTATACATATTCCTGATCAGCATCAACAGCCGAGTCGATTTAGCCATGTCCGTCTGTCTGTCCGTCTGTCCGTATGAACGCTTCGATCTCAGAGACTATACAAGATAGAGCCACACATTTTTGCTTGTAGGTTTTCCCCATTCCAAATCGAGTTTGTTTAAGATTTGGAAAATTCCTCCCCCTCCCCCTTTTAAGCGCGAGAAACTGTCAGAGCCACAATTTTTAAGTTAGACCCTCGAGAGTTTATACATATCAAGTAAGGCCTAATATCTATCTATTCTGAAAATAACAATAGGATAGGACAAAAAACACCGAAGTTATACACGAATCAATTTTTCTTGTAGGAGAGGGGGTCTTGCGTTGTCAGTTATAGCGTGCGCGCGTTTGTCTGTGGGTATGTAAAGTGTGTGTGTGAGTATGTGTGAGTGTGTGTGTATGTGTATGAAAACACAAGAAGACAAGAGAACAGGGTATTTTGAAGTCGGTTCACTCGACTACAGCTCACTTACTTGTTGCATGTGGCTAGAGTAGTCAATTCTCTACCTAATGTGTGAAAATTGACTGCCCTAATCTGCCCTTTCGGAATTTACGTCGATAAAACTAACCTAACCTGATAAAAAAAAACGCTCGGTGCGGTGAAAGAAAAATATTTAAAAATATTTTTTTTACAAAAAATTAATAAAAAATTTTTATTCTTTTTCTGCTCAATATATTGTCAGAATCAGTATTTATAAAATATATTTTAATCATTGATTTTAATTTTTAAGAATCTTATAAAAACCATCAATTTTGATTCAAGCCCCAAGAGATCAGCTGACCAATTATAAGAAAAGGTTTTATTCAGACCAATTGTCTGACCCAGATTGTGTCTCTCAGTGCTATCATCATTATTACCATATTTCAATCTGGACAGTCTGTCTACAAAATTGAACGATACATGGGTAACTGTTTAGAAGCTTGAGGCTTGAATCACCAGCATATATAAAAGCAGAACCCAAACCAAATTGGATGTCCCTAGCTCTTTCCATATCTGAGATCTGTGGGTTCATTTGGCAGACGAACAGACTGTTGATGCTAATTCTTCCGCTTGCCTGATTCATAAATTTCCGCAAATTTATTATACTCAAAAGTACACAATTTGATGCATTTTCAAATGATGCTCAAAAAAGTATGCTATAAATTTTGCAACAAAAAGAAAAGCTTGTCACTTCCCATATGTATCTAGTTGAAGTCAAGCGTCAGCAATGGGCGTGGCAATCAGAAAAAAAAACATTAAATTTGAGAAATCCCAAAAATTTTCTTTAGGTGTGCGCAACCAAAAACTTGCAATGACAACGACACCGTCGACGACTTCGAGAGTAGTTCAACCCGCTGCCGCTGCTCGTGCTCGGATGATGCCACTGACGAGCGGAATAACGAACAGTACAGCAAAACGGAAACCAGGAGGATCCTACCTAACGCTCCCCCCCCTCATACAGATGCGCACAATTCGTTGTCGCTGAGTGTCCTGCCCTGTTCTGTGCTGTCCTGGTACTGTCCGGGTCCTGTCCCTCTGGTTTTCTGTGTGCATTTTGGATTTCTTTTTTGTTCACTCGCTCGACAGCCAGTCAGCGACGTCAGCGCCAAGTCTCCTTCTGTTTGCTGCTGTTGGCTGTTGCTGGCTGCGTCGAAGGACATTTTGCACCCTGCAGCCGAGTCCTTCTAACGAAATTTAATACTTATTGTGTGCCTCGCAAACAGAATTTATGTTGTGACATTTTAAATTGCGCAATTTTTATGAAATCCTTTTGCTGCGCCTCGCATATCCCTGGTGCGGCAACAACTCTTGACTGCTGCAACAAAAATGCGAGCGAGAATTTTTGTGTGCAGCATTTTTTTGTTGTAGTTGGTTTGTTATGTTGGCCCGTGCCTGGGCAGTTCAAGTCCGAGTCGAAGTCCGTGCGCGAAGCCGCTGTCAGGCTGGCGTTTATTTATTTTATGTTTAGGGAGAAGTGGAGCCAGCGTCGTCCAGAAACCGAGCGAAAATGTCCGAGGCAAGCCACCATGATTTACGATGATGATGTGTTTTGGAACGCTGCAAGATGCCACTCGGCTGCGGCTGCCTGAAGTCTGATGTGAAGCTTTACATATTTGGGCAAAAGGCATTCCAAAACCGATTGGGGGAGGTGGGGGGAATTCCTTAAACATCATCTGAAAGTTTCCAATTAATAAATCACTTCTCCCGCCATCCATTTGAATCATACATGTTTTCAAATTCTCCTTTCCGTTCCAGCTGTTGGTGGGTGGAGGGCAGGAGGAACATAATTGTGATTACTTTACGTTGCGTACAACAATTTATGATTATTGTTTTCACATTTTTCATGTTGTCAATATTTTAAAACATTATTTTTCACACGAATTGGCTGCGTCACTCGATGGATATCGGCGAAGGATGTGGACATGTTTGGTTCGTCTGAATTTTTATTGAAATCCGATGGATGGAAAAAAGCCGGCCGAGAAAAAATATGCAATGCACTCATAACTCAACGCTCGGCGCCAGGCGCGGCGAAGGACCACGGCCGCTGGACAGATCCCATTGTTGGGATTCAGTTTCGGATTCGGCACAATTGTCAGGCAATAAATCGATGTGTGTGTAGGGGTTGTAAATTTTTGGCGGATGGCCGATGAAAAAGTGCATATTATGCAATTCGACAATACGCCAAACATGTCGACCTACGCACAGCACCTATCCCCCGCCCGCCCCGCCAGCCTCCTTTGCAACGGAAACGGAATCGCGCTCTTCTTCTGCTCATCTTTGCTGGCCGCCCATGCAACGCCGCTTTGCATATCAATGAAAATGCATAAATTTTTTCCCTTACTTTGTTTCGTTGCATGGCCCAATCCCAATCCTGGCGTCCATCAAGGGGCATAAATCAGTTGAGAGCCGTGAGCAAAAAAAAAAGTGGGCAACACGCAACCAACCGGATGCTTCAGTTTTGACAAAAAACCCCAAAAGTAGCCCTCGACACACAACTGCAGCAGGCAAAAACATTGAAAATCCATAAAAATGCATCATAATTTCTCGCTGGACAACCAAATGGAACTGGATCATCGGCCCAACCATAAAGACACATTTTCACAACGCAACAAATGTATTAGGGGTATTCAAAGCAAATTGTATGAGCGTGGATCTAAAAATAAATTCCACTGTATAATATCTTTGATTTACCATTCAGTTGATGGATTAAAAGAATCTAAAAGAAATTTTTTTATTGTTCTATAAATCAAACAAAAGCTTGCACATAAAATCGTCATTTTGTCTCGATCATTAAAATTGAATCAATTACTTAAAATTAAGATAAATGACAAAATCTTCACTTCACTGTGAAAATAAAAGAAACCTATTCTAAGCCCATTTCATTCCCAGCAAGTTCACGATCACTATTTAAATACAACTACGATCAGCTATTCAATTGATGCAAGAATGCTGTCAATACGTATCTTTTCGATAAATCGTGATGTCGATGACAAAATCACGGCGGTGAGAGCCTAGTAAAAGACCAAAAGCTGTAATAAACCGAACTCCACAGAACCAGTGCTTCTCCTTCTTATTTGGCCCAATATTTCAGTCACAACCGTTTGACGGTCTCGGCCGCTGCAATTAGTGCCCGCCTCTCGCTTCTGCATTGTGCGAGCTGGCACCAGTTGGTTAGTTCAAGCGCCTCAATGACATCCTGAACCTGATCTTTGCATCATAGTTTGGGGCGTACCAGCCTTCTTCCTTTCCCTAATTCGTTCGCCTTCCGATTGCACAATTTTTTTACTGGAGCTTCTTCAGCCGTACGAGCCTCGCCGCTAGCCTTGAACAATTCAGCGGGCGGCTCATCAGCTCCAGCTGATTTGTTATTTTTTAGCCTTGTTATGGCTAACCAGACTTCATTATGGTCCGGCGGATCTATCTCTATGTTATCGATTGGTGGTGTCGCTACTTCCCCAGAGGCGGCATTGTGTTCGTCATCACCTCCCAGCAGGTTGGTGAAATAGTTCCTCCATTTGTCTAGTGCCACTTGGGGATCTGTGACAAGATTTCCGGCATCGTCCTAACATAGTGAGGCTCCGAGCTTAAAACATTCGGCTAGTCACCGAACTTTTTGGCATCATCCATGCCGAACAGGCTTTCGACTCCCTCACGCATACGCCTTTCCTGCTCATTATTTTTCCTTCTGAAAAGGCGCTTATCCTCCCTCCTTTTTTCCGGTATTGCTCCTTGACATTTGGTCTTCTTTGCACTAGCGAGGCGGCACTCATCATCGTACCGTGACTGTTTTCGGGAGTGCTCGGAGTAACAGAGAATCTCCTTAGCTGCCGTACTCATGGAGTGTGAGATATGTTTCCACTGTTCGCTTATACCTGAAGGAAAAGGTGAGATATCCTTGAGCGAATGGGTGAGCTCTGCTGTGTAGTTGTGAGTGCAGCTTCCGACGTGTTTGGCTGCAACAAGGTAGTGATCTGAGTCTATATTAGCTCCTCGAAGCGCACGTACGTCTAGCTCACTCGATAAGCCCGCTAACAAACGTGATCAACTGGTTCCGATGGGATGAACGTGGAGCCGAGTCAAATTGTGCTACTAAGACAGTTCCGCCAAAATCTACCCCTTCATAGGGTTTTCGTCAGGCTAAACGCGAAACCGTTCCAAAACCCTAGACGATCAGTGTGAGCATAAAGCTAGCATGAAGTTCTCTTGGGTGAGTATCTTGGCCAGAGATCGGGAGATGTAACAACAAGGTGCGAGGTCTTTTTTCGATTTGCCTTTATTCTGGCTTTCCACTGTACTTCCGTTATGATGTCCAGCAGGGGCATTTGAATGTCCGTTACCGCTTGTGTCGCTGGTAGCGCTAAGCCGTTTCTTGCTTTTTGTGGCGTTTAATGTCAGAGGCCTAATGGCAGCTTGGTTGTCGACCAAAATTTAAATGTTCTTAGAATCGCGTAAAATATGTATCAATTAAGCCGCCTGCCAGACAGCATAAATTTCTGCTTGGAAATCGCTACAACAGTCTGTTAGACGGCATGAGAGCTGTGTCGCTAGTTCTTCTATGACTGCCTGCATTGCTATCCCGTGTGCATAGGAAATATCTAAAAGCAGCGCTGCTCCGACACACACAGTACAAGCTGTAAAAGCGCCCGTTGCGTGGCCTCCTAAGCCGCGCCGCAGTCTTTGCTTCTGAAATTGAGAGCAATTTTTGCGCTGCTCACACACACACAAATGCAAAAAGGCAAATGTATTTTTTTGCCTGCCTCTGGTATAGATGGAAAGTTCGTTCTCCCTGATGGTTGTGTCATGCTCCCATTTTTCTCTCTCCGGGTCCCATGTTCCTAAGTTGTCTTTCCATTTCTGAACTGGTATGCAGCAATCGCTTGCCTTTGCCTCTGCATTTATTCGTTCTTCCTGTAAAATACTGCTGTGGAAGATGATTCAAAAGGTTTTAGCTCCCGGAGTCCAAGTGCGCGTCTCGCTGATTAATACACAGAGGGAAAAAACCGTGAACATTGGACTCAAAATGAGCACATTCAGTCACAAAAACTAATAATGACCGGATTTTCTCACTTTTAGAACAATTTCTCACTTCAAGATTGTTTTTGAGAACGCAAAATCTTGATGTAAGTTGATATGTTCCGTTTTGAGAACATTTTAAATTAAAAAAAAAAAAAATAAGGTCCACCGTACACAGGTCCGTCCAGTGTCCAGATCCAGGTCCACTCACTGTCCAAGTCCACTGTCCAGATCCAATGTCCAGATCCACTGTCCATGTCCAGGACCACTGTCCAGATCCACCGCGTCCATGCCGGCCCAGGTCCAAGATATGCAGAGACATAGCTTGTACAACACCCCACCCGCCTTGGTTATTTATTATTTATTAAATAAATAAAAGTTTTTGTCGGACCTCACTGGGAGTAGAGCCCAAGACCTTTAGTTCGCGCAACGACGGCGGCCGTCGCGACGCGTCGTAGACGGTTAGGCTATTGTCATGCGACTGAAGACGCACGTCTGAATGCCTACATATACTTTTCGGTGGAGTGGTTGAGGTGAGCTGAATTGTGCTCATTTCAAGAACATTCGGAACATTTGCGCTCAAATATTTGAGAGAACATTCTGTTCACATTTTGAGATGAAGAAATCTTATTTTCTGACCACGTTTTTTCCCTCTGTGTACTTCAGGAATAGCATCCAGGGCCGCCTGGGTGAAGATCGCATGGAACCTGTACCAGGCAAGCTGCTCTTTGAACCTTATGGAGGTTGCTTAGGTGGGATTTGGTGTTGGCCGCATTCCACCATTCCAGCGCTCCATAGGTAAGGATTGGTCTGACAACCACAGAAATGCAGCCCCCTTCTCCTACACTGATAACAAAATGCATAGTATAAACTTTTCTCATACTTGATTCTAAAATAAATGACCATATTTTAACTAAAAACATATTAACATTACCTTGTTAATATGAAAATTATTAAAGTATGATTTCATTAATTTTAAGTCAGTCATATTTAATTTTGTGTTGAGTCATATTTGTTAATAATATGCACACACTTAAAAAATAAGCAAGTAAAATTAAACATGTTTCGTATTAAATTTAATTATTTTTCAACTTAAAATCAAAGTTTGTCGTAGTAAAACTCAAAGTTATTCATAGTAGATTTATATGTACACCAAAATTTCAATAATATTTTTCATATTTAATTTAAATTTTCTCCATACTTGAAGTATAAAGTAAACATATTGAAATCAAACTACAAACTATAATTAGAAAAAGGAAAAAGGTTAGTTTGAAATATATTAAATTTAATTATGAAACATTTTTGATTTGAAGTTGACCATGGATAACAATTGGCTGTGTTCTTAACTGCGATTTGCTGCAACACAACAGGCGTGCCCCGATGGCGGTATTGGCTGAGATGCCGACGTTGTGTTGAGTGCCGTCGTCCTGAGTTCAAGTCCTAGTCAAGGTAGGTAAAAAAAATTAGATTTTCGGTTTTCAGAAGGAAGAAAGACTTTGCCCTACAGACCGCGCCCTAAGGCGCCCCACCCCCCTCTACCCAACTCCACCCCTCTTCCTCCCCACTTCCCCTTTCCCCCTCCATCCTCCCAACTCCCCCTCCCAGCTCCCCCTCCACACGTCCTTTCTGTGTACCGCACGTATTTTTACAAGCGCAGAACGCGCCTAATGCCGTTTTCATTCTTTCCTCGAAATTTCTCTTCCAGGAATGTTTCGAGTCCAGACTGAAACCCAGATACTATGCTTCCGTAAACTTCCGTTGAGCTGCGTTCCCCCAACGGATGGAAGTGTGAGCTAAGGGATCCTGTATCTCTTTGTAAACAGCACCAGTTACGTCTTCTGCGGGTTAACCCCTAGACCGTTCTGATGTGCCCATTCTTGAGTGCTAGCAAGAGCAGATTCCAATAGCTCACTGATTGTTGGTAAGAACTTACCTTTTGCCATTAGAGAGATCATCTGCGTATGCTGTCACCTTTCATCCGTTAAACTTCAAGGTAAGTAGAAGTTTGTTGAGAAACAGGTTCCAAAGAACGGGGAGTGTTCTTCTTTTTACGTTGGCTGTACAGAGAGTAGAGTTGATCACTCGGCTGCTAAACAAGTTCCTTAGCCAGTAAGTAATCATCGGGTGCGAGCCAATTTTAGCAAGAGCTGCCGAAGTCGACTAGGTCCAGACATTATTGAAGTCTCCTTCGATATCGAGGAAAGCTGCTAACCCAATCTCCTTCTGATTCAGCGACTTCTCAATGCTCCCTGCCACTTCATGCGGTGCGGTTTCGACAGATGTATCGCGCACCGCTGAACGTTCTTGGTGCCTTCTCAAGTGAAGATTAAGGAGTCTCTTCATCGTTCTTCTCGTTTTCAAAAGAAACGATAATAAACTTATGGGTCTTTAGTCTTTTGGAGAGTTGTGGTTTATCTAACAAGCCTAGCCTGCGAAAATCAAGTTTTCTAGTGAGAAAACCTCTTTGGTTTTTAATGGTGGAGTCTTTAGCCTTGCCAGTTATTAAGATTATCACCCTCAGCGCAATTTTGCGCAATCTAATGAGAATCGGATGAATATATCGTACAGCTGTGATTGAAAAATAACTGGCCAGCCAAATTGTTGAGGCTGCGCCAAACTAACTATTTGGTATTGGCGAGTTGCCGAGAATCTGATTAATGGCTGAAAACTAAAACTCGAGATATCCGGGCTATGATCAATCCCAAACGATGTCAGAAGTCGGTCAATGCCGGATTTTTTCAAACCAAGTACGAGAGGATTGACTTGTGGACGTATTTTTATTGAAGCCGACTTAAGGTCGCAAGAGCTTAGTTTTAGCTCGATATAGGCTTATTTCAACAACACCCAGAATTGATTTCAGCTTCTCAAGAATCAAGAAGGCACGATATTGATTTAAGATCGTCATTCTTGCTTATGCTGATCTTGAAATCGGTCGATATTTAAACTGGATGTTACCCCAAAACAAGCTTCCCAAAAGAACACCATCGAAACACATTCCAACCGAAAACCAATTCTTAGGTACCACAGAATCCTCTCGTATTTTGTTAGGAGATTTTGGAATACCAAACAAATCGACTTCACGAACCTACACTGTTTTTGTAGTTGGTCCATAATCTTTTACACACACCTTTTAACTCGACTTTCGAAAAAGAAAACGAAATCTCCCGAAGTTCTGTAACACCGACATATTTTTTTAAAGAGATTTGTAAACCAACCGACGGCCAAAGATTTCTGTGACGCCCCGCATGTGACTTTTTAGAGGCCTTGCAAGCTCTAACCGGCTCGAGGGGAATGGTGCAGCTTGCCCCTCTTTGAAACAAGCAAAAGTTCTTTCAAAAACTTCATGAAGTTTGCTTCACCGAGTGAATCCAGTCTAAGTGTAAAAATCGAAACAAAAATTCGAACGCTAAGTTGATAGAAGCCCTTGCGTATGTGTGTGTGACCATTTAGCCTCACTGTATTGATGAAATGGATCTCGGTTTCTTTACTTCAATCTATAGCCAGGATCATTTGAGTTTCAAGTACGGATCAGAGCTTGAAATTTTCCTTTTTTGAATTGATAAACGAATTTCAGGATTATTTCAAGTCTTTCATAATTGTATCAATTTCAATCCGAAGGTCGAGACTATATCAATCTTGTTGAGCTAAACTTTAGCGCGACATTTTTTTTTGTATAGAGATACAACATGTAGGTGCCTTGGTGTGAGAACTGCACAATCGGACTTTGGGACTACGACCGAAATGATAACTAACTTATCGGCCATGAACTTTTTTTGCAAAATAAGTTTTTTTTATGTAATGTCATAGCACATTCTTTGGTAGTTCATTTGGTCAGCTAATACCAAGTTATTCGAGATTTATTTTATACATTTTTGTTCGCTTATGAAATCTCGACTAACCCTAATGGGATTCAATTTTCCTGCAACCAGCCCCAAACAATAGCAATTCTTTATCCCACCTCAACAGTGACTGCACTGAATGCCCATCAAGCACTCCGAGCATGACCAAACAGGGACACTGGGACTAAAGACTTCAGTGCAACCTGCCTGCATGGCAGAGTGCCCGTGTTGACACTTGTTCCTCGTCCAATGGCTCAGGCTAATAGATTTGCATTTCCCCGCCACCCCTTAGTGCATATAATCACCGAACATTCGCGTGTTGCGACGAGGGTTTACTTTTTTGGTCTTTTTCTTGAGTTAAAAAAGCGGCCGTAAATTTTACTTCATTCATTCAGCGATTGTCCTGTGCACATTTGAGTGCATTCGATGCGATATGTCCACATGTCATCCTTGCATTTATTTATTGAATTATTGACCATTGTAACCAAAAGGTAAAAGAGGCTTTTGACTTCAAAGTCGGGAGGACGAGAGGGTGAATTGAAGGGTTAAACATACCTTGGAAGCATCGAATATTTTTGAAAAATCCGTCAGATTTTAAAAAAGATTAAATTGAAAATCCATTACTTCAGTAAAAAGCTAAACTCCCTCTTCTACATCTATTGTCACCTGTGCTGTCTTCCAGTCTTCTTCTTGTTCATCTCAAACATCGAGTTTTATCATGCCGACCCAGATAGAACCGGCAGCTGGCTTCTACTTAAGATTTTACACAATAGTGTAAATATTTGAAACTGGCAAATGTCGGCGCTGTCTTTTAATTGTTTCTAATTTCGTTGTGTTGACACTCTACTTAGTACCCCGGGCAGCTGTGCTAGGAAACTGTTTCTAGGTGCCGCCAAAGCGACATCTAACACTATCTCCTGTTGACACACGCATGTCGCGTTCCTTTGTTGATTTTAGTTACCCCAAACCAAATTTCACGATTTAATTACCCAAGACAATGAGTGTGGGAGGTGAAAATGTGGGGGAGGATGAATATTCTTTGAGCTACCGCTACACACACACAGCATTTCAAATAAATCTGCCGGAAAAATGTGGAATTTGTGTAACCTGTTGACTGGCGGTAACTTTAGAGGCCTTTTGTTGAGTAGCTAGTTTTTGGTTACTTAAGCATTTCAAGGAAGCTTAATTCTACATGTTAATTATTTGCCTAAATGTTCTGTATAATTAAAAGATGATCGTTTGAGTCGGCTTTAATTCATATTATCAACAGAAATCTGATAATTAGTAGTATAAACATTCTGACACAACTTGCAGGAGAATAAAATTTAGATCATTTTTCTAATTTAAGTGTTCTTTCAAAGTTCAAAGTAGTAAGGGTTTTCAGTGTACATTTTTTTACACCTCTCGCTTGATTCGTAACATGTGGCAGCGCCAAAAATGCCATGAATAGACTAACAATCGATCAGCGATTGCAAATCATTGATGTGTATTATCCAAATTCGTGCTCTGTGAGAAATCGAAAATCGAAAAAATGTCTCCAGCGACGAAGCTTTTTTTTTATTTCCTTTATTTAACAACTACTATTTACAAATAAGCACTTTGGGATAACATGAAATCACGGAAAGTTTGACAGAACATCTAAAACCTGCGGTACGCCCGCGAGGCATTGCTTCGCAGATTTCATGATCCACCTACTCCCTGATTCTACGCTGCAAGTCCAGTCTCCGCAGAGTTGCCATAATGCTAGCTGCGAAGTCACACGCTGCCTCCCAGTTTCCCTCCGACATCAGCATGTAAGGGACTAAATTATCTTCGGCTATATCTCCGCCCATCGCCCTGGATAATTCCGCCCTCTCGGTGTGAAACCTTACACACTCGAATAAGACGTGTCTGGCGTCCTCCGAAGGTCCTTCTTCGCAGCAAGTGCACTCCTCGCTATCATCATGGCCGACTCTTTTTAGGTAACTCCTAAAACATCCATGTCCACTAAGGAGCTGAGTTAGGTGAAAGTTCACCTCACCATGTTTCCTAGACAGCTATGGGTCCAGCGACCCTTCGTGGATTGGTCCCAACGCTATTGCCACTTCTCGATGCTCCGCTGTCTCGCTTTCTGCTGCTGTGTACCACTGTTTGGATGACTTGAGGCACTCAACCGTGAAGCCCGGTACCTCTCGTTTGCTTCTGTGGCCAGCTCGTTAAGTGGAATCATCCTGGCAATGACCAAAGCAGCATACGATACGCAGACGGTACGCCCCACAGACGCCTTTTATGGAGCTAGAGTAAACCATGGACCTGTGCCAGATTGGCGCCGCGTATAAGATCGTGGCCTAAGTTACACTCGCCAAAAGTCTTCTTCGCCCCTGTTTAGGACCGTGCGTGTTCAGCATGATCCTAGCTAAGGCGCTGCTTGACTTTGCTGCCTTCTCTCCGACGTAAGCCATATGTTCTCGGAAGCATAGCCTGGTGTCCGGCATTACTCCAAGGTATTTAATGGCTCTTTTGGATTTTATTGCGGTTCCATTGACTCTGACCCAGGCTGACTCTACCTTTTTCCGACTGCTAATTAGAACCGCCTCTGTCTTTTGCGCCGCAAGCTCAAGTCCCGCCGCGCTAAGCCACTGGTGGATGCGCTCAATGGCCAGAATTACACGCCTCCTCGGTCCGAATCACTTTGCCTACAGCAACAAGTGCCACATCATCAGCAAAGCCCACTAAATGCACTCCTGGAGGGAGACAGAGTCGGAGGACCCCATCATACATGGCGTTCCATAAAACAGGTCCAAGCACGGAGCCTTGTGGAACCCCAGCAGAAACCACGTGGGTTTTGTTCACCTAGAGCGCTTAGGATTCGGTTCCAGTCAGCGCTGTTAAATGCATTTTTCACGTCTAGGGTGACCACAAGACAGTACTCCTTAGATCCTCGTTTCCAGCTAGAGCCCTTAATAGCACTGCGTGCAATTGTAACCACCTAGTCAATCGCATCCACTGTTGAGTTGGCCTTTCTAAAACCAAACTGATTTGGCGAAAGCCTACCTGCTCCACTGATGGCCTCGTCGAGTCTCTGGCTTATGAGCTTCTCCAGTACCTTACCGACCGTATCGAGAAGGCAGATTGGTCTATAGGACGGTGGGTCGCTTGGTTGGCTTCTTGGCTTAGGAAAAAGTATAAGTAGCTGTTAATTCCAAATGGTTGGAAAAATTCCTTCTCGCAAACACTCATTAAAAATATCCACAAACTGTGCTGGATGCAGTGTCATGGCTAGTTTCACAGCTCGGTTCGGAACACCATCCGGTCCGGGTGCTTTATTGGGCTGAAGGTTCATCGCTGCCGCCAGTATTTCTGCATTATCGTGATGCGGAAACCACGATTTGTTTTTCCAAAATTTCAATCGTTTGACCCGTATTGCCTTACGCAAACGTTGCATAACTTCCTTGTGGTATTCCTTGGCAGGAACTCATGATGCACCACACCATTGTAATCAAAGAAAACAGTGAGAAAAACCTTCACATTTGATCAAACATGGCGTGGTTTTTTCGGTCTTGGCTCATCTGGCCGCAATGGAAGCGGATGACCCAATAGATGACCAATAATCAAATGAACACAGCCCGCGAAAATTCAAAATTCACCTTTTCCTTTGAACACACCTCGCGCGTATTAACCTTATGTTAAACTGAGGGACTAGTTTGCGTAGAAACAGACAGACGGAAAGACGGAAGAACAAAGCTCAATCGACTCAGCTCGTCATGCTGATCAAGGATATATATACATTATGTGGTCTGAAATGATTCATTCTATGCGTTTTAAACTTCTGTCGGTTCCGTCATACATAGGTCCATTGTACAGCTTATATGCATTTTAAGTCTTCGTGTAAAGTTTGTGCAATAAAGCTTTAAGACTAACAAACGGACGGACAAAATGACGCACTGTTGGAATTTATTGGTTTTCTATGCCATAATTCATAATTCTACCAAATTTGGTGAAAATCGGACCACTATATGATGCAGCTCCCATACAAAAGATAGTTCTGAAAAATGGTCTTAGTGAGAAAAACTTTTTTGTTTTTTAATGGTACCGTCTTTAAATAAGTTTTGGAAGTTTTGTCAAAATTGGATGACTATAGCTTATAGTAGCTTATAGCTCCCATACGAACGATCGGTCTGAGAATGGGTCAAAGCAGATTTCTGAATTGCTCTTCGCTCGCAGCTCTCGAGAGCCAACTCTTTCTCTCAGCTCATAGCACTCGGCTCTTGGCTCTGAGCTGAGAGCCCTACGTCGAGAGCCGTGAGCCATCAAACAGCTCTCGGCTCAGGAGCCACAGTTCTCGGCTCGTGAGCTATAGCTCTCGGCTATTGAGCCATAGCTCTCGGCTCGTGAGCTACAGAATTTGGATCGTGAGACACAGAATTTGTCTCGTGAGCCATAACTCTCTGCTTGTGAGCCACAGCTCCCGGCTCTGAGCTCAGCCCCTAACTTTGATCTTTGATCGTTTTGACTATATCGTTCTTTTACCATCTCTGAAATCTTTTTAATCATACGGACAGACGGTCATAGCTATACAGACTCGGCTGTTGTTGCTAATGAAGATTATACAGATTTATCAAACAGGTAAAAATAACCATGAATGTATAAATCTTGCTAGTCACTTAGATCACTTTTTGAAGTATTTACCATAGGTCATCCATGGTTTTTTTGATCGCGGTTTAGAATTTTCATAGCCATGGCTGTGTAATTAAGTGTTGTCATTTGTGGAATTCAAAAGCAGTTTCTTGAGTATTTAGCGGTCTTATTACCATGGAGATCCATTTACTGTGAACTGCGCTTATGCATTGCTCCTGGCTTGATATTCCAACTGATCGGGAGTAAAGTTTGTCTTGCATTATTACTATTTTGTATCCTCTTTGGTTTCTTTTCGCGATTTTATGATTTGCCAGTCTCTGTAATATGGCTTAACACATCTTTTATGCTGTAACCATTGTTGGATAGTTATGTGAGGTCATTTCTGGACTTTAAAGCAATTTCTTAAGTATTTTGCGGTTTTATTTGCACAAGCCGAGAGCTATGGCTCACAAGCCGAAAGCTATGGCTCACAAGACGAGAGCTATGGCTCACAGCTCAGAGCCGATAGCTGTGGCTCACGAGCCGAGAGCCGTTTGATGGCTCACGGCTCCCGAGCTGTGGCCCTCAGCTCTGAGCCAGAAGCTGAGGCTCACCGTTGAGTGCTCCCGGCTCTCCAACAGCGGTTTTCAGCTCTGAGCGAGACAGCGGGTTTCGCGGCTCGCTCGAGAGCAATTCCAAGCCCTGGGTCTAAGTAAAAAAAAAATTTTTTTTCATATTTTTTTTCAATCTTACAGTACTTAAATTTGGACTTCAATAATAATATATGCTTTTTAACAGATTTTGGAAAAATTGGTGAAAATCATTATAACAAGACGAGCATTTGCAAGGGTATTAAAACTTCGGCACAGCCGAAGTTAGCTTAGCCTTCTCGTTTTTATACTATGTACCAGAGGTACACAGAGTATATTTAGTTTGTGCAAAAGTATGTAACAGGCAGAAGGAAGCATCTCCGACCCTATAAAGTATATATATTCTTGATCAGCATCAACAGCCGATTTGATCTAGTTTGTCCGACCGTCCGTCTGTCTGTCGGTCCGTCTGTCTGAACAAACTGATCTCAGAGATGGTAAAAGATAGAGGTTTGACATGCATGGGACATATGCTTCTTATACTTGCAGGCAGATGAAGTTTATTTTCAATTTTTGCCACGCCCCCTTCCGCCCCTGCAAATTGGGAAAAAGTCATATCTCTAACAGTTTTATAGATGGAAGGTTCGTTTTTTCTGGACATATTTAGTAATCAGCATTAAAATGGTAAAGATCGGATAAACGGTTGTCGAGTTATAAGGAAAACAAACAATTATGGGCAGCACCGGTCGCAACGGTGATGCGCAACACTTCACAGGTACAGAGTTTGTTATAGTCGGGCTTGACCGACTTTCGCGATCCACGGAGAAAACGCCAACTCCAATGTGTCTGGAACTTTTCAGTGGATTGATTTAATTGTTCATAAATCGTCATTGAATCGTCATTGATTTAATTTTGTTTAATATTTTTGGTATTTGACCTTGAGTTTACAAATTCTTCTTCAAAATAAATGCCAAATTGGCGGAAGAGCACGCTGCGTTTAGAAAGGCAAAAGAAAGGCAGAGAAAAATTGAAAATTTCATACTTGGATCAAGAATTTTCGTACTCAATAGTTCGATAAGAGTGAAAATTCTCGATCCAAAAACAAAATTCTTGATCCAAGTATGAATGTTTGATCCCGCTTTTCTTGATCCAAGAGCTGCAATTCTTGATCCAAATCGGGTACAAAAATTCTCCTCACCCTCCTCGCCTAAAAACACCAATCAGAACGAATTTAGCTCGATTTCAAGCGCGAAATTCTTAAAAATTCAAGTATGCATAAATTTTTTTTTCAAGAGCGTTCGTATTTCAGATCAAGGCCAATTTGGATAGCCTTAGGACATTTTTTAATGAAACAACTCTGACTGAACAACTCACAGAACAAGAGTGAGTGAACAAGAAAAACTGAACCACTGACTAAGAAAATCTGAACAACTCTGACTGAACAAAACTGAACAATTAATGAAGAACATGTTCACTTGCTCAATTTAGTAAACAGCTCAACCCAACTCTAGAACCAAGGCATCGTTGGTGAAATTGAAAACACAGTTTGGCCTTTTTTTTCGACTTCTTTATGCTCATATGGAGTTGTTCGTGGGTGAATCTTAAAATTGGTACTCCATAGCGCGGTTTTTGGCTGACGAGTACCATCTCTTGGGGACATGCAATAGCTCATTATGCCATCATAAGTTAAGCCATCATAAGTTAAATTTTACCGTGCGGTTTTAAAGATATCAAAGATTTAGGTTTGACCCCTTCTGGAGGTACCTTAACCATTTGTACGATAAACGCGATTTCTTGATAATACGTTCCCAATGACCCTGTCCGAGTTTACAGAATTTTGTAGACTTTTATCTTGAAGAATTAACAATTCATTTGAAACTGTTGTCGCTTTGTATTGCTAGTACAAAATTACCCATAGAACGCAATCCTAGGCTACAATTGAAAAACTGAGTTTGAGGTGATGCTTCCAAAAGTCCAAGCATGAACCTTTCCGATTTGTATTGGAGTTTTCCGTTTAGCTCAGCGTTTTCGATCCAAGGATCAGGTAACAAGATGGAATTAGCGGTTCGGTTTGTTCGATTAGGTTTTGGAATGGGATTGCGTCCCTGATTTCAATACTTTTTTGAGGGTATACCGAAAAATCTCCTTGTTTGTGTTAGTCAATCTGATGCTGGGTGACAACATTTACTAAACTATACACTCTAGTGTGCAGTAACACTAAAACTGTATAAAGCTTCGAACACAATTTATATACATTGATCCAAAGTAACAAAAAAATGTAGACGATACCACAATAGAATGAAATACAAATAGTTCTCATCCAAGTGTCGAGGCATTAAAATAATCATCAATACATCACTTATTACGTATACGTACCGTTGAGCGGCATTTAATAATTTTTGAAATTTTACCAGAGTGTGTGTGTGTGTGTTGAGGGAACTTTTGCATTATGGCTGGTGGAGACATAAATCAAAATTCCATTACGCCCGAAAGGTCCGCCCATATCAGGAGACACAACCCATGCTGTGATTTATTAGAAAAACTGCAAGGGAAAAACCAAGCACAGAAGAGGAGCTGGAAAGGAAAACAGAAGCAGCAGCAGCAGCAGTAGCAGCGTTTCTTTTGATAAAAATTTTGAACTAAATCAAAACTTCATTTCACATCGGTGCCATTTCTTGTGCCAGGGCCTCAGTTTTCAGTTGAGTTGAGCCCGCCCACCAGCCAGCCCGGGTTGAGTTGCAACACAGAAAAAAGTGCACAACAACGAAACAAGAAATGGCGGCAAAACTAGAAAGTGTAGCACCAGGCAGCAGGAGCAGGAGGTAGAGCATCCTTCGTCCTTTTCCTCAACGGTGTCGCATTCAGGGATGCCTGCGACTTGACTCGACAAAATTCACTGCTGGCTGTCAGTTCAATAAATCATTTGCGTTTTGACACGCCGTTGCCACCGCCTCACTATCCCCTTCTTCGCCTTCGCTCAACAAAACTAGCAGCGCCAATGAAAATCCATAAATACAAAAACAAAGCGGGGAAAAAACAGCAACAAGACATGGCCACCGAGACGCGACCGAAAACCCAGCTACCCAGGCTCCATGTGGGATGCACATAAATTCCAAGCTGTAGGAGCAGTCTCCGCCTGTCTCCTCGAGCAAAAGTACACGGAAAGGAAATTGAGTACAAAATAAGAGTGAAAGAAACGGGGTTGTAAAAGCATTGTCAAGCCAAAAACTTAATCATTTTATATGTAGTTGCGCTTGATGTGTAATAATTCCCAAATGGTTATAGCTTACAAAAGTGTGTACAAATATTTGAAAATTATTTCCCAAAATTACTAATCCAATCTTTAGAACAGTATTTCGTTAAATGTTTCTCTAAGTGTAGCGTGTACCAGAGCCAGCAAGTCGAACATGAAAACGTTGCCTTTGCCAGAGTCTATAGATCAGAGCAAATGTATGGCCTGGGCCTGTCCTGGCCTGAGACAGCAGGTGGCAATTGGAAGGGTGCAGTTGGAAGGAAGATGATGATGATGATTATGAAGATGTCGCTGCAAGGACGACTCAAGATGCACATTGCAAACACACACACACACTCACTGGGTAATATATTACTGTGGAAAAGCAAGCAGGGGAAGCTCTTGAAATCGCTTTCCACACCCATAAACATGAGATCCTGTTCAGGTCATTTCATGCCATTGATGAGCATACAGAAAGAATGCAGCTCCTTCATATTTTTTTGGAAATTTAAATAACTATAAGTTTGCTGCTTCAGTCTTTTGAATAATAAAAATAGGGAATGAGGACATAAAATTTACAAATTTACAAGGCAGCGTTATATCACTTTTCCAGTTTATACATAGAAGGGGTGATTGTGATTCATAACTAACCTTGGGTACCTTCATTTTAAATAATTTGTATAGAATATCTCGAGCCCATCTAAAATGCCTTAACTTTATTGTAAGACAAGACAGTCGGTCAAGCCTGACTGTATTGAACCAGACGTGAATTTGAACTTGTCACGGTGTGTCTTGACGTGTCACGACGTGAAAGTGAGCAAACACAGAGTTTCGTGCGTCATCCGTGATCCGTACATTTTTCGTGAGTGAATTAATGTCAATCATCGCAAATGTAAGCTATGCAAGAAATGTAAGAAATTTTTTTAAGTTTATGTTTGATTAATAAGGAATAACACTAGAAAATGTGCATTGTGTTTTATGCTATTAATCTAAAAAAAATAGGGGAAGTTAACTTCGGCTCGGCCGAAGTTTGTATACCCTTGCAGCTTTCATTGAAAACAAAAAAGTTTTTCTAGGACTACTTTAAAGATGTCTGATTTCGATTAAACCTGGTGAAATCATGGAAAAGCATAATACACTGTTAATTGCTAAATTTGGAGGCGATCCCATTTAAAACAAAAAGTTTTTCTTACTATAACTTCTTTTTCGACCGATCATTCATACTGCATCTATGTGCTATAGTCATCCGATTTTGATAAAACTTTGTAGAAATGTGTCCAAAGTATATACAATAAGTGTATGCCAAAAGGACGTTTTCATTAAAAACAAAAAAGTTTTCCCTCACTAAAACTAGTTTTTCGACCGATCGTTCCTATGGGAGCTATAAGCAATAGTCATCCGATCTCGACCAAACTTTGTAGAATTGTGTAAAAGTATACAAAATAAGAGTATGCAAATGATACGGACGTTTTCATTAAAAGCAAAAAAGTTTTTCTCACTAGAACTCGTTTTTCGACCAAACTTAGTGAAATCATGGGAAAGGATAGTAAACTGAAAAATACGTAGTTTGGAGGCGTTTCCTATAAAAACAAAAAAGTTTTTCTCACTAAGACTAGTTTTTCGACCGATTGTTCCTATGGCAGCTATTCGCTATAGTCATCCGATCCGGCCGGTTCCGACAAATGTGCAGCGTATTTGTACCAAAAGACTTCGTGCTAAATTTGGTGAGGATAGCTTTAAAACTGACGGAGGAGATAGCATAGAAGCAGACGGACAGACGGACAGAAGGACAGACGGACGGACAGACGGACAAGGCTAAATCAACTCAGCTCGTCATGCTGATCAACAATATATATACTTTATGTGGACGGAGATGCTTCCTTCTATGCGTTACAAACATCCGGACAATTTTATAATACCATGGTAAATGGTAAGCGCAAACACTCAAACGAAATTAATTTTAAGAAACTCAAAATTTTGGTTTCTTTAAATTTTATTTGGGTGTGACAGAAAAGAAGATTCATTGTATTGTATTGGTTAAACGTCAAAACAAAAGGCGTGATGTGAAGAAAAAATCTAGTTCTGGAAATTAATGACAAGGCCCAAAATTTTGCGTGTTGCAATTCATGCAAAGAAGTGTTATCACATTCCTCTCAGCGTGGCACAGGTGGTTTGTTGCGACACCGGTGCATACAAAAAGGACTAATGAATTCGGACTTACACAATCAAATATAAAAATATTCACAGCAAATATACCACCAAGCTCAGCAACAAGTGAGTGCGGATTTTCAGTGCGGATTGCTAGCAGATTATTAAAATTGTTTTCTTTAATTAAAATTAAATCAATTTTTATAAACGTGCGTTTTTATCGTGCATGAGCATTCGGGAAGGGTCTTTCAATCGTGAATGAATCGTGAGCAGGAATTAAAACCGAAACGATTTTCGGTTCCGGTACAGGTACCGGTACGCACCGAAATGAAAGTTTCGGTAAAAGGTTCTACTTCGGTTTTTAATTTATTTCTGTTCTCGGTTTCGATACGGTACCCAGTTTTTTATTTCGATATACCGGTACGTACCGGTATAAGTACAAAATTGTAAATATTGTAAAAGTAAATGCTGATATAAGTCCACATCATTTTATTCCTTTGTAATATAAAGAAACAATATTCAACATAAGTTTCAGTCGCTTGACATTTAAAGAAAAATCGATTTTCACATTTCGTATTATATATAAAAAAGTACTTAGGTGTTGATTTAGATTGCTTCTTGTGTAAAAGGTCTTTGAGCACTGCGAACATTGGAAGAGCCGCTCACCAGCATGAGTAGGCAGGTTTGCCTTTAGAGAGCTCCTCAGGGCATAAGACTCTGGGCACTGGGTACATTTAAAAGGGCGTTCGCCAGTATGCGTGTGGATGTGCTCCAAAGGTCTTCGAGCAGTGGAGACATTCGTGCGTTGGTGTCGCTCCAGGTTGTGCTTAATGGTAAAGGTCTTTGGGCAGAGGGAACACTCGAAAAGCCGCTCTCTCTCGCTTTCCAATGTTTGTGAGGGTCTTTTCTTCTGTGCAGTTTAAGCCCTTCAGACTCTGCTCCAACCGCCGCTTGAAATTCAAAGCAATTCTTGCCGCTGCCAAGCAAGAGGCAAGACATATGTGTTCAGGTAGATCCAGAGCGAGCTTCATCCCTCGGCCAGTCATCTCCTCTATCATATAGTCAAGTCTTGTGCTTTATCGGAGTCGGTGAATATATTCGCCAGTCGTAATTTGCAGCGCTGCAAGCGTTCTGGCCGACTGGCCAAGCAAACGCAGCATAGCTCGGCCACAGTTAGTCCCCGTATTGTGGTTCATTCCACAGACATAATCTCTGTTAATTGCAAATAGAATGCTTCCAAAGAGTTAAGGTAGGACAAATTTAATACATTTCGGGATCAGTGTGACCGTATGTGGCAAGAATAAAAATACTGATTCGAGCTAGGCGCTAATCGAATGCAAATATGAAAGACAACTGAATTTTATATGTAAGTATGTAAGAAAAGATCGACAATTTGTACATATTTATGTACTTATAAGGAGTTGGCCCGCGTTGAAGTTCTCGGCATATGTATACAACTGACGTCCGAGCCACTGGTTTTAATACATACATGCACATGTGCATCAGGAAACTATTTTCGAAGACACACTCAAATTTGAAAAGACGCTCCATGTAAATTTTTCCGGACATTAGCCGCTGAGCCACACCCGGGCACAAACATATTTTAGATTCTTGCCAATGTACATACTTATGTATGTATGTAAAACAAATCAGTCAATTTAAGAACTTATGTACGTTAAGCGCCTTTCAGAAGCTGCGTGATTTTCGTGCTAGTTATTTTACAGAGGGGTGCTTGAATTTTAAGCCTTCTATGAAAGGTGGCAAGAAAATCTTACCTCGTGCAAAGGACGTCTTATGATTCCTTCTTTGCGTTGCAAACATCGGACCAAAACTATAATGCGCTCTGCAAAAGTTAAAAAAAAACACCGAAACAGTACCGGTACCAACGTTTCGGTTTCTCATGTCTCATGAAGTGTTTGGCGTAACCGGAGGAACAAACTTATCCGCTGCTCAAGAAATGGTTAAAGTTAAATGCGAGCTCAGTTCCGAGTTATCGATATTTTCATCGATATACAAACAGCTGGCTCCAATACCTGCTTTGCTGCAACAAAATGTTTATGAATAAACGAATTTTTCATTTCCACGGAATGGAATTTGAAGAGGTAGAGCAACGAATAAATAATGCTAGAAAGTATAGGATGATGCATAATTACTTTTATAATCTAGATGCCAACTTTGTAATAATATAATAATTCTTCAAAGGATTAGAGGACAAGCGGCTTCCCAAAGAAAAAAAGTAAAACCTTAATTTCAGCTGCGATTCAATTTATTGTGACTACGAGTGTTAACAGGAATCATGGAACTCTTGGTGGCGCTGCTCTCTAATGCATGTGGCAGCTTCCTTAGCACAGCGGGTGACTTCTGTGGAGTCAGCATTCCTTTGATAAGCTTTGAAGGTAAACAAGCGTCACCGCTATTGATTTTGATTTATCGAATGCAATTTTATCCAACTCTTTCGAAAAAAAATTTCCAGAAACATTCAAAAGCATTAAAAAATCCATAACAAAAAAACTTAACTTGTTGACAGTGTCTGGTCCCCCATTTGCTTAGATAGTAATTTATCGATATCGAATGAAACTGTTGTTCAGAAAGCCAAATGACTTATCCGCTGGTTATCTTGAGGAACCTTTGAGACAGATTGCCCTGCTCATTCGGCATTAAAATTGCAGTTAAACCTTCAAACTATTGAACAACTGACATGTAACATTGCGAAACACTCCTCCATGGGGAAAGTTTAAGTAGCTTCTATCTGTTGTGACGAATGCACAATGGCGCACAAACGAGCACTGCAAGCATTTGAATTAAATGATCTGCGCAATGACCCGAAGAGATTTTTTGGAGCCGTAACAAACGGAGACGAAGCCACCAACTGATCAACTGATTATTTAAACGCCTTGGATGTGCCTGGCTTACCATCACACTATCGGAAATTTTTCTAGTTATTAGGCATAAAGTCTTTTTGCAAAAGTGTACAAAACATACAAATTTTTTGTCATTTGGTCACAAATAAACCAATCTTTAATGTCGCATACAAGAAATGATTGTTAAACAAGAAAGAAAGTCAGTCAAGCAAGACTATAGTCTACTCTGTACCAGTGAAGAGCTGCCCATCACCGTTGCGATCGGTGCTGCCCATAATTGTTTGTTTTCCTTATAACTCGACTATCTTTCATCCGATCTTTACCATTCCTTTGGCGGATCGATAAATAATCCTGACTACTAAATATGCCCAGAAGGAACGAACCTTCCATTTATGAAACTGTGGGAGATATGATATTTTTTACAATTTGCTTGGAAAAAATTGAAAATAAACTTGATCTGCCTGCAAGTATATGAAGTTTTTGTCCCATAGACGTCAAACCTCTATCTCTTACCATCTCTGAGATCTCGGCGTTTATACCGACAGACAGACAGATGGACATGGCTATATCGACTCAGCTGTTGATGCTGATCAAGAATATATATACTTTATGGAGTCGGAGATCCTTGCTTCTGGCTGTTACATACTTTTCCACTAGCTTAATATACTCTGTGTACCTCTGGTACAGAGTATAAAAATACGAGCATACTTATCTGCTGTCATTCTTACAATTGCGATAAGCCAATTATAGCAATAGTTTTAATCAACTATTTTTGTTGGTACATTGTGGTATGTACTATGTGGTAGTACCTTTGATCTGTATAAATTAATCGTGGTGTCCTTGTAATTGCGGGTTTTATAGAGGCATCTAACAAATGAAAATGTTGTGAACAAAAATTCAACCTCCCAAATTTTGTGTAGATTTGTTAAGGCTGCGACTTTTTGCACCCTGTAGAGGCATCAATTCCGCTTCCGTTTCACGTTGTCTCAAAGTGCACTTTTGCGCACTATTTGATAAGTGTTGACTTTTATGAGATAACCTTAATTTTGGCAATGTTGATTTCAACGCAATGAAGGGGTATAACTAAGAACAATCTGATTGTGGCAGTCGGTTTTTGAATTGTCTCCATAATTGATTTAATAAAAAAATTTCGTGTCGTTTCAAATAAAGTCCACTATCTGCTTGACAACTCGCGATGATTTCTCAGCCAATAAAATTATATGCTCGGCAAATACCAAACGTAGATACGAGGGCGGTCCCAGATATAGCCGACCTAACTACTAAAACACAAAAATTTATCAGTTTTTTTTTTTTATTTTTCAGCATAGGATCTTTTAGGTCGATACACTTTTCCCAGCGATGTTCAATAGCTTCGATACCTTTTTTATAATAAGAACTGTGAAGCTCTTCAAAATAGGCATTAACCTCGGACTCCACCTCTTCATTTTTGCCAAATCTTTTTCCTCCCATCCATTTTTTCAAGTTTAGAAATAAGAAATAATCAGAGAGAGGTAAGTCTGGCGAATAAAGGGCGTGAGGTAGCAGTTCAAATTTTAATTCATTAATTTTAGCCATTGCAACGGCAAAGGTGTGAACCGGCGCATTGTCATGATGGAACAGCAAACGCGGCACCCATCTTGCGCATAACTTTTTCATGTCCAATTTTTCGGTCAATATGCGATGTACAGCACTTTTTGAAATGCCTACATATTCATCTAACTCACGAACTTTCAAACTACGGTCACTCAATACACATTTTTTAATTTTGGCCACCATTTCTGAAGTGGTCACCTCATTTGGACGCCCATTACGATGTTCATCTTCGCAGCTCAAACGACCTCGCTTAAACTCAGCCACCCAATATTTTATTGTTGTAAACGAGGGAGCAGAATTACGTAAGGTAGAATCCAGCTCCTTTTTAATATTGGTTGGACAAAGACCTTTTATATGAAAGTATTGTATCACATAACGATGACCAATTTTATCCATGTTTGCAAATCAATAACAAGCGTTCTCTATTAAAATCGACCAAAAAAAAACTGTGCAAGGTAAAGGCACCAAACTTCAAACTTAAGCTTTTAATGGTCGGTACTTCCCCTTTTTAATATTTTTTGTGAACATTTTCCAACACTACTGTGCTAGGTCGGCCATTTCTGGGACGGCCCTCGTAATGTACCAACAAATTAAGCCCAAAACCTTTGATCAATAGTGAAGATATTAATTAATGCCTGAAAAATTTAAAAATTTCCTATATTGCACCGCACAAAGTAAAGCTACAGGTTGCCTCGGTAGTCATCATGATTGTATATCTAAGACAACCAAATTATGCAATGAAACGTGTTTAATGATAAGAAAACTGGTGATCAATTTTATTTACTGGACGATACTTACAGGAAAATTCTAAAGCGAAAAAGTTCTCACTCCGCGGATTCCAATAATCCCACCCGATTTGCCTTTGAGTTCAAACGAATTCAATTTCCAATCCCAGGATGATTAACAAATCTCATGGCCAATCCTTGAGTGTTTGTGGGCTGAATTTAGGAAACGCATGTTTTATCAATAACAATCAACGACAAAACAAAGAATGTCGTATATCGAAAGTGCTTCACTGAAGAAATTCATCCCAAGTGTAACTCCAACTCCAATCCCACGATAGTTAACAAGTCTCAAGTACAATCCTTGAGTTTTTGTGGGCTGAATTTAGAAAACGCATGTTTTCTTAATTACAATCAATAACAAATCGAAAAATGACTTACATCAAAAAGTGCGGTAATTGTAAAGACATTCATGTATGGGAGGGAAGAATGTAAGAAGAAATGGAATAGAGAATCACCCCAGGAAGAGCGGCGTAGGCGCAGTGGTAATGTAAGTGTTGCACCACAGATGAGACATAAGGAATCCTCTCACTTCTGCGCCTCAGGCAAAAAAAAAAAAATCGCGCATAATTGAGAGGTTTCTTTATGACTTCATCTGTGGGGCATCTATTACATTACCACTGCTATATTTACCAAAAACAGGAAGAGGGAGAGGAAGAAGCCGTGGAAGGATTGAAAGATGAGGAAGGGTTGGAAGGATTGGAAGAGGAAGCGGTGTACGTTGAAATTATATTTGTTCGTCAATGGCACTAATGTTCGTCAATGCATAATACCAACCACCCCACCCCACTCCTTATGTTGTGATTAATTAAAAAATTTTTATTATTTTACTTTATTTTTTACTTACCCTGACTGGGACTCGAGCTCGGGACTTCGAAAGCCTGCACACACAGCTCAGCCAACGACACCACACCTCTGGTGTTTACTGCGGCGCGTAAGTCATATTATAAAAAGACGGTGCCAGTGCCAGCTAATGTAAAGAGCTCGCTCTCTCCGTTTTTCGGCTCCCCTCACTTCCCTCGCCATCAAGCTTGAAGTCGAGAACGATTGTTTTCTTGGATCCGAGAAGATTTCTTCTTAAGGGGTCTTCCATTGAGCAACTTTTTTTTCGACTTTTTTTTTTTTGCATTTATTTATAGCTTGGATATTCAAAAATATCCCCCAAAAGGATTTTCGAAAACTCGAATTAGTTTAGGAGATATAGTCCTTTTAGTGACCCAATGTGACCTAAATTCCCAAGCAACTGCAAACTTAAGGGGGTCTTCTCATTGAGCAACTTTTTTTAAACCCTCGTATTTTGACCTATGCGTTAAGTTTTCTCCGGTTCTACCGGACCGATTTTTGATGAAACAGAGTGAATTCGACGGAGAATTGTCAGCTCTTTAAAACTGCATTTAAACATTTTTGATTTTTTTTTTTTCAAAAAAATTACTTCAAACTTTAAACGCGTTTATCTCGAAAACCACGTTTTTCGAACTGGCGGCCATGATATCTCCAGTTCAACTGAACCGATTTTCATGAAACAAAGTGGAATCGACGCAGAATTGTCACCATTCTCGGCTGAACCTCGACCATAATTTTAAAAAAATTTTTTACTATTTTTTTTTTACACTAAACTTCAAAAAAAAGCCCGAAATTGAAATTTTTTTTTGAATGGCCGCCATTTTGTCAAAAAAATCACAAAATTAAGTTTGAGGTTCAGCCGAGAATTACATCTATACTGATTATAACCCCGTTTTTTTTTTCATTTCGGACGCTCCGGAGACCCGGAATCGTGGCCGCCGTGACGACACCTTTTTTTTTCACCACCAACTTTGAAGTCTCATTACTTTTTGAACAGCCCTTGTATCGAGGCAAAAAAAATTTTTTTATTTACTTTGAACCTTTTGTAATACAATAAATAAAAAAGTTTTCAATTATTCTTTGCGTTTTCAAATAAGAATTTTTTTTAAAAAGGGTCAAAAAACGGGTTTTGAATGAGAAGACCCCCTTAAAAAAACCTAGAAGAAAAATACTAAAACCAGGAATAATTCGTTCTCGCCGACTCGTTCTTCATATCTCTGGGTGTAGATTTGCAATAGCAGGATCAAGAAAACGGCCGTAAGACCTGGCAAATCTGAACCCGAACCAGGCCTCGTCTTTTTGGAAAAGGTTGGGCTCAGAAAAACTGCTTAGTCACATTTTTTTAGAATTTTGCATAAATTTTCTTGAATTCAGATCGATCGGTGCATTAGCTTCTGGATATTCGTATTGTAAAGTAAAAAAGAAACTCGGGATATAACGACTTCGGGAAAGGGAAAATGCATGACCATACGTGCTTGAACCACTATTAAGCTGGTGCTTCGTATGATTATGCCCTAATTCATCATTTCTGTTTGAGCGGAACTGAGGTGCAGTACTGACATGAAATATAGGGCATTAGTTCGCGGATGGTGTCGACTGTACATGTACGGTCGGCTCAAGCAGCTCACGAACTTCCGACTCCATAAAACGAGTCAAGTATCCTGGGTAGCCACGGACTCCGGTTCGTGGCGAGCTAATTGTGAGAAGGCGAATCAAGAAGCCGAAATGGCCTTAGTGCGTCTTCGGTAAGTAGGCTGAAAAATCGCTGAAGCTTGGTAACTATAGGGCCTGGACTCTAAGATGGCACCATCACCAGGATAGGCGAGTAGGGCCAGCGACCCTACTTTCTGAACAGAACCCAGCCTCGGATAGAAAACCACCACCCCCTGATGCCGACCTATGGATACCGAACAAGGACCACTCTAGGTTTTTGGAACGTCAGAACGCTACTTGATGACGAAAACCAACTGGACAACAACAACAGCAACGCCAAATATGTGCAACTTGAAGCCGAGTTTTGCAGATATAATCTGGACATTCTAGGCGTCAGCAAAATCCGATGGACAGGCAGCCACCATCGCAAGGAAGGCAATGGAATGGAACCCGTTGGACGGAGTCGGGCGGTCACGTGGCAGACCTAAAGAAACTTGGAGGAGGACTGTCGGTAGAGAGGCGCAAAGCATCGGGAAAAGTTGGGGAGAACTGAAAGCGACGGCCAACAACAGAGTTCGCTGGAGGAGAGGAGTGGTTGATGCCCTATGTCCCACAAGGGATCGGAACTAGAAGAAGAAGATTTCGCGCTAGAATCAAAAGAAACGAAATAGCCATAAACTGCTTAACATAATTTAGAAAATGGCAGATGTGTAGCTAAGTATAATCTGTACCTGTCAAAGTTTGCGTTAAAGAATGTGAAGAGCTGCCCATCGTTGTTGCGGCCGATGCTGCCCATAAAATTGTTTGTTTTTCTTATAACTCGACTATCGTTGATCCGATCTTTAACATTCCTTTGGCGGATCGATAAACAATCCTGATGACTAATTATGCCCAGAAAGAAAAAAAACTTCTATCTAGAAAATTGTGGGAGATATGACATTTTTTGCCATTTGCGGGGGAGGGAGGGGGCGTGGCCAAAATTGAAAATAAGCTTGATCTGCCTGCAAGTATAAAAAGTTTTTGTCCCATACATGTCGAAGCTCTATCTCTTACCATATCCGAGTTCTATTTGTTCATACGGACGGACAGACAGACCGACGGACTGACGGACACGGCTATATCGACTCGGCAACTAGCAACTAAATAGCTAAAATGGCAACACTGGTCCATTCCGTCTTATCATTAGCCGAATTTGGTATCGACTTGCAAAGTACAATTAGAGGAGTTCTTCATGTTTGCGTTTGATTCCAGTATATCAACTTATTTAAGCGACATTTTCATTTCGTACTCATTACAAAATCCTCAGCATCATCCCGTTCTATATATATGTGATTTGTTCCACAAGCAAATCCTTAAAATATATTTTCTTAGGACTCTTATAGAACACAAAAAACCCGAGCACAGACAACAGAAAGCAACGCCCACCATCACCACCACCTCCACAAACAGAACGAGTACTAATGAGACTAACACAGGACGCAGGACGAGACAAGAAGCGCCTGCAGTGCAAAAGTTTTGCAAAAGTGTCAGAAAATGTGAATGCGATTGTGTGTGGTGGCAAGCCGAGTGGTGGGGACAGGACCAAAGTGTGGGTAATGTGCCGAGGTAAACGGCAGCCATGAGATGGATGATATCTAGACGAATGATGCATGAGTCGCATTGGGGGCGGTTGTCCTGGCGCTGGCGTTCCAACATGAAATTCCGATGCAGGGGCTAGCCGGGGGAAGGCCAAAAAGGACGCAGGCGTGGAGCAGGCAGCGAATGAGCTTCCAGGGCGAGAGCAAACATATCCAACTCGAATCTTGTCTACAATAAATCAAATTTTATTACACTTTTCTTTATGCATGCCACACAGGATATGGCAAGCGTATGGCGCACTGATGAGCACACACAGACACACACATTGGCAAACATACTTACAAATGTGAGCTGAGATTTTCGCATGCTCATTTGGGTTGGATGTGTTGGGTGGGTGGAATTAAGTAGAGACCAAGCCCGGGCATTCACAGATTGACATCGTTGTGGAAGTGAGCAAAAAAGCATTAAACTGGATGCGGCATTTAAAGGATATTGATATTTAAAAATTACATTAAATATCCAACAAGTATATTAACTCAGCAAGCCAAAGAAAATGTCAAAAATTGGGTCGTTTTGGGATCGCCTTAAAAGAAAAGCAGGTTCTCCCACTCGAAGTCCGTATGCCGGTCAATTAGGGTTATTGGTAAACCTTATAGAGGTCATTAGAAAGTGATTTGTTTGGGGCCTATTTCAGCCCTTATGAGCAATGAAATACGAGCATTTTTCCAAAGGCACTCTCAAAGTTTCAAGAAATACAAGCAGAACGCAAATAGCGGTAGCATTCCAACGATGAGCTTTCCAGATAACGCACAGTAGCGATCATGTCATTGAATGCAGCAGAGCGTCGAAAGCTAACTTGCTCATACTGCACCAATAAACCTAAATGGACGAAGAATAAAATATTTCATTATTTTTCGGCTTGAAAATCAAAACGCGATGCACAGCTATGGTCATGAAATTCGATTCTAAGAATATCTTAAAGTGTTCGGACATTAAATACATTTTCTACATTTATTTCCGCATGCGGTGCGCTTCAAGCGAGAATAGGTTATATGAAAATGTCGACTAAATCGGGTTTCAGGGTTTCATTTGGGACTATTTTGTGAGTAAATTACGTATCTAGCAGGCATTGATCGTTGATCGTTTGTTTGAGTACGTCGAATACGATGAGTTCATCGATATATTTTACTATTTCGTTTCCCACTTTTCTAGTAAAAAAAACAAGAAAGAAAGTCGGTCAAGCCCGACTATAACATACTCTGTACCTGTGAAGTGCTGCCCATCACCGTTGCGACCGGTGCTGCCCATAATTGTTTGTTTTCCTTATAACTCGACATCCGTTCATCCGATCTTTACCATTCCGATAAATAATCCTGATTACTAAATATGTCCAGAAGGAACGAACCTTCTATCTATAAAACTTTGGGAGATATGACGTTTTTACCAATTTGCGGGGGCGGAAGGGGCGTGGCAAAAATTGAAAATAAACTTGATCTGCCTGCAAGTATAAAAAGCATAAGTCCCATACTTGTCAAACCTCTATCTCTTACCATCTCTGAGATCTGTGCGTTCATACGGACAGACGGACGGACAGACGGACATGGCTCTTGCACAAACTAATTATACTCTATGTACCTTTGGTACAGAGTATAACAATATCTTACCGCTTTATCTATACTTTTAAATGCAAAAATAAGGGGAAAACTTTTAGGTATCCTACGTCTTTCCAGACTTCAGGATCGCGCAGTTTGTCAGTTTCTTGCAATACTTAGTTTTCAACAGGCATTACCTTCAAAAATTTCACAGTGATAATTCTTTTGAATTGGCCATAACAATGCGATCTCTCTGCCAAGAAGAGGGACTAATGCGTTCCAGAACAGATGGTTAACGCATTTTAGAATTACACATATGTCATCGTCTATATTGAAATTAGAGGTAGGTTTATTGTTCTATGGCAATCCTTGGCAAGTTCCTTCATTTTTCCCATGGAACAATATTTGTCATAATCTTTTCTTATATCTTCATGAGTTTTAAGGTCTCACATACGAGGTGTGTTCAAAGGAAAAGGTAAATTTTAAATTTTCGCGGGCTGTGTATATTCGATAATCGATATTTTGTTTTTGTTATATTCGGACACATAAGTTTATCATATGTTTGCATTAGCAGCCAATTTCGATTAGTAGTTTGTTTTTGACAACTGAAAAAGTTAGTCACGTTTTTGAGTGCTCTTCGATTTTTGACTAAATTTTGAGCAAAAGCAACGTCGCATTAGTTTCGCACAGGAGTTGTTGAATGACGTCAACGACGATCCGGGTCATAACTGGTGACGAAACGTGGGTATATGGTTATGACATCGAAACCAAGGCCCAATCATCCCAATGGAATTGGCCAGATGAGCCAATACCGAAAAAAGCACGCCAAGTTCGATTAAATGTGAAGGTTTTGCTCACTGTTTTCTTTGATTACAATGGTGTGGTGCATCTTGAGTTCCTGCCAAGAGGTCGTAGCTGTACGACAAGAAAGTTATGAATTGCGAAAAAGCAAATCGTGGATTCTGCTTCACGATAACGCACCAGCTCACACATCAATGCTTGTACGAAATATTTTGCCCAAAAACAATACCGTAATCATGCCACAACCACTCTATTTACCAGATTTGGATCCCTGCGACTTTTTCCTATTCCCAAAACTGAAGAGACCAGTGAAAGGAAAGCGTTTTGCCACAATTGATGAGATCAAGTCAGCATCGAAGAACGAACTGATAGCCATACCGAAAAGCGCATTTCAGAAGTGCTTCGAGGATTGGAAAAAGCGTTGGAAAAATCCGAGGGCGATTACTTTGAAGGGGACAAAATAAATATTGATAAATAAATAAGTACTTTTCAAACAAATTCAAAATACACCTTTTCCTTTGAGCACACCTCATATTTGATATACATTTTTAATATATTTTGAGTTGCTATTTAACTTTTCTAATAAGTACATCCACCGAGGTTTTAATTGGCCAAGTTTTGTAAGTTGCTTTGAAGCTCCGATTATTCAGGCATACCGGATGCCCCACAGATCCTTAATTGGATTTTGAACCCAACTTTATACCGGATACTGTAATGTAAAATGGCTAGACACAAGCCCCAAGGGGCCAATGCCGTGCACCTCTCAATATCTTGGCTTGTGCGCTTCTAATTTTAGCACAAGAGAAAGGGGACCTACAGTTTAACGCCGAATGCGAACGGCAGTTTGAGAAGCTTTGAATGGCTAATTACTACAAAGCTGGCGACAACGACAGTGAGGGGTGACCTGGTGTCTAAGTTTATTCAAAGAAAAATCTTTTCTTTAGATGTTCCGAGGCGCGATCGAACGACCCCTTGCACAGCGGTCGCACACACTAGCCGCTGACCCACTTACCGGCTGTAACAGCTGTATATTGTGGGAGCTGAAATATGCCCTGGTATGCTGGGAAACGATTTTGCTGAAACACCAATTGTCACCATAGAACTCTTCCGTGGATGTGAAATGCTCTCTTTCAAGCAACTCTACATACATTTACGCACTAATACGGCCTGGACAAAATCAAATTGGCGTCTTGTATCGAAGCTAAAAACATCGATGCTATTTTTCCACTTTCGATGCATCGGTCTCACTATTTTCCGTCTTAATATACTTGGCGTCTTCAAGAAAAGTAAGACGACCAATTTTTGTCTCTTAAGCCTTTTTAGATAATTTTTATTTAATTTAGTGACTGAAAAGATACTACGTTCAATTGCGGTGGTGTTGGAGTGTGTGCATCAGCATGGATATATTTTAGCAAAGTTGTAAGTATCTAAGAAAATTAAAAGTGATGTGTGAAATAATATGTCCGCCGATATGGCCACAGCGCACTTCATTTTGACTTAATTTTTATAAATTTATAAAATTCTTACAGGTTTTAGATTGAATGCCAAGATTTAGTGGTCGTCATCAATTTCGCACACAAAAAGTAGTCACATTACCTACTGTGCAGTGTCAAGGATAGCATCTCTTATAGATCCGCGATTTAAAAAAGAATGCCTTTTACTTTCTGAGCTAAAAAATATCAAGTAAACCAAAAGGTTGCAGAGCAGATGCTATTATCATTTTATTGGATATACTTGGAAAAATGTCGTCTGACAGAGGACGATGTATTCCGGCTGCATTCGAAGCGTCTGAAACAATATTAAGTAAAACTGGAAAGACCCTATCGGATAAACGCTGCAGCTTAAAGCCGAAGATTTTGGAGCGTTGTTCCTGAATAAAAATTTAAATTATTTTTTTTTAATAGACTTAAGGCGTATACTCAAATGAGATAAACATTCAATGCGTCCCTTTCTCTTTATGGTCAAAATGACATGTTATTGTTTAGAAATTATATGAAAATAATATTGTATGAGAAAATATCAACTTGACCAGCCCATATCAAATTGATATTGACATTATTTTTTTCTGTACATCTTCATTTTCGAAGAAGTAATGATATTTTCAGATGTTTCGCCACACCACACTGTACATCTAATGGTGTTCAATTGGCGGTAATGAATGTCTATTTAGATAAGCATATCAGATTTCAAAACTGTTCAAATGTGGTTCTATTCATGTGAAGAATTGTACCCAACCAAATTTTTATCTTAGCCTTGAATGTGACATTAGTGCTATAATTTGTTTGAAATATTTAAATTTAATATATTTTATTATAAAGAAACGTACGTTCATAATTTATTTTTATTTAATCTCAAGCAAGAAAGTGCTTTGGGAAGGTACATTGTCAAACTCTTAAAATTTGAAAAAAAATTGATGTTGCATCGATGTTTTACTTCCCAAACATCGAAAACATCGATGCTCCAGCGTCTTGCCTTTACCAGTAATCACAGCACATACCATAAGAGAACCACCACCATTGTTGTGCTGGTAGCAAGTTTGTCTGGGATGTCGAGTATCTCTCCAATATTTACGATGTCCATCTGGGCCGTCTAGCTTAAACTTTTTTTCATCCCTAAATATTTAAGTTCTTCGTCCCAAAATTTGTACTTTTCTCGCAAATATTTGTGCTATGCCTGAGGCGCGGTTTTGGGTATCTTGGACTGATACTGAAGATGCAACTACTCTTAGCAAATTTGCTGTATGCGTTGACGACATATTGGTAGATTGAGCTTCGCCTTTATTTGATCGAAGGAATAATGCGTAAAAACAATATCTGATCATTCTGCAACAGAATTTAGAAGGAGTCATACAAAATATGGGTCTTGCTGCTGAACTATGCATTTTTCAGCAAGACACGAAGCACACGTCACATTTGGTGAAAAATTGGATTTTCAAGCAAAAATTCCAGTCCATGAAGTCGCCACCGCAATCTCCAGACATGAACCCAATTGAAAATCTATGGAGCCATGTCAAATCGCAGCTTGCGAAATATGCGGTCCCTCCAAGTGGAATGGTGGAGCTGTGGGAGAGGACCAAGGACGTCTGGTACGCAATTCCTCCTGAAGTGGTGCGACGCTACACCCAAAGTATGCCAAATCGCATAGAGGAACTAAAGAAATCAACTACTACCAAAGGGCTGTGGACCCATCATTAAAATTTTTTTAATAAAAATATGTCTTTAAAAATAACAACAGTGCAAAACTGTAACACGACTTTTTTTACATTTTTTATACTCTGTACCAAAGGTACATAGAGTATAATAAGTTTGTGCAAAAGTATGTAAGACCCAGAAGGAAGCATCTCCGACCCCATAAAGGATATATATTCTTGATCAGCATCAACAGCCGAGTCGATATAGCCATGTCCGTCTGTCCGTCTGTCTGTCCGTATGAACGCACAGATCTCAGAGATGGTAAGAGATAGAGGTTTGACATATATGGGACATATGCTTCTTATACTTGCAGGCAGATCACGTTTTTTTTTTCAATTTTTGCCACGCCCCTTCCGCCCCCGCAAATTGGTAAAAACGTCATATCTCCCAAAGTTTTATAGATAGAAGGTTCGTTCCTTCTGGACATATTTAGTAATCAGGATTATTTATCGGAATGGTAAAGATCGGATGAACGGTTGTCGAGTTATAAGGAAAACAAACAATTATGGGCAGCACAGGTCGCAGCGGTGATGGGCAGCACTTCACAGGTACAGAGTATGTTATAGTCGGGCTTGACCGAATTTCTTTCTTGTTTTTTGTTGTTTCCGAAAAAAAAATCATTAAAAGAACACGAAAAAGTTAATAAACATTAGTTTTTTATCTAAAAATATGCATATTTTGCAAAATCAAACTTCTTCATTTCTTACCTTTTCCTACGATATTTCTTTTTTTACCACGTCTCTACTATCTTTGTCCAAAATTTATCAGGAATTACTGAAAACATTTTTCATTTGATCGAAAACAGTTGGGTAAACTTTAAGCTCGAATTTCTCGAAACCACATTTTCAAAATCGTTTCAAATATTGTTTTTTAAATTACTCCTAGTATCCACCATTATGGTGTAAACTAGGATATTTGGGATCGTTCAATAAATAACGGAGTTAGAACCAATAAAAGGTGATAAAAAAAGTCGATTTTCGAAATTTCGTCTTTGAAACCCTATAACTTCGTTATTTATTGATTTATTGACCATCTTGACACGATTTCGACATTTCTAGTCATCAGAAAAATGAATGAAAATAAGATTGTTAATTGGTAAGAATGTCGCTATGGCCAAAACTTGGATATTTGAAAAATATTTTTTTCATTTTTTCAAAGTTTTAAATTTTTTAAAATACTAAAAATCTTAATTTTTGCTTAATTCTAGTTCGGTCCATAGTGGGATGTATAAGAAAGCCGCAGACGAAATTTCAAGTTGATCGGTTCATTGGAACTTGAGAAATCGAACGTGAAGGAAAACGTAGTTTCGAGAAAAACACATTTAAAGTTTTAGCAGCACAGTAAATTTACCTGAAGCCTCTTTACAAATGTGAGTATATCTTTGAAAATAATTGCCAGATTCACTTGAAATTTTCTGTGTGTACTTAAATATATGTACATTAAGAAAATAAAATAAAAAAATACCCCCTTAACCTATTACGTATCGAATAAAAAAACCGTTTGCAGATATCACTTTAAGTTTTTGGGTAATTTAATTTTAACCCTTAAAAATGGAACCTGAAGGTATACAGTACCCTTAAACCTGCGATTACAGCAAATTTTATTCCAGCTTCATGCATGATTTTAATTATTATCTGCTCTTTATTTAAGAGTTTTTATGGAAGACTATCCTCGGGACATTTTGAGCTAAAATATAAGTTTGTTAATTTAAAAAACCTGGATTGTTAAATATTTATTATTGTTTATACACCTATTCTATATTTTGAAACAGTAATTGCGGAGCGGGTGTGGCTCAGCGGCTAGTGTGCTCGACCGCTGTGCAAGAGGTCGTGGGATCGATCCCGCCTCAGAACATTTAATGAAAAGTTTTTTCTTTGAATAAACTTAGACACCCGGTCACCCCTCTCTGCTGTTGGCGCCAGCTGTGCACACTGGGCCCAATTGCCGATTTTATGGCATAAAGTCTAATATTGATGCTGGGCGCAGTATAGGAGCTGGACCGCCTACTCTTACCGCCCATAGATGCTTGCGTATCGTACCGTAAGTGTTGTTTGATCGGTTACACTAGGTAAAATAAAAGGTAAAATTTTTTTAATTAAGTGAACATATTTATTAAGGCTTGAAGCTCGGTTTTCAAAACCTGATTGTTTCCATTTTACGCTTCTTGCGTTTTTTGAATTTGTGCACTAGTAACAATCTATCCGTATCGGCTGTAAGGGCTAATCCCGTTTGAAGAGTCCCCTGTTTGGTGTAAATACCGTGCGGAAATTCGGTGGTTGCCATAAATTGTTTGGTCCAGCTCCCGATCGGGCATAATGCGATTTTGTGCCAGTCTATTTAAACCTTGCCATAGTAACATCTTAAGATCTGTTGTTACTGTCCGCGGTGTGCTTGGTAACTGTTTCGTATTTGTTGTCTCAATTTTCTTTTTCCTTTTGTATGTGTTAGTGTTTTAAGTGGCCTACAATAGTTGACTGACTGGGGTGTCAGATTTAGCCAAAGAACCATCTCTGAATCATCTATTAGCTTAATGGGATGATTGTTGTCCAAACAAGACTGGTCTAGGGAATCCGGCTCGTTTACTTCAAATCTCTGCTTATACTGCTCTCCGTTGTGCCGTCGAAGCCGTAGCTAACACACGGCGCTCCTAATACGATTTTAAAAACTCCCTGCATAATTTCCGTCGTGGTTTAACAGGCTTTGCAATGAAACTCGCGTCGCGTTGATCTGTAGCTAGGATATATGCCGAATTTTGCTTTTGTTAGATTTCGCATTGAATTATTTGTGCTTTGCTCAAGAAAATTCCAGCATAAACCTAGTGCTTCACTAGAGACAGGGTATGGGTTCAGATTCAAAAAGCTTTTTGACTTCCTTGAGTCTTGAGTAAGCATTGCTTTCTTTGGACATATGCTGTACTCCTTCTTTGTTTTTTTTTGGAGACGTGACAGCATGCATAAAAGACTGGTGCAATTTCCGTTATTGCCCTCTAGGTCAAAAGCCAACTTTCTTTTAAGCGTTGTCCTGCCTCGTTATATGGCAGCTTTGGATGACCCATTTCCTTAAAGGCTGTGCGTCTCCTCCTGTCTTTCCAAAAAATTGTCTATTAATGATAGCCATGAATGTCTCTTCTTATGTTCGGATATACGGCTAATTTTTCAGATTCTCTTTAAATATTTTCATGCGCTTATTTTTGGTTTATTTCTTAATTTTTTTTTGTGGCTTGCGTCGCTAGTTGCTCAAAACCCAACTTTTAATAGCGTTACAATCTCGATCGTTTTTATTTCTCGGCAGCGTTGCATGAGGACCAAGCTTACCTAGTTGGAATACCGCGGGCCGCTGGCCAAAAACATTAAAACATAAGTAATACTTGGTTTATTTTAACATACATTGATCCGGTTAATTCCAAGAAGTTCTCTCTTAGAAGACGAGCACTTTGGTTAAGTTTTCTCTTTTGACAACCAAAACACATTAATACACATATAACAATCGCTTATATTATCCTACCCACCATTGATTGTGCTTATTCGACTTAAAAATTGGCGCAATTTTCTCTTGTGGTGTAAACTAGAAGTTTCAAACAAGCCAATAGATTGAGAGGAGCTCGAGTTTGGCCCTTTGGGGCTGTGTTAATAATGTACTTTACATTATTTTACATAATTGCGATAAATGTTGGCGCTGCTGACCTAAAAAGACAAATACCTCATTTTGCACAAATATCAATTTTCTATGAGAAGCATGATTGGTTCGCTTCTTCATAGGTAAAAAGGTTTAGAAGTGATAAGAAAGTGTATACTCAAAACAAAAAGGCATCTTTCTTTATTTTGATGTTAGGGTCATGCCGTGTGGTGCCTAATCAAAATGTGGGTCGTCTGAATGCGATTCGAAAGATCCTGTTCGTGGACGTGCCTGAAAATGCGGCCATCTCTAAATATATTTTTAAATGAGATCAGTTGGACATCTAGGTGGGGCCACTTTGTAACTATATGAATGAAATGTTGTCATCTATGCCTCAAGCGTCTCTTTCTGAACTGCTGCTCTAAGCAAGGCACTTCCTTTCACTCTCTCTCCTTCTCACATACACACACACACACACTCATGAGCTTATCAAAGAGCAAAAAAGTAAACCGTTATGTGTGCGATGCATGACACTTTTGAGAATTTATGTGTTTGTATCTCATTAAGCGGCGGCAGCACTAGAGAGAGGAGTGAGTGGGGTTACCCAAAGGTGTCCATGGCCGTGCCATGCGCCAAGTAGGCAACAAGAAAAAGCCGAAAACCGTCAATGAAGCCTCCTCAACTGAAACTGAAACTCAGGAAAAAGTTGTTTCAAAACATTTTCCAAAAATTATCTCTTAACGCAAATGTGACACACGACACATATGCCCCACCCACCTCACCCAAACCCATCCTCCCTCAGGCATTTGCCCCGCCCACAACATGCACACATCATAAATTTTAAGTGAAAATGAATCCTTTGGCAATTGAAGTTTTCGAGGAGATTTTGTGTGGCGTTGGATCGTCATCAAGCGAGAGCCAAACACATTACACACACACATGAAGTTCCTATCTGCATCTGGTTGGCGTTGTCTTAATCCTTTGTTGCCCATAAATCAGCGAATCGCGTTCACATTTCGCGCATGTTCCTGTTCCTGCGTTATCCTCCTCTCCCCCTCCCGCCCAGCTTACATAACCATGTGCCCCATAATTCAGGTTTAATTAACTCGGCGTGTTTATTAGCAAATATTAGTTTACAATTTGATATGCCATGTTTTGGGGGGTCTGCAACGGGAATGGGGAAGCGTATTGCGGATTTGTTGAAACATTTGGGAGCAATTGAGGCAGAGGCCAGTTCTTGAACTAGTTAAAATAAATGACCTGAGTTCTCAACTAATTGAGTTAATGTTGAGTGAATGCACATCAGGAGATTTACTGGGATTAACTGAATGAGAATGGGTCAGAAAAGAGATCAAGCCGTTGAAAATTATTTGATTTCTACTCAACGGGGTTTGAATTATAAAAGGGTCGCAATATGGGTACAGTATTTGGTTACAATTTTAATTGCTATTTGCAGTTCCCAACTGCTTATAGCTGTGATTGCATGAAGAGAGAGTAAACGATCGGCAGTCGATAGCGAACGCCTACTGAAGATTGGATGGGGATATTCAAGAAACAGTACTGTGTATACTGAGAAAAAAAGATTTCTAAAATTTTAGGAATATGGTTTTTATGACCTAAAATTTTCTTTTTAGGCAATAATTGCCTTAAAAATGGTAAATATAGCCTAAATATAGCCTAAATCTTTTCATTTTAGGTAAACAATTTTAAGGAATTTGAGTGCTTAAAAATAGTCCAATGGGCTAAAAATGTTTTTGCCTATATATTTTGTATATTTTGACGTTATGTTCGTAAAAAATCAATAAATGCAAAGTAAAAAATATAGACAATGCTAAAAACACCTTAAAAAATTAATAAAGTTAAAAAAAAATTAAAAAAAAAAAAAAAAAAAACAGATGCTCCTACGGGGATTTGAACCCTCAATGTTCAAGAGGCTAAATATAATTTAGCCCATATATTTTGTATATTTTTACGTTATGGACGTAAAAAACCGATTAATGCATTGTAAAAAATATAGACAATGCTTAAAACAACTTAAAAAAATTATAATTATAAAAAAAAAAAAAAAAACGATTTGTCCTACGGGGATTTAAACCCGCGACCTCACGTTCTAGAGAAATAACAGCCCTTCTCTGAGCTAAACAACCACCACATCCACAACCACCCCCCCCCCCCCCCCCACCCCACCCAATTTTTTTTTTTTTTCAATTTTTTTTAGGTAATATATGTCCTCAATTCGAGTCCAATATTCCTAAGCCCCTACTTTAGGCCAAATGGCCTAATATATAAGATAATTTTGGACCATTCTAGTCCATACTTTTTTCTGGGTGTAGCCATCCAGCTCTTTTTGGTAAATCAATGCATAAGTGGTTTACAGTTGTAAACAATCGCAACTTTTTGGGACCTCGAGCCAGCTAAACTCGCTACTAATTAAATATTAGAAAGGGAGCTTTGTAAATTACGTGCTTTCATCTATATTTTCTTTTTATATTCTGGACCAGAGGTACACAGAGTATAATAAGTTTGGGCAAAATATATAGCAGCCAAAAGGAAGCATCTCCGACCCTATGAAGTATACATATTCTATATATTCTTCATCAGCATGAACAGCCGAGTCCGAAAGATAGTGGTTCGACGTGTATGGTAGAAAAACATCTTATAAAGGGTGATTTTTTAAGAGCTATAGGAAAGAATTAAAAAAAAAAACACATAAAATTCAGAAAAATTCATGAAATCTTTATTTGAATCGATAGTACGGTCCATATAATTTAATGTTTGAAGATTATTTCATGCAAATGTTGACCGTGACTGCGCCTCAAATGGTCCATCCGCTTAGTTCAATTTTGGCATAATCTTTCCAACATTTCGGCCGGTATCTCACGAATAAATGCTTCAATGTTGTCTTCCAATGCGTCAATTGAAGCGGGCTTGTCTGTATAGACATGAGCTTTAACATAGCCCCACAAAAAATAGTCTAAGGGCGTTAAATCGCACGATCAAGGCGGCCAATTGACCGGTCCCGAACGTGAAATAAAATGTTCACCGAACTCACCTCTCAATAAGTCCATTGTTGCGCGTGCTATGTGGCATATGGCACCGTCTTGTTAAAACCACATGTCATGCAAGTCAAGCTCTTGCATTTTGGGCAAAAAAAAGGTTGGATATCATCTCACGGTAGCGCTCACCATTCACAGTTACGTTACAGTTACGGTACGGTCCAATGATGCAACCAGCACATAAGCCGCACCAAAATGTGACTTTTTCTGGATGCATTGGTAGCTCTTGCAATGCTTCTGGCTGATATTCACTCCAAAATCGACAATTCTGCTTATTTACGTACCCATTGAACCAAAAATGAGCTTCGTCGCTGAACACAATTTTTCGGTAAAAAAGTGGATCTTCGGCCAACTTTCCAAGAGCCCATTCGGTAGGTCGTTCGGCTTCAATTCTTGCACCAGCTGTATTTTGATAGGCTTCACACCTAAATCCTTCCGCAAAATGTTCCACCTTGTTGAATAACAGAGGCCCAATTGCTGCGAACGGCGACGAATCGATAATTGATGGTCATCATTAACACTGGCCGATACAGCTGCGATATTTTCTTCAGTTCGCACTCTACGTAAGCGTGTTGGTGGTTTAATGTCCAACAATGTAAATTTGGTGCGAAATTTAGTCACAATAGCCCGAATAGCCGCTTCAGTGGGTCGATTAAACTGACCATAAAATGGAAGAAGCGTGCGATGAACTTTCTTAACAGAGCACGCATTTTGATAATAAAATTCGAATAATTTGCAAGCGTTGTTCGTTTGTAAGACGATTCATGGTTAAATTATAGACCAAACTGAAGATGTTTGACACTGAAACAAAACACGAAACGTGCGTGAGCTGTTGAAACCAGTGTTGCCAAAAAGATAATAGCTAAAAAATCACCCTTTAGATAGAAGGTTCCTACCTTACATATTTAGGAATCACACAGAGGGAAAAAACCGAAAACATTGGACTCAAAATGAGCACAATCGGCCACAAAAACTAATCATGAACGAATTTTATCACTTCAAGAATTTTTTTTGAGAACGCAAAATCTTGATTTGAGTTCAAATCAGGGGCCGGCGCTTGCTGGGGTAAAAAAAAACAAAACAGGCTGTCAAAAATGTTGGCCGGGTGTGCTCTAGCCGCGGGGTTCATGAATTGAGAGCAATTTTTGAGCTGCTCTCACACCAATGCAAAAATGTAAATGTATTTTTTGCCTCCCTCTGGTTCAAATGTACCGTTTTTGAGAACATTTTAAGCTCACAAAAAAATTTGAGGTCCAAGTTCGCCGTCCAGGTCCACCACCGTCCAGGTCTGTCGTCCAGAATCACAGTCCAAGTCTACCATCTAGATCCACACAGTCCAGGTCCAGGAACGCCGTCTAGATAATCCGTCCAGGTCTGCCGTCTAGATCCACTGTCCAGGTCCACACCGTCCAGGTCCGCTGTCCAGATCCACCTTCCTGGTCCACCACCGTCCAAGTCCACACCACAGTCCAAGGCCCAACCAACCCCGTTCAGGCCCAAGTCCGCAGAGACCCCAGCAGCTACAAATTTTCCGGGTAGAGCCCAATACCTTTTTCGCGCGCAACGACGGCGGCCGTCTTAGACGGGTTGCTAAATTGTGCTCATTTCAAAAACATTTGAAACATTTGTTCTCAAAAATTTGTGAGAACATTCTCTTCTTATTTTGAGATGAAAAAATCGAATTTTCTGAACCCTTTTTTCCCTCTGTGCAGGATTATTTATCGATCCGCCAAAGGAATGGTAAAGATCGGATGAACGATAGTCGAGTCATAATAGCAACGACGATGGGCAGCACTTTACACAAACTTTGACAGGTACAGAGTATATAAAAGTCGGGCTTGACCGACTTAATTGACCTGAAGGGAATCTGGCCCAATGTGCATTGCACAGAAAAAAATTTCGTTTGTTGAATCAACCTATCCGAAAAGTAAAATTACTGCAGATTATTCTTACATGTATTTTGTTTTTGTTTGTTTCCAGAATTTCTGGTTAAAAATAACCATACAAATAGTGCTCTCTCACGTAATTTCGGTGTATGCGTTTTGTTGTTGTTTTTGGTACAATTAGTATAAACTCCGCAAATTTCAGTTCTTTTTTAATATTGGTCAGCAGCTGAATTCCAACTTGAGAATTTCAAGTAGACCAATTTGTGCGAAGTGCAAAAAACTATTTGTCCATTTTCAATTCAATACAAGTAAAATCTAAGAAGCGTTGCCACCAGCGTGAAAGATGGCTCAACCTTCCATTCGTTTTCAGCACAAAATCCCCGAGTTCGAATCCTCCTAGAGTCCAGAGTAAGTACAACTTTTCAGTCACATATTAAATAAAAAACTTAACAATTTTGTGATCATTCTACCAGAAAATGGTCAATTAACAAATTTTACAGTTAGAACAGCTAAGTGTCGTTGTACTGTTTGTACTGTAAAATAACCTGTAAATTAAAATTTTTGTTGGTTGGAACATTTTCAACTGTAATTTTTGGTTGATTGGTCTACTGTGCTACCGTAATCCTTACGTTAAGTGTTACATCACTTTTACATTAGGTACTTTTACTGTTCCCCACAGTAAATTAACCAATACTAGGCTCGCCCTGAGGATGTACACTTTTAAGTCTTAAGAAATATGTCAAAAAAGTCTTAAATTGGCAGAGTTTTTGGTCCAAAAATAATTGTATCTGAATCGGTTTGAAACCCTGGAAAATCTGATCAATATATATTCCAATTTAAGAAATCAGCCTACATTTGGTTAACTAACTTGGCATAGTTTGGTCTTTGTTATACTTCCCAGAAAGCTATAAACATCGTTTCGTTCTTTCCTTGATCTTTTGTTAAAGTTTAGGTAAAGTGTAAGTCTTAAAACAATTTTCAATGCATTTCTTTATTTTTGAAGTCGACAGCCTGGGAAATGTTGCTAGAGGATGGCTCCAAAGAAAGTGTGAAGAGACAAAATATATACATTTTTTGAAGGGATTTTGTAGCGCAGTGATAGTGTCTGACCCTACCACAGGCAATAAATCCAGAGATTCGATGTATTTACGATTCGATGTAATACCGATTCGATCTTAAGATCACTTCACAGTGTCCAATTGTGCTCGGTGTATTTAAATTTGATTAGTGAATTTGCCATCTAATTGTATGTTTCCTTATAGAGTACCATTCCTGCCATCTCACCGTATGTATCTTTAATTCGTTACAAAACAATAAATAATTGCAATACAATTTTGTTTGCTCTTAATACTCATTCCAACATTACTATGCTAGAAAGGAAGACGAACATATCAATAAGATTAACAATATAACAAATTTTTGAAGAATATTAATTATAGTTTACGCTCCAAATTACAATTTTTAGCAGCACTTGCTCGCACAAAAATTTCTTGTCAATTGGATTTCAGTTAGACCAGCAACTGTAAATCTGCTTAAAACAAAAACGTAATATGCGTAGAAGCTTTTTCCCGTTGATCGTCTCTTCACAGAGAGAGCGCACTGAGAGCGCATTGAGAGCCTCTGTTTACAAATCTCAAAATACAACTGAGCAAAGCACACAGTGAGTGTTGGCCTGTTGCTGTTGTTGTTTGAAAGAAAAACAATGCGTTGGTCTGCTCACCTATCTGTGTAAAGAGTGTGTGTGTTGGTACAACTTTTAATTCGATCTAAAACAATAAATAATTGCAATTAATATTTTTTGCAATTGCGGGGGCGGGAGGGGGCGTGGCCAAAATTGAAAATAAACTCGATCGTGGGGGGGAGGGGGGGGGAAGTATTGAAACGTCATGTTTAATATCTCTATTCTTACCATCTCTGAGATCTGTTTGTTCATACGGACAGACGGACACTTTTGCACAAACTTAATGTACTCTGTGTACCTCTGGTACAGAGTATAAAAACTAAAAAAAAAAATTTGTATGGTAGCTACTAGAAGTGACCATCCGATTTTCGCGGTTCCGACATATGTGCAGTGTGCAGCTAAAAGATGCCTCTGTGCAGCTCGATAGCTTCAGCTCGATAGCTTCAAAACTGAGGGACTAGTTTGCGTAGAAAACAGACAGACTGACGGACGGACGGACAAAGTTCAATCGACTCAGCTCGTCATGCTGATCAAGAATATATATAGTTTATGTAATCGGTGATGATTCCTTCTATGCTTTCCAAACTTCTGGGCAAAATATTAATACCCTTTTCATGTGTATAATAATTTTTTAGTTACCATAAAATTGATTTTTCCAAAAATTTTAACTCTGATAGCCCATAAGTTAGCGTCTAGAAGGCGTATCGCCTTTTCCCCAACATTATTTCATAGGTTGAACAATTACACAGTTCTACAAATTGTTGTGGCCGTTTAATTAAGCGGAAAGTGCTGGAAAGTGACGAGTGCTAGGGATGGGGGAAAATACTCTGTTGGGGCGGACGTTTCACGGTCAACAGTACAATGAACCCGGAACGTTCAAAAAAATGGAACATGACTTTCAACCAGACTAGGTCAAGGCTAGGGCAGACAGTTGCTTTTGATTATGGCTGGCGCGCAGTCGTAGTGCGAAAACGATTTATTTTTAAAGTTAACATAATCGCCGCGCTGTGAAAATTAAGAAAAAATATAAGAAAATTTTAAAAACCGAGGAAGGAAGATTCCCACCCCACAGAAGCACTTTGGAAGGCAGGATTGGCCATATTTGCCGGGTGAGTCCGTTCCGGAGTGGTTAGGAGAGCAGGGACTTATTAGGATTTTTTTTAAATTTGTTTTCAAATTAGACACCTCAACCAGAGTCTCCTGAGACTAAGACCAGGCCATATTAGTGGGCCTGGTCAAATTTTTTTTGGATATTCCAACTGCCCAACTCAGAGCCAGACCCATTGTCCTGGATAGACTGCAATTTGCGCTTCCACACCACACATTTGTTTTTGGGTTGGCAAGCATGCCTTTTTAAATGGCTGGCGAAGTAGCGGCAGCCTCCAACTTTTCCTGCCATTGATTGGTGACAACGCTGGCGACACTTCCTTTTGGGTGCCCAGTCTAAATTCAGCCATCCAAGAGAGGCCGACACGCCTACACAGAGGCGGCAACGTTAGATTTTTTTTTTATTTTAATCATTTTTTTAACTCGTAATTATTTTATATATTTTTTTGTTTGTCCAACATATATTTATTTATTCATTTATTTATTTATTTATTTATTTATCTATTTATTTATTTATTTCCTTTAATATTATATATATTCCTTTTTTTATATTGTGGCTTTTGTTGTTTCCCTGCATGTAGGTTCGGTTTCAGCAATTTTTATTTAATAATTATTTCCCATTTCATGTGTCCTTCTGTCGAAGGAAACCCTCCCATTAAAGAGCTCTTTAGGTAGGGGGTTTTTTTTTGTGCATGCACTTAACGAGTTTTATTTAATCTTTGGTCCTGTTGAAATTATTGCCAGCTTGCAGGTTGGCAACAACAACGCAAACATAAAAGTTCACTCAAGAAACCAAAATTATAAATTTATAAAAAAATAAAAGGGAAAGATAAATATGTTAAATTGTAAGCAGGAAAAATTGTTAATAAATAATAAGTAAATGAAAAGGAGAGATATGTGGTAGAAGGAATTATTATGGGAGGGAAGGAGTGACCTGATCATGGTTAAAGAAGGTTTGCTCGTCGGAATGTTTGGGGCAGCACAAAATTTAAATAAATGTCCTGCTGCAAGGATGGGAAGGGTGCGCCAATAGAAGGCTCAGTCCAGCTAGAGTCTGCCAACTAATGTCTTGTCCAGTTTTTTTTTACTTGTCTAGTTTTAGTTTGTATTAGGCAGTCATTTAGTTTTGATGTTTATGTTCAGTGAGGAGCGTGTATGTGTTAGGGGGTTTTTGTTTGAATTCAAATTTGAATTCAAATCGAAATTCACCTCGTCTGTTTTTTTTTTTTGTGCAGTGGTTAATGTTGTGTAATGTCTAACAGGCAGTTATATGTTTTGTTAGATATTTTATTGTTACGTGTGATGGGCCGGGTTAGAGGATCTATACCCTGAGGGCTGGAGCTAGCCGGCATGCCCATGAGGAAAACACACGCAGGGCCCAGTTTTGGGTCATAACAAAATTGAGACCTTTTGTGAGTATCCCGAGCATCTTTAACTAATTCCTGTAGACAAAACTTAACTGAATACGAGTTGGAAGGTCAAAGTCATATCTTAATTTCGGTTTATAGCCGACCTAGAACCTATGCATTTTAGATATAAGGTTCAGAAAAACTTGCATCTTTTTGGTTATTACCTCCTCCAGTAAGAAACAAAAAAGTAACCACTGTTATCCAAAAAGTTTTGAAATATTACAAATTGAATTCGGAAACGTCTCTACACTCAGAGAAAATACCTTGATTTCGAGTTAATAATGAAATTTTGGATTCAAAAGCGAATATTTAGATGCAAGTATTAATTTTTTTGATCCCATATTCTTGATACAAGTTACTCTCCAGTTTCTGGTAAACACAATAGTCCCCAACTTTCCCACTTTATCCCATATATAAACAATCATTTTATTGAATTTTTAGTTTTTTTCTCAATTTATTGAGCTGTTTTTTCAATTCGATTTTTAATGTTTTTGTTTTAATTCATTTGCGCACTAATTTGGGAATCGCCTTTTTACAAATTTCTTTTTGGGGCTTTGATTTTGTTTTTTTTTTTTTGGGAAGAGGAAACAAACCATGCGGCGACGATTTGCTTAGAATGCGCTCTAGTTCTCGTATAACTTAGTCTTAGGTGCTACATTTGGGGTTTTTGAAAAGGAAGCAAACGGTTCTGTTAAAAATAATATCACAAAAACTCAAATACAAGTCGTCGTATACATATTCCATATCAGAGATAAATGGATGATAAAGATGTGGGTGATGGGGATGAAATGTTTTACATTTGTTGATTTGTTTTCTTTTAGCAAGTTCTTAGGCATTATCTTAGGTTAAGTAGTTTAAATGTTATTGTTGAGATTGTTGGGTATACATAGTGTCTATATATATATTTAAGTTGTATAATTCATGCGTATACATAAGTTGCCGTGTGAGGATTACATTTTGATTTGACTTTCTATAGTTATATATAAATATGTATAGTTTTAATGGAAGGAAAATGCTAACAGTTAATCGTATGTATGTACATCAATCTAAGGATATTTTCTAATTTTAAAAGTTTTATTGGTTTAAAGTTTCTTTAATTTTTGAGATTTTTTACGTATACTGCGTTGCATTTTTGTAAGTTTTCAAGTATTTTTTGGCACTCCACTCGGCGGCACTAACATTTTTTCACTCCAACCGGTTGCAATTCCACTCAATATCCCCCACCCACCATGTTGGTTTTGTTGTTGGCCTCGCACAGGCTCCATCCAATCCGCATGGGTCAGTTGTGTTTTTGCTTTTGCTCTGTGTTTTGTTTTTCAATTTTTGCCTTTGCTTTTGACGAACTCTTGTCGTCGCCTTTCGTCATATAGCCGTCTCTTTTACTCGGTATTTGTTTGTGTGCGCCCGCCCGCTTTGTTGATGGACAGCAGTTCGTCAAAGTGGTGGTAATTGAATTACCAGGCGCTGCGCGCTCTCTCTCTCTCTCTCTCTAATGTGCGAATGCGATGGCCTTATGTCTGATTGGGAAACAATAAAAATACAAAGTGACGTCACACTGCCTTGCCCCACAGTGGCCAGCAAAAGGGGCAATTTTACACACAAACACAGGGAGAGACAGGGGTAATTCAGCGAAAGTAGGGGAAATTTTTTAGGCTGCAGAGAGCCAAACAGCAGGGAAGAGAGGAAGTTGCTCTCATTCTCTCATTGATCAGAAATCAAAGCAGAGCGCAGACAGTAAATTAGCTGGGCTGATTGAGAGCTTACACTGCTCAACCGAAAATGAATTTAAGTTATTTTTAAATATTTACTTAAAGTTAAAGCGATTTTTAGGTAATTTTTAGTGAGAACTGAAGATAAGTTGGCTTAGTCAGACCCAGCCAGCCCTTAGCAGCGGGGGCCGAAGTCTCTCGTTCTTTTCACACAGACGCTAGCCGAACTTGCGACTTCTTTTCAGAGAGAAGCACAGAAATGCAAGTAAATTGACTGATTTCTTTAGTGCTTACCAATACAAGCACATTTTCCTTTCCTCTCCATTTCGCCGGGTCTGCTTTAAGTCGTTACTTAGCAGTTTGCTCTATGTTTGGGCGCTACTCAACTACTGAAGCCTCTAATTATCTCTTAAGTACCCATTCTGGCGCTATTAAACTGATAAATAAGTTTCCTAGGCTTGTTGACCAATCTCATTTAACTCATTTTGAAGTCGAGTACCTGTTTTAGGCGCTGTTCCACCGTTAGAAGAAGAAACTAATTAACTGTTAAGCATTAACTACCTGTTGTATAGTATTGTTGTTTCATACAGGTTTTATATAGTTTTTACTTTAGTTCCTTTACTTGAAACTCTTTAAAATAATAGATTATTGTAAGGTATTTATTATCTGTGGTCTTTGGAATTTATTATGGAAACAAATTAGGCTGAAAGTATGTAAACTACCCTTTCAAGCTTTTCCGTACTGAAGTTGAGTCAGTCTAGTATAAAGTGGAGTCATATGGCTCTTAAATTGTTCTTTTACAAGATCTGATACACGCTTAACTGGTAACTAGTAATGCAAAATCTAGGATTCATTCAGTTAAACTTAAATTTTCGAACCTGAATGTAAAAGTTTCACTATAAAATTAAGTATAAAGGCAATATAAGAGCCAACTCTAGTTCAGCCCTAAAAGAGGATCCCCACTGCTTTTGAATGTCTAAGAATGAAATGTCCTAAATTTTGAAAACGAACTTTCAATATTTAAAAAAATTCCTTTCAACAGTTGAGTAGCACACAACAGATTTGCAAAAAGAATTGACTTAACCCTTTAGAATTCCTTCCCCCCACACCCACCTTAGGCATTCTTCGACGACAACTGCTTGGCCAATTCGGTGTATTTTAAAAACTTTGACTGCGGACTCTCATCATATGGATTAATGGTGGGTGAAGGTGAGGGTTGTTGCGATGCCGCCGGACTTCTGGATGCTGCCCTTTTGGGCGAGGCCATGGGCAATGATTTCGGCGACGATTGTGGCCCAACTGGTGACTCCTCGCCCGCATCCTTCACAAAGTGTACCTTGGACAGATGATGACGATAGGCACCCTTTGAGCCGAATGGTGTATCACAGAATGAGCACTTGATGATGGAATCGCTTAGAACAGCCTCATTACAGGCCCAACTGAAGGCAACCAGATCACTGCTTCCATTTGCCGAAGAGACCGAAGTACTGCGGGTATTCGAAGCGGGTGGATCTGTGGTCTCACACAGTTTCTGTAAGGCGGCCAAGGGATGAGCACGTGGTTTTTTGGCGCTATTGTTGTTGTTGTAGTGTCCTGGAAATATAAAACGAAAAGGTAAAGGTAAGCTGATATGGAAGAGAATATATAAAAGTTCCTAAAAATACAATTGAGCAGGTAGTTAACACAAGAGGATGCTGGCTAAAGATATCAAAAAGAATCAATACGTTTAGAAACATGACTAGATTGGTCCTATTCGAAAAGCATTTCTTAGTATCAGCGACAACTAACAAAATTCATCTAAAATAAAGATTAAAATATTTTTATACACTTGAAAAGTGCATAAGTTTGGAAAGCATTGAAGGAATCATCTCCGACCCAAAAAGTATATATATTCTTGATCAATAAGACGAGTTGAGTCCATTTAGCTTTGTCCGTCTGTTTGTCTCTTTCAACGAAAACTAGTCCCTCAGTTTTGAAGCTATCTAGCTGAAATTTTGCACAGGTGGCCTTCGTTAAGGGTAGTTTCTACCCCTGGGTAAATTTTTCTATTTTTTGCTTAGAAATACTGTTAGTGTCTTGTAAACACACTGTACAAATTTGCAACCATAACAAAAAAACTATTTTTTGGCCGACCTTTGTATATAACATTTTCTCCATCGACCCTCGTAAAAACATGTGAATTTCGTTTTGTAAATTAAAAAATTTAAAGTCGTAATATGTTCGAAATATTCCATAAAGTAATATAGTATACTCTATACCTGTGAAGTGCTGCCCATCACCGTTGCGACAGGTGCTGCCCATAATTGTTTGTTTTTCTTATAACTCGACCATCGTACATCCGATCTTTATTATTCCTTTGACGGATCGATAAATAATCCTGATTACTAAATATGTCTAAAAGGTACGAACCTTGTATCTATAAAACTTTGGGAGATATGACGTTTTTACAAATTGCGGGGGCGGGAAGGGGCGTGGCGAAAATTGAAAATAAAAGTGATCTGCCAGCAAGTATAAAAAGTTTGTGTCCCATAGACGTCAAACCTCTATCTCTTACCATCTCTGAGGTCTCGGCGTTCATACGGACAGACAGACAGACGGACGGAAAGACGGACAGACAATCATTGTTTTATCGACTCGGCTGTTAATGCTGATCAAGAATATATATACTTAGATTTAGAAAGTATTACAAAATTGTTTTTTTACGTCTCAAGAACCGATCAACCGATTTGGATGAAATTTTTTTTGTCATGGCTTTCACCCGATCGAACACGAAAAACTATTTTAAAAAAAATAAATAAATTTTGGAATGTCGAAAACAAAAACCAAACTCGAAGCGCGATTATTTCAAAACCACTTTTTTTGAACAGGTTCCGTAAAAAAGATGTCGTAAATATTGCCCGACTTCAAACATTTTTTTGCTTTACTCATAATACACGCCATTTTCTCAGCTGCACCTGATATTTTTTTTATTTTATCCATTTTGGATAAGCCGTTTCCAAAAAAAATCCGGCACCATTGCCCTACTTGAAACAACATAATAAACGAGTGCTTATAATGAAGTCGGCCTTCCTGACATCGAAACACCCGCTACTCAAAGAAAGAAGTGTTCAAAAGCCATTTTTTATGGCAGTAGCAGTGGCCGGGTCGCTCAGCGGCTAGTGTGCGCGACCGCTGAGCCTCTTGCTCTTGCGTCGTGGGTTCAATCCCGCCTCGGAACATCTAATGAAAAGTTTATCTTTGAATAAACTTTACACCCGGTCACCCCTCTCTGCTGTTGGCGCCAGCTTTGCAGTAATTAGCCATGCAAAAGCTTCTCAAACTGCCGTTCGGACGCCGAATCCGAACGGCAGTAGCTGTAGCGGTCGCGCACACTAACCGCTGAGCCACCCGGATGTTTGTAACGCATAGAAGGAAGCAACTCCGACCACATAAAGTATATATATTCTTGATCAGCATGATAAGCCGAGTTGATTTAACCCTGTCTGTCTTTTTCTAAGCTATCTCCATAGTCAGTTTTAAAGTTGCACTAAGTCTTTTGGTACAAATACGCCGCACATTTGTCGGAACCGGCCGTATCGGATGACTATAGCATATAGAAAAACTTATTTGTTTTCAATTGAAACGCCTCCAAACTTCGTATTTCTTAGATTACTATGCTATCCCATAATTCCACCAAACTTGGTCGAAATCGGACATCTATATAGTTAGCTGTCATAAAAGTACAGTCACAAAAGTAGTATTAGAAAAACTTTTTTGTTTTCAATGCAAATGTTCTCAAATTTGGCATGTATTTGTTTTATATGCTTCTACACGCTTCAAAAAATTTTGGTCAAAATCGGATGACTATAGCATATAGCTGCCATAGGAACGATCGGTCGAAAAAATAGTTTTTGAGAGAAAAACTTTTGTTTTTAATGGAAGCGTCCCTTACGTTGACACATATTTATTTTATATACTTTTACACAATTTTACAAAGTTTTGTCAAAATCGGTTGACTATAGCATATAGCTGCAGTATGAATGATCGGTCGAAAAAGAAGTTCTAATGAGAAAAACTTTTTTATTTTAATTGGGATCGCCTCCAAATTTCGTAATTAACAGTTTGTTATGCTTTTCCATGATTGCAATAAGTTTGGTCGAAATCGGACATCTACATAGTATAGCTCCCATAGAAAAGTAGTAAGGTCCGAAAAGTAGTCTTATTTAGAAAAGCAAACTGCAAACTGCAAGGGTATACATTTTTTGGTTTGGTCCCAAACTCGATTTTTTCGTCAAAATCAACCAAATTGAATGGACAGTAATTTATTAGCCCTTTTTTCTCTTTTCGCGAGTTTTCTTTGCTTTCACGCAAATAAAAATCTCTATGAGGACTTTAATCATTAAAATTTTAAAATATTTACTTTTTCATAAACATCTTTTCAGTTTTCATGACCACCGTTCATTTTTTATAAGCGGAAAAAACAGACCAAAATCATGACCATTTGGTGACGATTTTTTAACGTTATATTTTTCTCTGTGCATTGGTAGAAACTGCCCTTAAGACGTCTTCATTTGGGGATCAGCCCGAGACGCAGAGTTCGATTACTATTCGACTGCTTATAAAAAAATTTGGTTACACGAAAACTTTTACAATGCTCTGCTTGATCAGTATCAATAGCTTCGAACCCTTGTATTTTAGATTTGGCTATGTTCAGCCTTGAAGATCATTTTAAATCATTTCACAAATGTTCATAGGTACTTTTGAGCGATTCTATGAGTCTTAAGTGTAAAGCAGTCTACTGTCTTTTGGTTAAAATGTTATATATCGAAAATCCAATGTATTATTGATTTTCGAGTGGAAGAAAAAAATTTAGCCGGTGGAAATCGTCGTATAATATAATCCTTGCATCAGAAATTAATTTGTAACTTGACCTTTAACTCTCTCAGTCCAATCTAGCGTAAGATCACTGTCATGGGCGTTATGGCATGCACCACTTTGCATCATAAAAAAACATTTTCCGATATTTGAAAAAGTATTTTAAATCCAGTGTCCTAATCAAAACTTAGCACCGTTCAGGTTTTTCAGCTTTTTGGTTGCTCTTTTCGCTATTGTTTTGATACACGTATTGAACACATTCGTTCCGAGAACCATTAAACACATCCTCTCCAATTTGTCCGCTATTTGACAAGTGACATTTATGCTATATTACTGCATCAAAAGTTTTTGGCGTCAGTTGTTTGCAATCATGGAATGTGGTTCGCTCGAAAATCGTGTTGTCGTAATTGGCTTGCATAAATGCGGCTACGAAAAAAGTGAAATCTTTCGAATGTTGCGCCCCACTGGATATCACCCGAAACTTTGTGTACCGTTAAGTTATTTGAGGATACTGATGGAATAAACGACCGCGCGAATCTGGTAAGTGGCTGGTGTGTCTCTTGCATGCACTGAGTGTCAAGGCACGTTGAATGATGCGTGACATGCTGTCCTTGCTGATATTCATCTCACGAGACATGATTTTCAGCTTTCGCAGTGGATTTCGACGAATTTGATCTTGCGCGGCTTTGAATAGACAATAGAAAATAGACAAATGTGCGGAAAAAGGTCAGTTCCCATCTTCCGTCTGCATTCACTGTGGCTTTTACAAATGTTGTAGAGTGTCTATCAGTCAAGCTCCCTTTTCACTTTGCAAAGATTTGGGATTTTAAGACCAAATCTGGTTCAAAAACAGGTACCAAATCGCAAAAACTTTTGCTAAAGTGAAAATGTGAGCTTAGTTGTATCAAACTTTTGTCGATAGCAGTTTTGTATTCAACGAAGCGGCACAACTTTCGGTAATGTTTAGTAGAGCTACCCCTCACCAAAAATTCTGAAAAATATCCTCGATGGACCGCGAATTTACAGAACTATGACGTCTTCGATCGCGGGGGACTCCCGCGGTTCAATGGTAAAAATTATTTGAAAGTAGCATTTTTTGTATAAAAAACAGATTGTTTTTCCTTAACTGTCTTATTTTTCCCAAAAATAATTTATATTTATTGTATAGATGTGCTATTACCGACTTTTTCTCGTTTCCTAGTATGAAAATGGCGCTATACATTGAATGAAAGAGGAAATAACACCCGGGGCGAGTATCACTGGCGTTATTCTCCCCCTCTTTTAAACCCACTGGCAACGTTTCAACGTTTCTAGGTATAAGATCGATTATTGTGATCAATAGCATGGAACCATTTAGATTATAAGGTCTTTTAACATTTATAGAAGTAAACCTTAATGGCCATACTCCTAAACAATTTTTTAAAATTTATATCCTTCAATTAAGTTTGCCACACTAAGGTCATCTGGTCACTTTGACTATCAACACTTTCAGGATCGAATTAAAGTGAGTGAACTTAAAAAATTGTACCCAACTTTCTTGCCAAATCTATAAATTCAATACCATTTCGCTTCTAGAAGACTACTCTTAAGTTAAAGTGCAACCTCCGATTTAATTTCCCCCCTTTTGTTTGTACTTACCCGTATTGTTATTATTATTATTGGCCTCCACATTGCTAAGCTGATCGAACATAGAGTTAAGTGCCAATAGGCTACCGCTGTCATTGGGTGGAGCTGTATGATTAGGTGATGCACTCGAACGTCCACTAACTGATCTCGGACTTTCACGTTGATTCTCCACGCTAAACTCTTTCTTAACGGTAATTTGCTGTCTATTCTCCAACTCATTGGTCTCCACCTCCAAAGGTTCCGACTTGATGGCTGTGGGCGGCGGTAGTGGAGGAGCTGATGGAGCTGGTGTCTCTGGTGTGCGTCTGGGTGTCTGAGCATGTTGTCGCTCCGGTGTGTAAGCAGATTCTACGCGACTTGTGGAGCTCGATTCGCTGGCACTACGATCGCGTGTAGCATGATGGGAGTAGGATGATCGTAGCAGATGCATGGCTTGGGCATCCATTAGTGGCTTGGTATAGTCGCTGCTATCGTCGATACCCAAACGTTTTAAAATGCTGGCGCCCAGCGGAGTGCCCGTCTCCGGATATCCACCCGACAGCCGAGAACTTCTCGACTCAAAACTCTTCTCGATGAGCTGTTCGAGAGCATTTAAAACCGAGGGCGGCTTTTCACCCACAGGACTTGCTAAGCGATGATCAGTAGTGCTTTGTGTTGAAGGACGTCGAGGTGGTATGGGTATGCTATCGCCCAGGCACTTGCGTATATGCTCCACAAATAAAGCGGTTTCGATCTTGCTGCCGCATTTTTCACAGGTGATCTTGGTGGCGGCAGCAAAGTCGCGCAACGGCTTGAGTGCCGAATCTAGGCCAGACGAAGAGGAACCAGCGGAACCAGAACGTTCAAGTTCAAGCAGTTTACGTACGGGTAACGACTTTTTGCGCTTCTCGCTGCGTGCTTGACGTCCTGCGGTAGGTGTACCACGTTTGGTGTTGGCAGCCGGAGGCGCTGCAGGTGGAGAAACCGCCGTGCTGGGCTCCTTGTAGTGTGACTGCTGAGCCATGTGAGTACTGAGCTCTTTGAGGGTGGCAAACGCCTGATCGCACACCTTACAGGTGAGAACAGCCGCTACACTTTGCGCAGTAGCAGAAGCCGAAGCAGATGAAGCCGTGTTACTTCCGCCGTTCTGAGGTCGTTCTCGCTCACGTTCATCGCCCGACTTCCAGGATATGATCTGTTCTTGGGAAATAATGTTTGTATAATGCTGCGTCTCCTGCATATGGCTGGTCATCTCGGCCAAAGAACGGAAACTCTGACCACACCACATACACTTCAGGATCTGACGCGTCTGTTCGGCTCCTTTGCCCAGCCAAACATCCTGTCCACGCACTAGTTTACGTGGCAACGGCATGGTCTCCTTGATCAGCATATTCAGCTCCGATTTAGAGGAATTAGAAGAGGATGTTGAGGTGGAGCTGCTAGTGCTGGAGCAGACAGAAGTGGAAGTAGACGTAGGCGGTAACCTGCCAGCTGTCGAAGATGAGGGTGAGGGGATCTGCACGCCACAATGTTGGGTCTCCTTCATGTGACTGGTGAGATTGGCCAAAGTGGCAAAGCTTTGCTTGCACCACACACACTTGAAGACATCCTTGGCTGCATCGGCTCCCTTATTGAGCCAATGCGACTGCCAGGCACTGTGTCGTCCTCCACCGCCTGTGGATGGTGTGGCATTCCGTCCAGCGGAAGATGGTGGCGGTGTCTCCAGCCTTGACATTTCGCTCATCTTCTCCAACGCCTTACTAGCTGCCTCACTGCTCGTTTTGGCCGCCACTGCCGCCAGGTAGGGATTCAAGGGAGGTACCCAACTACCAGGCGGCAAAGGGGATTTGTAGTCACCGGTGCGTGCCATTTTTCTAACCGGTGAGTCCCGCTCTCCACGCTTTCGCGCGCTCACCGATAGATCCAAAGGTACCGACTCGACCTCCCCAGAGCCATGCTCTTGCGGCTCCTCTTCATCCTCCTCTCCCTCGCTGGATACACGCTTGCGACTAAAATCCAAAGCGGGCGATTCCTCTTCCATAGCTTCCTGTTGCGTAGCTTGTTGCACCAACGAAGCGGCCGCCGCCAAAGGATTCGTCAATAGCAAATGATTCTGTTGCGCCGCGGCCAAGTACGCAGCCATTGCTGCCGACTGTTGTGGCAGTAGAGCAGCTGCTGCAGCAGGCGGTAAAGTGGCCGTCAGCGGTAGACCCACAACCGTGGGTGAAGTGGGTGTGGTGGATGTGGGCGTTGGTGCAGGGGTCAGGCAATCATTGTTGGCCGAGCAATGTGATTCATTTGAGGGACATCGTGCATCACCCGGCCCCGTTGCCGAAGTATTCGATTCGCGGGATTGACAACGCGGACTGGCCAGCTCGCTGGAAGAAAAATGATAGAGAAGGAAAATTTAATTAGCACGGGATGTTTTAATGTTGCACTAGGATGTAGGTGCGGCAAAACGACTATTATGTCGGGTTCTTCCGACTCACTAAATTCTTTTTAGATACTCTAGATACTCCCAAATTTGCGCTTTTCTGAATTTAAATGTCTTTTCTATTAGATTCTTTCCTATAAGAATTTGTATTGATTGATGATTGCATTCTACAAGTTTTAAGCTCCACGTTTCTAAAAAGGTGATCTAAATCACGATCCTTTAAAATACTGCAATAAAATTTTGTCTGAAGGTGCGAGTAAGCTTTGTTAGCTTTGGTTCACACACCGATCTTTGATACATGAAACCCTGCAAAACACTTGGAAATTAAACTTTGGATGCCTCTTATTCTTATAGTTCCTAGAATCGCCAAGATCATAAAAAAGAACGGGCATACGGTCGTGATTATATCTACAATACAAAGTATTCTTCTTCAACACAGTATTCCTTGTATTCCCAAAATGATAAGTTATCAAACTCCTATTTCAATTTGTAAGAAAGCAGAAAAAGACACTTTAATCGGAATATTAATGGGTCTTGGAATTAGCTAGCATCGTCGCTAGATAGATGGCTTAAAAGAAAGCACTCAAGGGCGACAAACATTTTAAAAATCGGGAGGGGTTCACTACAATGCACACTGGGCCGGACGGACAAATTTTTGGCATAAAATCAAATTCTAAAAGAGGATACTTTAAATATAACAATTTCAAAAATGAAAGCTATCGGAGTGCTATCATGGACATTTAAAAGGCCTGCAAAGTCGGATCTTTGCTTTGCTGTTTGATTAGATAAAAAGCGGGAAAATGTGTCTTTTCATTTCTAAAAGAGACAATTTGTGTGAAATATGAAAAATACACTAAAATGTATGTACTAAGTAAATAATATTAAGCAATTGTATTATACTATTTTAATAATTAACATTACTTCGTATTGTGATACGTCCGTAGTCTGAGAAAACCTTCAAAAAACACCTTTGCCCTGTGGACTTACATAGAAGTAACTTTCGCCTACTTTCGGCCAAAATGTAACTGTTTTACAGTGTTATTGAAAGTGAGCTTTTCAACTTTTTATTAACACTTTTTGCCTGATTTTGCCCGTTCTCAGACTTTTAGGAAACGAGTCTAGATGGTTCTAGACCAGAGGGAGGCAAAAAATACATTTACATTTTTGCATTGCAATGCATTGGTGTGTGTGGAGAGCAGCTCAAAAATTGCTCTCAATTTCGTAGCAACGACGCGTCGCGGCGTAGGAAAGCAACGCAGCGGCGCTTGTACAGCTTATACTATGCGTGTTTGAGCAGCGCTGCTTTGAGAATTTTCCTATATACGCCAGATAGGAAGCTGCCGGCCCCTGTTCTAGACGAAACGTGATCATGTTTGGGAAACCTTGACCTGCTTGTGTTCATATGTTCATTTCATTTGATGTTGATTTCTTGGAAATTATTGAACTATAATTTCTCCCCCACCTTGAGACGGCTAAAACTAGCACTTCTGACGGAAAGATTTAGCTCAGCTTAGGACGTATGTTCGACGTATGTAAAATGTCTAGACACAGCCCCAAAGGGCCAAAGTCGAGCCTCTCCCAAATCTCTTGGCTTGTGCGCTTCTAATTTTCGCAAAAGAGAAAAGGACCTACAGTTTAACGCCGAGTCCGAACGGCAGTTTGAGAAGCTTTTGCATGGCAAATTACTACAAAGCTGGCGCCAACAGCAGAGAAGGGTGACCGGGTGTAAAGTTTATTCAAAGAAAAACTTTTGTTAGAAGACGGACTGCGGTCGCGCATTAGTCGCTGAGCCACCGGACGGCTGGAATAATCGAAAAAAACGAGACTTATTAAAGGATTTTTGAACAAATTAACATTCAAAGCGTAAGCTCCGAGACAAACAATAATCTAAAACAAAAAAAACCTAATGAAAAATAAAATAAGTTAAATTGAATTGCGGGACCACATGGGCGTCGAGGTAGGCGTGGTCGGATCGGTTAAAAACTTTTTCCGCATGTTATTCTGGTTGTGGTTATCAAATTCACCAATTTTCAACTCTGTGGCTGCATTTGTCGACTTTATGCCAAAAATTTGGAAATCCAGCCCACTGTGCAATGTTCGAGTCCGCGTAACTTGGATTTAAGTTTTCGGATTGGGGTTTATAACCCGGGTTCCGGTAAAGTTTTGTTTTTATTTCTTTCAAATAAAATTTTCTCAAATGTCGTATATTTGGATTGTAAAACTGCGGGAGTGGATTCCATGTATAACCCAACACACTCTCTAAAAGTCGTGCACAACATGAACGAATGAAAAAGCAGCTATAAAAGCAGCTTCATTATCACTAAGTAGTAAAATTTTTAGGAAAATTAATGAAAGTGTATCTTGGAATTCAGGATATTAGTAAAAACGTTGAATCAAAGCTTATGCCTGATCTTTAAGTGAAGAATTCAGTCGGTTATGGGGAAAGTAAATTCTTTAATTGATATGTTGTAGTAAGATTGGTGGCAAATGTCTTTAAAGTCGCTGACTGATTTTTAAAATTTTTTATTCTTTTTAAACTTTTCAGGAAAAAATACATTTGCTTATCGTAATTACATTTCGAATTAACGTTGCAAACCGTCTCGGAACCGATCATCAAAGAACCGTATTGGCTCGTGTCTTGGTGATCCTTGAACACAACCCTTGAAATTAGGGACCACCCCAACCATCATCCGAACAGGACCGCTACTTTTTGAGAAAAAATTAGGGTTCAAATCAAGTCGGTGCATCAAAATCAAACAGAAGGGCAGTCGAGTATTTTATTGCGCATTTCTTTTAACGAAGAATTACGGTTTGGGTTGCGAGAAACAGGAGGGCTGAGCGTTGCCCATGGCTGATCTAGTGGAAAAGTTCCGCTAAGAAAGTGTTAATGTTTCAGAAATTGAAGTAGGTATTTTTTGTGGAAACTTTCCTAGATCTCATTTTTGCTTAACCAGGTTATTTACTAGTCTCTCGGTTTTTCCCGGCATGTGAGGTCCTAGCCTGTGGTGAACCATACTTTAACCGCCCTTATAAGTTAATGATCTTTGCTTCCTATTTTCCTTACTTAACGGTATTTAAATCGCCTTTGTCGCCCTTAGCCCTAAAATGTCTAGTATTAACTACGCATAATTATAAAATCAGCCCTGTCTCCTTAATAATTTACTATTCGCCAAATTGCCTTAAAACCAAGGTTACAATTTAAGTTCAAAAACATCGTCCTTGATTTTAACATTTAAAAACCCACTAATAAATAGTATTTTAGATTTATATGAAAAAAATCATTCAAAATTATAATGGCCAAAGAAAAAACAAATATATTTAATAACACTGTGCAAGTCGAAAAAAGACACGACCAAACTCGACGGATCCCCCCTATTTCGGGTTCTAGGAAGTCGAACTGCAGCATTACTTTTTTGAGTTACCACGAGCCTTTCATACGATTTTTTTTTAAGTTTTTTATCAATACATATTTTTGTTTGAAGCTGGTCCTTAAGTTTGACAACGGGTTCCCGCCTCTGAACCTTCTATAAATTTAAAGAACTTTGGAGCCCCCTTAAAATTTCGAAAGTTTAAACAAAAATATGTTCAATTTAAGATTCGAGCTTAGTTTAAGTTAATCATTAGTAATATTATCAATAAACTTTAATCAGTGCCGTCTCTTTCGATAAAACAAAGTTAAGAGTATAAAAAGCCCGCTCGACTGATAATTGCGATGCAGAAATACGACATTTTTAAGTTCTTTACGATGGTTAATAAAATGGTAATGATGAAATTAAACTTTCAAACAACAAAATTTTGATTTAATCCTTGAATTTCTAAAAAGAACACTGCTATATTTGTCGCTTTTCATTATTTTCTAGCTGCTTAATAAAATATTCTACTTCATCTTCATCAGAAGCGTTATGTAGCTTTGCATACTTTTTTGGATCTAAGGTCAAAAATATTCGATTTCTCGAGTTCAAAAATTCAGATGAATGAAATGGGATTGAATTTTAATTTATATATGTACTAACATTTAAACATATTTATCTTTTATCTCTGAGATCTGTTTGTTCATACGGACAGACGGACGGACAGACAGACAAGAATATATATACTTTATAGGGTCGGAGATGCTTCCTTCTGCCTGTTACATACTTTTGCACAAACTTAATATACTCTGTGTACCTCTGGTACAGAGTATAACAATTTAATAGAAAACTTATTTTGAACCGATCGATCCAGGTAAGGTTCGTGTTCGGATGGGAAAATTTGGCTGTTCAAGGCATGGATTTTTTCACTACATTTTTAGGAAAACATCGATTAATATCGTTTTATAAATTTGTGTGGAATAAATACTTAGTGCATACTATTCATCTACTAGATGGCACTACTAGATGGCACTATCTGTCACAAAAATCAGTGTAGGAAGCTAAAGATGATTAATTGGCACTTAAGTAAAAAGGAGCATATTGACCAGTTTTACTAAACATAAGCTCCGAATCCATAGAGGGATACATAAATAATGCATAGCGCAATTGGCCATTTCTTCGAATTCCTGTCCATATATCGGAAAATTAAAATCGACTTGTTATTAAAATCCATGCAGATTACTTAAGAGGAGATTTACACCTATACGTTTGGATAAATCGTTTTTTTTTTTTTTGAGGTCTTAAGAACACCTGGTGAAAACGACAAGGTAATATCTTGATAAATAAGAGAGTTACAGCCGAAAAGGTAAGCGGGTCGTCTCTGACCCGACAGTCATTACTAAATTTTCAAACGCGTTTTTCTCAAAACCACGTTTTTCAAATCGGTACCCAAAATTTCTCCAAAACCAATGAACCGATTGCCTTGAAACTTAGGATTGGAGCTTGTGCTTTATTCTATACATATTTTCAGTAGATGTCAGAGAATTTTTTTCCTTCCTTAGTTTTTTTTTTATAAACCAAATAATTATTAATTGTTGTCCCAAATCTCATTACTTATGTTCAAACATTCGCCATTTTGTCATAAATCGATATTTTCAAAATGACAACTATGAAACTACTAAATTAAAGTATCTATTTTAATAATCTTTCTGGTTTTTTGCTTTCTGATGATTTTTCAAGAAACGCCAGTGGGTACCGTGTACGATGATTTTTTGACGGCGCTTCAAGGAACATGCGATATCTCGAAATATTTTCAATATTTTTTAATAAACAAAAATTTAACCTATTTTTAAATGAGAATACTTTCATTTAGTTTAAACTCCGATCCGAAATTTAATATAGTTATTCCTACAAGCAAATCTCAAAAATAACCTTTTGGCCTCCAGTTATATCACCCTAAAGACAATTCTCTTCAATACTTCAGTGATAAAACTGACTTAAAAATTGCTGTATTTTTATAGAGGCATCGTCATGGGGATTGTAACTTCTTTTTGCCAACTTGACTTCCATAAATGACACAAAGAACCCAAGAAAGGGTTCGTAGTGAGAATTGCCTTTATTGAAATCATTGGGTGCTTTTTTTATACTCTGTAGAGGGTATTTTAAAATTGTCCGGATGTTTGTAATGCATTGTAGGAAGCATCTCCAACCGCATAAAGTATATATATTCTTGATCAGCACGACGAGCTGAGTTGACTTAGCCCTGTCCGTCTGACTGTTTCTAAGCTAACTCCTCCGTCAGTTTGAAAGCTATCTTCACAAAACTTTGCACGAAGTCTTTTAGTACTTATACGCTGAAAATTTGTCGGAACCGGCCGAATCGGATAGGATCGGTCGAAAAACAAGTTTTAGTGGGACAATTTTTTTTTGTTTTCAATTGAAACGCCTCCAAACATTGTAATTCTAAGTTTGCAATGCTTTCCCATGATTTCACTAAGTTTGGTCTAAATCGGACATCTATATAGTATAGCTGTCATAGAAAAGTAGAGTCTGAAAAGTAGTCTTAGTTAGAAAAACATTTTTGTTTTCAATGGAAATGTCCTCAAAATTGGCATGTATTTGTTGTAAGTGCTCCCACACGATTCTACAAAGTTTGGTCAAAGTCGGATGACTATAGCATATAGCTGCCATAGGAACGATCGTTCGAAAAACTAGTTCTTGCGAGAAAAACTTTTTTGATTTTATTGAAAACGTGGCATATATTTATTTATATACTTTTACTACAATTCTACAAAGTTTTGTCAAGATCGGATGACTATAGCATATAGCTGCAGTATGAATGATCGGTCGAAAAAGAAGCACTAGTGTGAAAAGCTTTCTTGGTTTTAATGGAATTTCCTTCACAAAATAACATGTTAGTTTGTTATGCTTTTCCAAGATCCCACTAATTTTGGTCGAAATCGGACATCTATAAAGTATAGCTCCCATAGAAAAGGAAGGTCCGATAAGTAGTCTTGTTTAGTAAAACAAACTGCAAGGGTATACAAAACTTCGGCCGAGCCGCAGGTCCTATAAATATTTCAAAATTTTTTGCAGCTTGCTTAAGCTTGCGTAATTACCCAAAAACAAAAAAAGCAAACGAGTTTGACCCATGATACAATAATTACAAGGTAGCGCACTAAGCTGATCCGATAATCTCAGTCGGCCTTCATTCGATGATTCAAAGGTATACAGCCATGCTCCGGTTTTCACTTAATTTTGCGAATTGCGATTTAAACAAATTCGTACGATTTCAATTTACAGCGCTCCGAAATTCGCAAGTTTTTGGTATCGATAATGTTTCATTCCCAACTTGTTTTGTGTCATTTCACATAACAAAAACAGCACATGAGCACCTATCGATAGACATTTATCGATATATACCATGGCCAAATCGCAAATTGTTGTTATTGTGAGCTGTTTTCCCCCTTGTTCATTTTCGTGCGTCTCTATTAAAAAATTGTTTTAAATATACTCTTAACGCGAATTGAGTAGGAGAGTCCGTAAGAATAATCTTAAAATGTTAACGAACTGAATAAAAATAAAATATTTCCGTGGGGTGTCTGTTTGTACATCAACCTATAATTTATATTTACTTTCCATTTCACGGACGCAGATGTCGCGCGTTTAAAATCGTCAAAACTTTGCGATTTCCGAATGTCGGAACACCAACTTCTACGATTTGGCGATGAAATCGCAAAGTTTTTGCGAATGCGAAAACGGGAGCATGGCTGATAGTCTCGTATATCGAACTGATATGGTCTCTTTCTATTTCCCGGTGAAGGCCGTAACTTCTATCGAATGCTGTCAAAAATGAAAAACATCGACTTTGTGACCCTGGTTTTTGTGTGTGTTCCAGCCCTGAGGTTCGATAAATTATCGCGCATGCGAAAAGGCACTTCGGGTTGCGCTACCTTGTAATTATTTCGTTCATACCTTTTGCACGAGATTCGAAGGCGTCTCTACACCAAGCAGTGATGGAAACTTTTCGATTTTTGTCAATTCTCAAAAATAATATCGTTGTTTCTTACGCAAGGAATAAATCGATTGATCGATTCGAGAATCTTAGACAATTTCATCAAATATTTCTCTCGATCGACCAGGATACATTAGCTTTACAATAACTTAGTGCACTATATTATTCGGTTCGATATACTTAGTCACTGTTACATAATTATGCCGACGCACTTGTAGCTCTTTAACACCGATTAAAATTGGTCCGGAAAGAAAAATTGGACCATACTTCTTTCAAGACAATTTTGGAGCCGTCGAAACAGTCAATTAAGCGCTCTGAAGCATACCTATTACACAACTGGTCACCTTCACCAGTTTATGGCGTAAAGCTGTGAATCAAGCGGTTGTGAAAAGCTTATCAAAGCTTTCGTGTTCTATATTCTACGGTTCGATTACTTTTGAATAATGCAAATTTTGACAATAGCTTAAAAAATATTTTGACAGAATTCGAATAAACAGAATCCACAAAAGCTAATGCGATATTTGAGTTAGTTGAATAAAATGTAATGTAATGTAAAATAGCTTGACACAGCCCCAAAGGGCCAAAGCCGAGCCTCTCTCAATCTCTTGGCTTGTGCGCTTCTAATTTTCGCACAAGAGAAAGGGACCTACAGTTTAACGCCGAATTCGAACGGCAGTTTGAGAAGCTTTTGCATGGCTAATTACAACAAAGCTGGCGCCAACAGCAGAGAGAGGTGACCGGGTGTAAAGCTTATTCAAAGAAAAAACTTTTTCCACGACCACTTGCACCTCTTTATCGAAGTCGGAAATGTGAACAGGCCTGTCCATTTCGAGTTTTAGGTTCACACTTCAACTTCAAAGCGAAATAAGGGAAGTACGATTTGTTAGGGATATTGAGTTTCAAACAGGGCCCAAAAAAATTACCGAAGGGTTCGGCGGTTCGAACCAGAATCAAAGGTTAAAGTTCCGAAATTTGAGGTTTTACGGTGAAGGTTTTGTTTGGGAATAGAGTTATCCCATGCTTTACACAATATTAATACATAAAAACAATACGCTATTATGGGTAGAATTTGTACAGAACTTTCCTACTGATTTTACCGAGGCTGTCACCCAAAACCGACTAGAAATCTAAAAAAGTGGCTAGGCAGTGAACCGATCCAAAATTTGAGGTTCGGAACAGTTTCAGGTTAAGCTTTAATTTCTAGAGGGGTTCGGTTCGAAACCGGTTTGTAGCGGTGGCTTAATACCTTAAAAACTGACCAAAAATTGGCAAACTTTGAAAAAAAACGAAGAATCACGGTACACATTCTCAATTTTTCCGTATAGGCAAGAGCATAACAGCATGGAAGCTCTTTAAAAGCCACACAATCAAATATTCCTTTGAATAGAAAATACCATTATTGTCGTTAAACACTTTCCCTAACGTTCGAATTTCGGTAAATCGCACTAAAGTAATAATAAATTGTTGTGTTGTTTTTTGGGTGAATCGAATTGACTTTGGCCACACTTTAGCGGAAATGCAACAAAATATTAAATTAACGCACTCTCACTTGTTTACGTATACGTAACTGAATTTCACAATGTAAACACTCTCATTCTCTCAAGTTGTTTCCTAACGGTTGCTGCTCCCCCTTCCCCTGTTTCTGGTGTAATATTGCACTCACCTGGCGCTGAGTGCCTGACGATAGATCTCCAACATGACAGCCTCGTGTAGCATCATTTTGTCTAATATGTAATTTAACGGGGGGTGGTGGTGGGGGCGGGGTTAGTTCTTAAATTTCGGTAATTAATTACCCCGCCAGACTCTCACATTGATGGGTTGATTTTGTGTTCACTACGCGAAACGCACTTAAGGCAAATAAATATAAAAAAGTATTTTATTTTCGTTCACTAAATAAATTCTTGGGCGACTTTGAGTCTCCCTCTCCTGTACGAGTGTGTGTGTGTGTGTGAGCGTGTGTCAGTTTCGTGTTGAGCTTCTATCAAAAACACACACGTCAAATAAATCAAATGTCACAATGGTTGGCGCGGGTGTTGAGGGGATGGCCTGATGACGAACGCGGTTGCAAGAGTGTGTGTGTGTGTGTTGTTGTTGCTGCGGTCAAACTGCCGCCAATTCCAAGCACCACACTTCCTTCTTCTTCTGCGAGCGAGCTGTGAGTGTGTGTGTGTGTGTGTGGGGCTATTAATTTAATGATTTACTGACGGCTGGCCACAGGAATTTATTATTAAATTTCGCGCGAGTTTTGTAGTTGGCTTTTCTCTTTGGCTAATTTCGTTTCTCTGATTGACACACGCACGTTGCAACGTTACTTCAGTCACTGCGCTGCTTTGTTTCTGTTCTGTTTTTGTCACTGTTGAATTTCCAACAATGAAATTCTGCGACATGATTTCGTTCAGCGCTGCCGTTGGACTAAAACATCTTTTTGACACTGACAACGTTGAGAGCTGACAGCGACAACAGCAGCAGAACGGGTCTCGTGGCGGAGAGCGCGCAATCAAAATGAATTGTGAGAGCGCAACGAAGACGAAGTCGACGTTTTTCCCCCATTAAAATGACGTACAGCCAGCTGGCTGTACAGTGAGAGAGTGAGAGCCTGACTGCGCTGCAACCTCGGCAACCTCAGGCGCCTGCGCTGCAGCTGCAGTTTTGTTTTGATTTATGAGGCTGGAGAAAAAAGCTTCGCTTCGGATTGGGAACGAAACGAAACAGGAATGGAACAACTGCAGTGGGGCTGGTGAGAGGCACAGAGAAAGAGAGCCGAGTTGCAGTTTCAGAGAGACAGGTGTTTGTATGTTTGTATGTATGTGTTTGTCTGGCCGCTGTCTGTCTCTCTGTTTCGTGTGTGTGTGTGTGCGAGAAGTTTTGTTTGTGTTTGCAGCTGGTCAAACTGTTGTGTGGCTGGATGGGGTTGGGTGGGTGGGTTCGGTCGTCTGTGATTCTGCCAACGTCGCTGCCGCTTAAATCAAGGTTATTTATTGAAATTGAAAATGAAGCAGTGCAGAGGGGTGGGGGCAGTGCAAAATGTTAAAGAGCTTCGTCGTCTTCTTCTTCTGCTGCAAATGAGCAGCTAAAAATCCACCCCTCTCCCTGCTCGTGCCATAACACGACTATAGGAACAATTGTTGCATGCGCTGCGCTGCTTTTAGCGACCGCAGAGGCAAACGGATTCAAGGGAGGGGGTGTTGAGGACATTTGTATAAGCGGGGGTATTTTGTTTTTGGTTTTAATGGCAATACTTAAAGATATTCCACTCTTCGATTTAGCCTTTCTGTACTTCTAATTATTTTCCAATATTTGTGCGCAGCTAACCATTACGCATCTTTATGACTTTTCCTCAGTTTCTCACTCGTCACGCGTCAAGACAGAAAGAAAGACGGCAGAAGTGGGAGAGCGCGCCCTAAGATTTCTCCCCTCCCCTTGTCAGTAAACCACATTTAATTTCTCCAGGCTTTTTTATGTTTAACGGTAACATTATGTTCTGCCTGCTCTCTTTATCTCTCAGTGGAATTTGCGCGATTGACAGGTTCTCGAATATCGCGACACCTGACAATTGCGGCCAAAATGCAGCGCCAACTGAGCTGTCAGCCATCAAAAGTTGGACACGCGGCCGATTTTGGTTTTTTTTCCCGCGAATGTGTGAACTAGAAATGTATGACACAACCGAAGGTGGGGGCAGCTGTACCAGGCCCAGCCCTCCCACACATCCCCCCCTTCAACCTTTAGCACCTTCGCTGTTGCAATGTTGCACAATGCATTTAGAACGGAAGAGGGCGAGCCTTTAATAGGAAATGAGACAACAATCTCCGTTTTCATAATGATTGAGTCCTTAGGTATGGTTAATCTAGATGATATGAGACGAGAGACTGGCTAGATCTTTTGAATCAATGATCAGTCCAAGAGAGTTCGATGAGTATCGTCCGTATGGATAGCTGAGATCTTCTTACTAGGCTTGATGGATATTTAAAAATGATCGATTTTTCTTTAAATATTGAAAAAGAATAATTTTACTCTGTATCAGGGGTACCCAGAGTAAAATAAGTTTGCGCAAAAGTATGAAACAGGCAGAAAGAAACATATCCGACCCTATGAAGTATATATGTTCTTGATCAGCATCAACAGCCGAGTCGATATAGCCATGTCCGTCTGTTTGTTTGTCTGTCTTTATGAACACCTAGATCTCGGAGATTAGAAGAGCTAGAGTAACAAAATTTGATATGAAGACTGTCTGTAGGCAGATCAAGTTTATTTCAAATTTTTCACACGCCCCCACCCGCCACCTCAATTAAAAACGTTGAATAACTCTTACAATTTTGAAGATATTAGGCTCATATTTTGCCGTGTAGTGTGATTTCGAAATTTTCATAAAAATCTGATAATAAATGGCATAAAGATTATAAGAAACGTTGTGTTTTTTTTTGCGCCGCACGCGCTGTTTTCTAGCATAATGTTGAAATGTTCACATCAATGCTAATGCTCTGTTAACTAACATAAGGGAAACGGATCCGTTTTCGACATTTTCTAGAAATTTGCTCTCACTAAAACTATCGAGAATAGTCGTGCATTTTGTGGCCGAAAAAAAAAAAGATAAGTTCTCGATCCGTTTTCGGAGCCAGTTGGTTCTCGATACACGTTTTCGAGATCCGTTCTCGACACTTTCTCGGTAACGAAAACAGGTCAAAAACGGATCAGAAAACTGAATCTTTTCCGATTGAAACCCGCTTCTCTAAGGAAAATGGATTTTGAATTTTAGAGAAACTATCGTAATAACTGATTCGTTTAAGTCCCGCATCTCTAACAAAATGCCGACTTCGATTTTTAGAGAAACTTACGTAATTCTCGTAGGTCCGAAAAATACGAGAAATTGTTGGGTGGGATAAAACATTAATTCCCCTGAGTAACGCGTATATCGCGGTCGGGCATGGTCCTAAAGCTAGCCCAAGCCAATCAGAAAGTTTGCACAAAGTGTTCATAGCGTGACAACCACTTTTCATGATTTAAGAAAAAGCGGGATTACACCAAGTACTTTTGTCAACGAATGGGCTTGATTTCGGTAGACTTAGAACGATTTTTTCTTAGAGTGGCAAGGTATTTCAATATCCTCTGGACCATTATAAAACATGTTTCAAATTTAAGTCTTAAAAATTAGATTATCAATCCAATCTTTTATGCTAATTAGGCAACGGGCATTTAGAGTAAGAATCATTTCATTTAATACCTTCCGCTATGGGTTTAATTAGAGTATCCTTTTGAAAGTACGAAAACATTTTGTAAGATATCAACGCTAGCTACAAAACTATATAAAGTTGAGAGGCATCGCTGCGTATGAGTAATATCAAAAACTTTCAGCCCCGTCGTGTCCACTAAAACATAACTTTTTGAGCTTTTTTCTTTGTCTCGTTAAATATACACCATAAACTAGCGAGTCAAGGGAGTCCAGTATGACCTTAAATTTTCCATACAAAACAAAAAAGAAAGTCGGTCAAGCCCCGACTATAACACACTCTGTACCTGCAAAATGCTGCCGATCACGGTTGCGACCGGTGCTGCCCATAATTGTTTGTTTTCCTTACAACTCGACAACCGTTCATCCGATCTTTACCATTCCTTTGGCGGATCGATAAATAATTCTAATTACTAAATATGTCCAGAAGGAACGGAGATGCTTCCTTCTGCCTGTTACATACTTTTGCACAAAATTAATATACTCTTTATACCTCTGGTACAGAGTATAAAAACCAAAATTAAAAAAAAGCGTCTTAGTGTCTGCGAAATGGATTCAAAGTTTATTACTCATACGTACTGTTGCCCTTGCTTACATTTTAAAATTCTAAGCAGTTGGCCAATGCTTGGTTTGAAGTCACAAGACTTGACAAAAAGGTAGCTTGACCGTTGAAAAAATTATTTTTAGTAAAAAATCTTCACGAATTTTTCACAGTATGTTCATGGCGATCAGGAAAGTGTCATTGGCTATCAGGCCTGTTCCGGTTTTCACATATTTCTTCGATTTCAAATGAAAACAAAATCGAACGATTTGCAATTCGAGTGTTTCATTTCCAAATTGTTTCCGTTGACTACACTTTCACCTTAATCAACTGGTGAATCAAAACAATCCAATAAATAATCACTCAAAATAGTTGATAGTAGTTGAACATGTTTAGTTGAATATGTTTGAATGTGTTTAAAATGTCGTTTCAATTTTTAAGGGCATTTTATTAACATTTTCCCAGCGTTTCATAAACAAGTGAAAACCAGAACAGCTTTAACAAAATATGTGAATTCGATTTGGATGGCACGTGGCAAAATCGAAGCTGTTCATAAAAATTATTAATTTTTTTATTAAAAATAATTTTTAAGGGAATGTAAAATTGCAAAAAGTATCTAAAAACACTAAACATTGGTACAAAATTATCTTTAAGCCATTAATTTGACGCCTTTATGTACAAAATCGCATTTACTTTTGAATTCATCGGCTCCAAGCAATGTGAATTCAAATCGAGTAAATCTATCGAATTGTGAAGACCGGAACAGGTAGCCAAATCGAATTCGAGCAAATTTAGTGAAAGTGAAAACCGGAACAGGCCTGTATGTCTCATGTCTGTGTAATGGTCCAAAAACCGCGAAATTTGAAAAATATACAGTTCATAAGATTGCAATGAAACTTTGGGGAATGAATTGAACGCTTGCCCAGGAGGGTTTCTAAGTTGAAGAAATTTGCGGAAAATGGTCCAAAAACCGCGAAAATTGCAAATTTTACGGTTTCGGTAAAACTTTGGGGGATGGTTCGACGCTTGCCCACGAAGGTTTCCAAGTAAAAGAAATGGTCGCAAAATGGCCCAAAAACCGCGAAATTTGAAAAATTACACCGTTCATCCGATTGCAAAGAAAATTTGGGAATGGTTGAACGATTGCCCGGGAAGGTTCTAAGATAAAAAAATTTGCGGAAAACGGTCCCAAAACCGCGAAAGTTGCAAAATTTACGTTTTCGTTAACACTTTGGGAAGATTTTCAAGTAGAAGAAACCGCGAAATTTGCAAAATGTTCAATTGTTAGGATTCTGATTTGAAGAAATGTGTGGGAAATAGTCCAAAAACCGCGAAAATTCAAAAACTATACCGTTCATTTGATTGCGATGAAATTTTGGTCAATGGTTGGATGCTTGGCCAAAAATCGCGAAATTTGAAAAATAACCTTATGAGTATTTATTAAAGCGCTTAGTGCTTATATTACAATGCAAGCGTTAGTAAATGGAAGCTGAAGATTACACGGTCAAAAATATTGCGAAATTTTTAAGTTTTTGATTTGAGCCTGGATTATTGTGAAGATTTGATGGACGGCAATTGTAGATGGGTAAATAAAAGGTATAAACCAAACGGTCAAAAAAGTCACGAAATTTGCAAAATATTCATGAGTTTAGATTATCATGAAGATGGTTAAATAAAGAAAAAGAACGAACGGTCCAAAATGTTTATGGCAACTTGCAGCCAACTCATAAGATACATAAGGACCCGGGCGAAGCCGGGTGTTCAGATAGTATTAAAATAAATATAAAAATGTGAAATAGTACATTACTGCACAATTTCTACTCGTCTGCGCTTGTTATTTCTTGAGGAAACCGATTATTTTCGGTACTCTAAGAGGCTACAGGATACCTATTAAGTGAGGCGTCAAACGAACTAATCTTGAGCTGAAGTGCTGAGCATCACAGTTGCTGCTGTTGTTTATACGGTGCTGCTTAGTCTGCATTTACACGATGCAGTTTCCTTCATGAAGTTTTTGCTTGTAGGGAAGAGGTGTAGGGGGCGGTAGATGCAGGCAAAGCTTCATGGCCAGCAAGGCAATAAAGTTTTTCGATTGTGTTCCCTTGCCTTGGTCCGATAGATTCAATGCAGGGCTGAGTTTTTAGTTGATCGACAAGTTGACCGATGAAGTGCGGCAATTTTTGAACTGTCTCACAGCAGCTCATTTAATTTAAAACCATTGACAGATGCGACTTAAATAGCTCGTTTCGTCACTTCAATTGCAGCTTTTAATAATTTTTCTTTACACTGACTCATTTTTGTTATTATTTAATAACAGAAAATCAACAACGGTGGCGATTACTCTCAATCGATAGCTTGGTTGCATTGCGATAGTAATCGGAATGTAAGAACAAAGCGAAAAATAGGGGAAAGTTAACTTCGGATCTGCGAAAGTTTTGTATACCCTATGCACCGTTGAAAACAAAAAAGATTTACTTTTCTATGGGATCTATACTATATAGATGTCTGATTTCGACCAAAATTGGTGAAATCATGGAAAAGCATAATACACTGTTAATTACGAAATTTGGAGGCGATCCCACTTAAAACAAAAAAGTTTTCCTCACTAGAACTTCTTTTTCGACCGATCATTCATACTGAAGCTATATTCTGTATTAGTCCTATGATTATGATAAAACTTTGTAGATCTGTGTAAAAGTATATAAAATAAGTGTATGCCAATAATAAGGCCGTTTTCATTAAAAACAAAAAAGTTTTTCTCACTAGAACTAGTTTTTCGACCGATCGTTTCCTATGGCAGCTATATGCTATAGTCATCCGACTTCGACCAAACTTAGTGAAATCATGGGAAAGGATAGTAAACTAAGAAATACGTACTTTGGAGTAGTTTTTCGACCGGTCGTTCCTATGGGTGCTATATGCTATAGTCATTCGATACGGCCGGTTCCGACAAATGTGCAGCGTATTTGTACCAAAAGACTTCGTGCAAAGTTTGGTGAGGATAGCTTTTAAAATGACGGAGGAGATAGCATAGAAACAGACGGACAGGGCTAAATCAACTCAGCTCGTCATGCTGATCAAGAATATATATACCTTATGTGGTCGGAGATGCTTCCTTCTAAGCAGAGATTTTCATGAAGCAAACTGCACCGTGTAAAAACGGACTTACTGATATTTTTCAAGGTAAAATATGATTGTTGCAGACGAATTATTTGCTTCTTAATATTATGGAAAGCCTTACTGGGAACCCCGCTCGTGGACCAAGCGGACTCCAACCTGCGAGTCATGTTAGTGGCACTTTCCGAAATGGTCAGACCTTAACATCTTGTGCCATATTATAGCGTGGATAAGACGCACCTCTTAGTTGGAAACATGCTCGCCTGGGCCTAAGTGTATCCACCATAAATCCATTTGATTTATGCTTCATACTTATTATTATATTATACTATAAGCTTCAAATTTCAATCGCAACCCAGACAAGACCAAACGTGTTCTTATGTTTCTTTGTTCTCCAGAAATTTTAAATAAACCAAAACTGGTGTGGGTCTTGAAATGTATAAGGATGTCCTTAAGATTCCTTAACGAATCATTCTAAAGTAAATTTTGAACATGATTAAAATGATACAGTTTTGAGTCGATTTTAGATCGAAAGCGATTTGTAGAACACATAGAATAAGTAGCATTTTATAAATGGTTCCACAATCGTGTGATATGGTGCTGTGCAATGATATGCCATATCATTCGTGTTCAAAGGAAGGTAAGTTTGAATCCCATACCATGCTAAGAAAATTTTTAAATTTTTGTAAGGGAAGAGGAATCTTTATAGGAGAAAATTAATTAAAATTAATAATATGGGTAAGAAATAAATATTTTAAAAACACTTCAAATTCATTTATTGTATTGATTTAGGATATCGAATATGGGTGTTGGTGGGATGTTAAAGAAAATTTGTGTAGTAACCCTGCAGTAAACAAAGAAAACAAGTAAGGGAGCTGAAGTCGAGTGCCACGACTACAAAATACCCTGTTCCCTTCACTTCTTGTGTTTCCATACACATATACACACACTCATACATACACACACACACTCTAACATACGCACACACGCACGGCATGCGGCCGCGCGCGATTACTGACAATGCAAGACCCCCCCTCTGTCCCACAAGCAAAATTGATTCGTATATAACTTCGGTGTTTTTTGTCCAATCTTATTGATCTTTTCAGAATAGATAGATATTGGGCCTTACTTGATATATATAAAGTTTGGAAGGTCTATCTTAAAAATTCTGGCTCTGACAGTTTTTTTCGCTTAAAGGAGGGAGGGGGAGGAATTTTCCAAATCTGAAACAAACTCGTTTTGAATCGGGTATACACCTATCTACATGCAAAAATTTGTGGCTCTAGCTCTTATAGTCTCTGAGAAACACGCGTTCATACGGACAGGACAGACGATAGACGGACAGACGGACGGACAGACGGACATGGCTAAATCGACTCGGCTGTTGATGCTGATCAAGAATATATATACTTTATAGGGTCGCAAGTGTTTCCTTCTACCTGTTACATACTTTTGCACAACTTCATGATCCCCCTTTTCCCATTTTCAATGGGAACAGGGTATAAAAAAGGATATTAAAAAATATCCATTTGATGATTTTCGTATCCATTTTGAATGGATATGTTTTTAATATCCTTTTAATCATCCAACGGAGCTGAAAATCGTCCAAAGGATATGAAAAATGGTCATCCTCTGGCTCAGTCTCTATTTATTATAAATTTAATGAAGGCCAGTTTCTGTTTTTGCAAATAACCACGATCTTCCCTAAAATCTGCTCGTAAAGGAATTCGCAACGCACTTTATGTTCTTGGATGCCGAAAATCTGTAAAATTGCAACCCTTAAAGCCCATTTTTTAGTTTAACGACCGGAAATTTTCATATTTATATTTAAAAACAAGAAAAAATTCGGTCAAGCCTAACTATAATATACTCTGTATCTGTCAAAGTTTGGGTTAAGGTGTTCGAAGTGTGGCCCATAAAATTGTTTGTTTTCTTATAACTCGACTATCGTTTATCCGATCTGTACCTTCCTTTGGTGGATCGTTAAAGAATCCCGATTTTTATACCCTGTTTCCATTGAAAATGGGAAAAGGGGGATCATGAAGTTGTGCAAAAGTATGTAACAGGTACACCCAGAAAAATTTCTTTCTAAAAAGGGCCGAAATCGCCCTTATTTTTGCGCCTAGGGTTAACTATCTTTACTTTTAGAAAAGGCTTTCTACAAAAAATACAACTTTATTTTTCTTGAAACAAGGGTTTTGCGTTAATCAAATTTAGAAAAAAATTTCTCAAATATAGAAAGCCGTTTCACACAAAAGACAAATTTAAAAGGGGGTGGGTGGGTGGATGTGTGTTGCTGTGTTGCTGCTCTCCCCACCCACTCAGCGCGCCACACCAAGCCCACCACACCTACTTTTGCTGTGATAATTTTTTAAATACAATTTTTTTTTTATTTTATTTTTTACTTACCCTTCCTAGGATTCGAACTCAGGACCTCGGCACTCTAACACGAACGACGAACATCTTAACACTCACCGATACAACAGTGTCGCGCGAGACGGTGGCGAAATGGCAGTAAAGAATGCAATCAAGACCGGTGGTAGAATGGCAAGACATTTGCCGGGCAGCCGCCCGGTCGTGGGTTCGAATCCCGTTCAAGGCATTGACATACAAATTTTTTTTTATTTTCTCTTTTTTTTTTTCTTTTGTTTTTTAGTTTTGTTGTTTTTAAAATTTTCTATATTTTTCCGATATTTTTTTATTAAAAATTTCACCAATTTAGGAAAATTTTCTTTAATTAAGGGCAAATCCATTTTATGGCGAAATTTTCTTAAATATAATAAAAAAATTTTCTGAGTGTAGAAGAAAGCATTTGCGACCCTATAAAGTATATATATTCTTGATCAGCATCATCAGCCGAGTCGATTTAGCCATGTCCGTCTGTCCGTCCGTCCGTCTTTCCGTATGAACGCGTCGATCTCAGAGACTATAAGAGATAGAGCCACAAATTGTTGCATGTAGGTAGGTGTATACCCGATTCAAATCGAGTTTGTTTCAGATTTGGGAAATTCCTCCCCCTCCCCCCTTTAAGCGCAAAAAACTGTCAGAGCCACAAGACCCTCCAGACTTTATATATATCATGTATCTATTCTGAAAAGATCAATAAGATCGGATAAAAAACACCGAAGTTATATACGAATCAATTTTGCTTGTGGGAGAGAGGGGGGTCCTGCATTGTCAGTTATCGCGCGCGGCCGCATGCGCGCATGCGTTTGTGTTTATCTTGGAGTGTTTTTTTGTGTGTGTGTGTGTATGTAAAGGAAATCACACGAAATCAAGGGAACAGGGTATTTTGTAGTCGGGGCACTCGACTGCAGCTCCCTTACTTGTTTTAAGTTGTAAAATTAGTTACGTTTTTAGTGTCAGAAAATAAGATTATTAACTAATCAATTTAATAACATATTTCATTGGACAAGCCAATGCAGAGGTATATTTTACGAATTAATAAATTTTTTCAAGCGTGCCAAGTACGTTTAACCGTATGCCCAACCAATATGTCTATCACAAGAGGATCAAAGTATGACACCTCGACCGACTCGAAACCAATACCGAGGGAACAAACATATCCGGTAGCTCGTCAGGATAGAACTATAAATGATACTTACCATGGGATTCAAATACCTGATGTTTACCGTTGGCTAGAGGATCCCGATGCACCGGAAACGCAAAAGTTTGTGAGCTCTCAAAATAGCATTAGTCGACCTTATATCGAAAATTGCGATGAATGGGAGCAGATCCACCAAAAGATTACGAATTTGTGGAACTACCCCAAATTTGGCTGTCCCATGCAATTTGGCAATTACTATTATTTTTTCCGAAATAAGGGTCTACAAAATCAAAGTGTTTTGTATCAGCAGGAGCAATTGGGCGGCGAATGCAAAGTGTTTCTTGATCCCAATGGCTTAACCGATGATGGGACTGTGGCTTTGATGCTCAAGACCTTCTCCGAAAATGGTCGTTATATGGCCTATGGCTTAAGTGAAAACGGTTCAGATTGGAATAAGATACGTATACGAGATGCTGAAACCGCTAAAGATTATGAGGAAGTCTTAGAAAAGATCAAATTCTCAAATATAGCCTGGACCAAAGACAATAAGGGTTTCTTTTATGGCCGCTATCCGGATCAGGAGGGTAAAACAGATGGTTCGGAGACCAAACAAAATGAGCATCAAAAATTGTATTATCATCGTTTGGGTGAAAGTCAGGAAATGGATACATTAGTGGCCGAATTTCCCGAAGACCCCAACTGGCGCATACAACCGGAAGTCTCGCATTGTGGCAAGTATTTGATACTCTCGATCAATGAAACGGTGCGTGATAATTTGCTGTACTATGCGGATTTGAAACCTGAACAATCCATAACCTCGAAGCTGGAGATTAAGCCCATAGTAGAGGAATTTGAGGCGGACTATGAATATGTCACGAATGAGGGCTCCAAATTTTACTTTCATACCAACAAAAATGCCCCCAACTACCGTCTGGTTATCATAGACCTTGAGAAACCTGCCGAAGAGCATTGGACCACTTTGATAGCTGAAGATGAAAAAGACGTTTTGGAGTGGGTCAAGTGTGTTCATCAGGATAAGCTTGTCCTTTGCTATATACGCGATGTGAAAAGTGTTTTGCAAGCAAACGAATTGAAAACTGGAAAGTTAATACGGAATTTTGATTTGGATATTGGCACAGTTGTGGGCATGTCGGGGGAGAAGAAGTTATCCGAAATTTTCTACAACTTCTCGTCGTATCTAAGTCCAGGAATTATTTATAGATATGATTTCGCTAATCCGCAACAAGAGCCAAAGGTATTTCGCGAAGCCAAACTAAAGCTGGACGGTTTCTCTCGAGAGAAGTATTTGGTTGAGCAAGTGTTTTACCAGAGCAAAGATGGCACCGATATTCCCATGTTTATAATACGCAAGAAAGGAAACGCTATCGAACCGCGTCCCTGTCTACTGTATGGCTATGGAGGATTCAATGTTAGCATGCTACCTACGTTCGGAATTACAGGTAGAAAACGTGAAAGTTGTAGAAGCGATCGGTTTGAGTATTTACCAATTGACCTCGTCCCAATTCAACTCTCTTTTCTTCACATGAATCATTCATTGTTCGAATCATTTAATAATTTTTGCCAACCCCCCTCCCAGGTCTCATGTTCATCGACACCTTCGATGGTGTGCTCGCCTATCCGAATCTTCGTGGCGGTGGTGAATACGGCATCAAATGGCACAATGCCGGCCGTTTGCTAAATAAACAAAACGTTTTCGATGATTTCCAATCGGCTGCGATCTATCTAACTGAACATAATTACACCACCAAAGATCGCCTGGCCATACAGGGTGGCTCGAACGGTGGTCTTCTTGTGGGCGCTTGCATCAATCAGCGTCCAGACTTATTTGGTGCCGCTGTCGCTCAGGTTGGTGTCATGGATATGCTCAGATTTTCCAAATTCACCATCGGACATGCCTGGTGCTCGGACTATGGTGATCCCAGCGAGAAGGAGCATTTCGAGAATCTTTATAAATATTCACCATTGCACAATGTTCGGACGCCGGAAAATGAGTCGCACGAATATCCTGCTACGCTTATATTAACGGCCGATCACGATGATCGTGTCAGTCCTTTGCATTCATTGAAATTTGCTGCCGCTTTGCAGGAAGCTGTGCGTGCTTCGAAGTATCAGAGAAATCCCATTCTATTAAGGGTATATACCAGGGCTGGTCATGGTGCGGGCAAGCCAACATCGAAAAAAATACAGGAGGCAACCGATATAATTGCATTCTTGTTGAGAAGCCTGATAACTGATAAGGTTAATCTTAAATAGGTCAATGATGATGTTAAGTTGAAATGGAAAATTAATTGTGAAAAGAAATTGCAGTCAAAGTATAGAAACAAATTTTAATCAATCTTCTAAAGCAACGAGTTGTTACAAGTTAATGCAATTCATATATGGCTATATCTTCACTCATGTAAATTACACAATTCTGCAACAAATAATTTGACAAGGAAACGGCTAGCCAAATATTTTCAAACAATTTCGTCAGTGCTATCTGCTAACGAAAAAAACAGATACACTCTTTGAACGGCAAACTTTGCTATTGCTTCTCTCGTGCTTTCTGTTTAATGGTTCTACATCAGGCCTGGCCAGCCATGGCCCCTGGGGCCCGAAGTCACTGGCAGATTCACACCTAATGCTTGCCGAAGTCCATCATCACTGTGCAGTGTTGCCATTTTAGCTATTTAGTTGCTAGATCTAGCATTTTTGAAAGTGGAAATGCTTATAAATTTTTGGAAATGCTATTAGCTATAAATCTAGCAACTTTAAAATAATGTTTAGCTATTTCTAGCAATTTTTAAATTTTTAAGCCGAAGTTTGAAACCTTTACTATAGAACTTCCCCCGAGTAAAAACTCTCAGAAGTGAATTTCAGAGTGATAATTATATAATTTAAGGCATAATCATTAGAAATTGCTTTAGTTCATGAGTGATTTCGGTAGAGATTCATGAGATTTAGTACTCCACTTTATGGCTAAAAAGCATTGTCTGTACTAGATTCATGTCCGAAGAGCAAGTAAATGAAGCCATGTTTTTAGTACCAACTTTTCAAATCATCGCTAATTTCAGTACTGATTCGATACTGACCCCCTGAAGGGTTCTATCTACAGTAGTGATTGTCCAATGAAAACATTCAGGTTGTCTTCAATCTTTATATTCTTTCAAGGAAATTGACAACTATGAATTGTCGCAAAATATTTTGTTTCATTATAATGAGCAAAAAACTCAAATATTGCTGATATGGACGAAGTTACTAAATTTCGTTACATAATTCTCAGTACTGAGATCAGCATTTTTTGACCTTTCAGCTTTCGTTATACCTAGATTTGGGTTCGGCTCGGACTCCAAACAAAAAGGGAGATTGTGAATTCGGCTGGGGACTCAGTCCTTTTTGAAGAATTTGTTAGTCTTAGCACCTTCAAAAGTAATTTTGGTAATAATCAAGTACAGAAACCAGTGCTTAAAAAATTCTAAAATAATTCTTTCGATACACCGCAAATTACGGAGAATTAACATGCAAAAAATTTGCGGCGGTCATTCATGGTTTCTTTTAAAATTAATATTGAAGCTTGCTGATGCTGTACCGAAATTATGTATGTGCTTTACTATACTAGACAATTACCGTAATTTTTTAAGTTATTGTTAGATTTTAGTCTTAAAAACACTTTTTTTCAATTTTTAGCTATTTCTAGCAATTTTTTGCGCAAATTTATCAGCTCTTGGATCCCTTATTTTGGCGGTTTGCAGACCTCGTTTAAAGTATTTTTGTATTCGAAACTTATTACAAGTTAATTTTTTACTAGTATCTGTTGGACTTCAGTCCGAAAACAACAGTTTTTTAAGTTCTTATTTTTAGCTATTTTTTTTAGCAATTTTTTTTATTTCTAGCAATTTTTTTTGGAAAATCTAGCAACTTTTGAACCTCATTTTTTGGCAACACTGTCACTGTGTGTCAGAGAGGGACAGATATAGTTTTCGGTGCTCTCTATTTGGGCAGGCTTGTTCTACATAAGAGATACACACGAAGCTGTCTTACGATAACAGCTTGATGGGGACTATTTCGTTCGGCTCTCAGCAGCTGAGCATAAGCAACCGAGCAAATCGACTCAAGTGTCAGCTCAAAGTGTCTTTTTTTGTAGCTGTTGTGTTAGAAGCACACTGGCACGCATACACACTTGCAGTTTACTGAAGTACAACGCGGGCCAAAAGAAGTCATCCGATGTTGTTTGGCTTTCATTTTTTTTTCTAAATAAAAAACGTATATTCTGTTTTTGATTATATTTATTTGAACCTTTAGAATTTTATTGGTTATTTCGAGAAGATGACATCGGCCAAATGGGCGCCGTTACAATTGATTGCCATGCGGGCTCGTTTTATTTCATCACTTCGGCAAGAACTTAGTGTGAATGTTGTCCTTGAGGTGCTTCCAAGGTTTCTGTAAAATTTGTTAAAAAAAACAAAAAAAAAAAAAAAAAAAATTAAAAATGAAATATTTAGTGGTAAAAAAAAAACAAAAAAAAAAAAAAATATAATGTTGGGGGTGTGGTTTTTTTTGTTTGATTCCTGTGCTAGATATTATTGCCAGGTACAATTGGTTTTAAAAGGTGACAGTAATAATAATAACACACACTATGGCGGAATTTCGACAGGTGCACCTCTAGCTGTGCTCTTAGCTAGCTCGCCGGATGGTCGGGGTTCTTCCTACTCTTCCTGTTGTGCCATACACACACATTCATAATGATTTTTAGGTGCACATAAAGTCCGAAGGGGACCTTCTAATGAAGAAAAATAACTAATTTCAAAAAAAAAAAAAAACTTCCGAAATGGTTGATCCATATATGGTCACTATAAGAATCCATCAGATTCAGGGGATTTAGATGTTGCTTTTCCCCTTTCTCGACCCACCCTACCTAGGCAATGCAACTGAAAGTTGTATTGGCCCCTTTTTATTTTTAATACGTGTTCATATTACCCTCCCTAAATCCCAACAGGCTTTACTCAGGACGAATTAGAAGTCACTTAGTTCATGTTTAAAATTCACAATACTGCTTTAATGATACTAAATTCTTCATTTCCATAAATCATGTTTCGAACAATAAGCTTAATGTAATTTTTATGGGCCGTAGGCTTACAAATTAGGTATATGGCGTTTAGATATATATATATATATAGAATAATAATATTTAAAAATGAGGGAAAGAGCTTGGTATTGGTAAGATTTGGTAAAACCTTTGTTTCGGTTCATTTAAATATAATTTTACGATTGACATGTATATATATTGCAAATTTCCAAAAGAAAATAATAATAATCCCATTTTTTTATTTGTTCATAACCTTTTACTCACTCCGTAATCCTTGAGCTCAATGATGACGAGTTGCTGGTATCTGTGGGAACCAAAACATTATAAGTATATACATGCCAAATAAAGAAAATATGATTAGAACTTCATTTTATACCTTACCAATACGAGTTCGATCAACTTAACAAATAACTTGTATCCTTACTAACTGGGTTTTAATTATATATAAACATTTTCATATTTTTTCCAAACAATTTCATTTATATAACTCTTTCAAAAAAAAAACTAATTTTTACTCAATTATGAGGAATGTAAACAAACACAGTTTTAGAAGCACTGAGCGTGGGCTTTGGGACAATGGTAATTATCATTGAAATGAGAGAGAACATGGTCATCTGTGCAGTAACCTTGAACTTGAAATTCCACATCAGCTGTTGAGCTCCCGTAGCAAAAAAAAATAAAATAAGCTCTACCCTTTTAAATAGTTAGGGCCTGTCCAACTGCACAGGTATTTTGGCCATTAGATTCAGAATATTAGATTCATGTATGACTGAAAAAATTTACGCCCGGCTGCCAAGTCAAAGGCTACGAATCATTGTTGGGTGGCTTGGCAACAACAAAAAAATTTGTATAAAAAAAAATTGGGCTCTAGGCAACTATTGCATCTGGCAGAGCATTTGAGTTGAGTTGTTCGCTGATCTCGATCTTCTTAGGCAGTTGTCTCGAAACTTGCTGGTATTAGGTTGGAGAGTTTGGGGGTCTGGGAAGCTCCGAGACCCTTCCCGACACGTTTGAAGTTTTCCCCAGGGAACGGAAAAGATGCACTTTTTCTTCACGGCCGGTATCCGAGGAGGAATGGTGATTTCTATTCCTCTTTTAATCACACTTCACTTTGACTTCCAGATATCCGTTCTATATATATATAAAACAAGGAAAAATTACCATTACGTAATTTTTTTTTCACGTTTCCACATGGCTCATACCTCTTATTTCCAAAAAAATTAAATGGTATATCCACAATGAGGGCAATTTCCCGGACCGCACGCAACAACACTGTATTTCAATAACTTTTATAATTTCAACCACTGGATAAAAAAAATTAAAGGTTAGAAAAATATATATATTTAAAATATATTTTTGTTAACCTCGAACGTTCATACGTTGGTAATCGCTGGAGTCTTTGAAGGCACTGAGTTGTGAAAGGCCGAGACTAGGTTAATTAACCCATCCAGGTCTAGGCGAGCTTTTAAGACGTTCGACAGTCAGAGCTTACGCGGGCGAATGGTCTCTTTTCTTCTTTCGGCTAGACATAGCAGGTGCGGGGACTGGCGTCAAGGCATAACTGCATTCTGGCGTGATCTGAGGCCACGACCACGTTGCTTTGAGTGGAAGCTCTCTTTCGGAGAGAAGCTATCTACTCAATGAGAGAACTTACTAAGACAGCCTCCATATGTTTTAGTTTGGCGGTCTCAATTTGGCTACTACTATTTTTAAAAGCTTATATTCTTAGTAGTAGAACCAATTTCCTTTAGCTAATGCCCTATAAATCGGCCACTACAAGATGAGGCGACCCGGGACCCTTAAATTTTTTGTTTTGGAACCACATGTCCTCCAGTCCTAATGCGTCCAATTGGGGCAAAACCCCAAAAACACACATATACGCGCACCGTCCACTGTTGTCGTTTGGCGTGAAAAAATTGCCCGAAAACGCCTCCAGCGTGAACAGCGCACCATGAAGTCACTTTGAGCGGGTGTAATGGCTCCTCGTGAATCACTCGTGGATTATGATTTTGGTCAAAAAATCTTCCATTTCGTCCTCGAGATTGAGGATGGCTTGGGCGTAGGTTACACGCGTTTGGCGGTCGACAGGCAGCAGCTGATGCACGGACTGGACTTTGTACGGGAACATGCGCAAGTCTTTGACCAAAATTCACCTTAGGGACGACCGGCTGATGGCTAATTGCGAGGCACGAACGGCGCAGTGTTTGCGCAGTCGGTGTAGGGCGGCCGGGGAATCTGCGACGGAATTCGCGCTGCGCCAACACCACAGACGAATTGTTACGCAAAAAAATAGATCTAAAATAAAAATAATAAATCTAAGGGTGTATATTTTATTAAACGCTGGTCAAAGGAATTCGATGATCCTTACATCACCAAACTATTATTTACTTCTCTTGTTCGCGTTTGGTCTCCTCAGTAAGACAAATATCAGGACCTTATAGAAAGTGTTCCTAGAAACAATTTCTTTTTAATTTGCAATGCGCGGCTTAAACTAGGATCCTCATCGCCTACTACCATCTTATGTTGACCGGCTACAATTAATAAACCTGAATTTAAGAACCGAAGAACATGTCATGGCGTAATATTCGTCCACAAGCTGATTTATGGAGATGTGGATTCGATTTTCCTACTAAGTAAGCTCCGATTTGCTGCTCCATAAGATTCACGCGATCGTATTAACCACCTCTAGCGCTACACACCTGTAGAACAAATTTCGCTCTACATGATCCTTTTGTGTATTATGTTCAAATTATAATAATTTGCATTATTTGTTGTCAACTGATTGTTCATTGTATAATAATTCGTGTAATATTTTATTGTTTTTGTCCTCTCCAAGCTCTTGAATCTGTCTTCTCCGTCCACTTGATGTGAGCCGGGGCATATCAATAAAAAACTCCCCTAACCTGGACGGGGAAGTAGATCAATATTTTGTATCCCTTTTAATTTTAATGTTGACAGATAATTGTCAACTATATTTATACAAATAAACAAAGATTTATGCAATGACCGGCCCTCTCTCTCTCTCTTTTTCCGACCTAGCATAAGGATTTTCCAAAATTGGATAGCAATTGTATAGTTCTTTTTGATAATAGAGGCTTGATATATTTCCCCAAAATTTTTGACAATGTACTTGAAAGTTTATTTGTAGACTTAAAACAAAGAGTTCGATGGTTTCCCAATTTAAGGCCCTCTTCTGGTGTAGGCTACTGAACTTTAAAAACAATACAAAATTAAAAATGTTTGAATGAGAGGTCTGTTCAACAAGTTCTGGGGCTCCAAAGTAGGGTCTTCTTACAGGTGTGTTGATGGTTCGCAGCTTTCCTGAAGTCACCATTATCGGAAAGCAAAACGTAAGGCGGAAAATCGGTTCGTATGAATCCCACTACGGCCCGAAGCAGAACCTTGGAAAAATATTGAATTTGTAAAAATGTCGGCTTTATGAAAACGAGAAATCGATTTTTGACAATTTTTTTTTGCAGTTTCCAATGATTGAGATTTAGGCCATAGCCAATTAATTCTGCGTCCATTGAGCCCTACATCATCAAAATCGGTTCAGCAGAACTCGAGAAAAGCTGCGAACCAGTTTGAAAAACTTGGCTTAGAGAAAAACGCGTTTAAAGATTTGAGTATTATGTGAATGCCTCATATTGGCAAAAACATTGCGTCACAACAATGACTATAGCTGCGAAAGTATTCAGAATTTTGAAACATTCATTTCGGATAATATTTTTGAATATCTAAGAATATCTGAATATCTAAATGAGCCTAAAAGTGTAAGAAGGTTTAAAGTAGATTCAAATTCAAATCGCCCAAGCAATAACATTTCCAATGACAAAAAAATCTTAATTGTAATGTGAATGGGTAATTCAAGTGCAAGTGCTTTAAATGTGAGATTACATCTCGTCCTTGTTTTATGTCAAACTCAAGTATCAACATGATAGATGCTTCATCTGAGCTTTGCCTTTATTTTTTATATTTATTTTTTTTTTGGCACATATTTACCACGCCCACATATCCCACAATTTGTGCAGTCGGAAAGTCAGTCAGGTTGTTGCAACATTTGCAAAGCCTGCCAATTCGCCTGCCACAAATGTCATGTATCGCGTCCGTTTCTATGCGAGTCGAGGCAAACCAATTCCCAGCCCCTTCTTTGGCAATAAAAAAAATTGTAGCTGTTTTTGTTGTTGTTTAGGCGGCGGTTAACGTCAAAAATCGAATTGACACACGATTTTATCACAATGCCCCCCGGTTTCTCCTCTTCCATCTGTCAAAATTGCAGCATGCACAAATTTTTGACACCTTTGCGGTGACGGACGCGTCCAGACGTCGCGACGTTTGCCATAAAAATGCAGGCGCCATCACACTCGCTCCTCCCGCTCAGTCAACGAAGTGACTGAAAAATGCTGGGAAACAAGAAAACAAATTCATTTGTTTGGCTGCTGTTAAATTTAGACACAATTGCAGATACATTTTAGCAAAACTCACAGATGCAACTTCACCCAACCAATAACAATTACAAAAATGTTGAGGGAGATGCCAAAGTTAAATAGAATCTAACATTTTATATATTGTAAATTTTGTTTGTTTTTTTTGTTATGTTTGTGTGCAAATGTTTATGAATTGTGGTTAAAAGCATCTGTCAGAAATTTTTGGGGAAAATTTTTCAAAAGAAAAAGAGCCGCAGGTAATTTTTGCTCTAGCAAATTAATTTGTCTGTGAAAGGTGAAGTGAAATGTGAGCCTGATTGAAGATCCTTTAAGGTACTTTAAGCGTACGTTCATACACAAATACATACATGCCAAAGCTGAAACAAAATCCGCATTTAAATTTATTAAAAAGTCAGCGAAAGTACTTAAGTGGGCCCAAGTCAGATTCGAAAAAGTTTTTTAGAAAAGTATTAGTTTTCCAAAGCTAATATATAGTTTAAGTGAATCGAAGGTCAAACGATATCCTTTAGTTCGACTCAGTACTGAATGGAAGCTGAACCAGCCTTTGATTTATTTATGATGTTTGCTTCATTGAGGCAAAAATTTCTGTACTGAACTCGTGGATGAGTTTCTTGGAATGTACTGAATTCCGATATATTCGGGGGTGTCCTGGAAATCATTAGAGATTTTGAATTCGGTTGGTTTGCAAATCGCTAGAGAAATTCGTCGGTGTCCCAGAACTTCGAGAGATTTCGTTTTCTTATTCTTTCGTCCGTCTGTCTTTCTGTTCTTATGATCAAACAGATCTCAGAGATGGTAAGAGATAGAGGTTTGAAATGTATTGAACATATGCTTCTTATACTTGCAGGCAGATCAAGTTTATTTTAAAACCTTATATCTCCCACAGTTTTATAGATAGAAGGTGCGTTTCTTATGGACATATTTAGTAATCAGGATTATTTATCGATCCGCCAAAGAAATAGTAAAGATCGGATGAACGTTTGTCGAGTTATATGGAACACAAACAATTATGGGCAGCACCGGTCTCAACGGTGATGGGCAGCACTTCACGGGTACCGAGTATGTTATAGTCGGGCTTGACCGACTTTCTTTTTGTTTTTTTTGTTATAGGGGAAAGTTATGCTATACGCGACCTAACCTTCAGCAATGTATATGTTTGGTTTCTAAATTTTTAAGCGGTGCCACGGTGCCAATTTAACAGCTAGGTAATCGTACTCGGCGATTACTACTCGATTACTATTTTTCTTACTTGGCAAGCACACTCAAAAAAAATACTAGATTGTATATGCGTATTTAGAAAAACGGGAATGACTTCGTGAAACGGTAACCAAATTCATTGGGACAACATTTGTTCAACGGAGAATTAAATGGGCTTTTATAATAACTCTTAAAAAAATCGCATAAAATAGTTAAAATAGTGAAACCAGTGGTGGCCAAAGAATAAATTTCAATCAAAAAGAAAAAAAAGCCAGATCTGTAAACCGCAATTCCCAGCCGTCTAGATATATTTGTCAAGACCAGAGGGGATGCCATTCTCGACCTGCTCTACAGCGCGCGGTGGATTCTTTTTAAAATTAAATTTATTAAATTTTAAACAATCATTGACCTTGAGACGGTTAACAAGCTCTTTGACAAAAAATCAGATTTTTTAACAAAAATATTGCATAAAGAAGGAATTCATTTTGTTGGAGTGCATCTGTGCTAATTTTAAGGTCAGAAACAAATGCAGATGTGTAATACCTTCAGGGTATATTAATCTTTTTCAGTCTCAAAACTTTATCGAATGCGGAAATGGGAGCATGGCTGATACTGAAAATCTAAACCATTTACTTACAAAATTGTGTGTTATGACTTTTCTTAAAGTGGTTGTAGTTAATAACATTTATAAATGGAAAATAGGATTAATTAAGTATTAAGATTTAAAAAATCGAGACAGCATATTCCGATGGCAGCTACAAGAAGTAACCATCCGATCCGACATATATGCAGTGTGCAGCTAAAAAATGACTCTTGCGAAATTTCAGCTCTATAGCTTCAAAACTGAAGGAGTAGGTCGAGTATAAATAGTCAGACGGACGGACGGACAAAGCTCAATCGACTCAACTCGTCGTGCTGATGAAGAATATATATACTTTATGTGGTCGGAGATGATTCCTTGTATGCGATCCAAACTTCTGGGCAAAATTATAATTCGCTTCTTAAGTGTAAGCAAGAGCGTGAGTTAAAGTCGGCCCTGCCCGACTTCGATGTACCCGTTACTCAGTGGAATTAATGTTTCGCTAGCCTTTTTTTATGTTAATTAACGGAGCATTAACACTAATGTAAATATATCATTATAATAGAATGGTGCTCTGAAAAGTATGTAACATTTTTTATAACCTTTATAACTCTGCCAATTGTTATCCGATATTTATCAAAAATGTATTAGTAGTATTAATAGTATTAGTAGTATTAATATTAGTCGTACAAAAATGTTTGGCCTCATTTTGGAAAGTTCTCATTGCATAGAAAAAAATGTAGATATTTTACATTTTTAGAATTGATTCAACTTGTTTTATGGCTTAATAAAGGGTGCTTTTTTAAGAGCTATAGGTAAGTTAAAAAAAAAAAAAACATAAAATTCACAAAAATGCATGAAATCTTTATTTGAATCGATAGTACGGTCCATATAATTTAATGTTTGAAGATTATTTCATGCAAATGTTGACCGTGACTGCGCCTCAAATGGTCCATCCGCTTAGTCCAATTTTGGCATACTCTTTCCAACATTTCGGCCGGTATCTCACGAATAAATGCTTCAATGTTGTCTTCCAATGCGTCAATTGAAGCGGGCTTGTTTGTATAGACATAAGCTTTAACATAGCCCCACAAAAAATAGTCTAAAGGCGTTAAATCGCACGATGTAGGCGGCCAATTGACCGGTCCCGAACGTGATATAAAATGTTCACCGAACTCGCCTCTCAATAAGTCCATTGTTGCGCGTGCTGTGTGGCATATGGCACCGTCTTGTTGAAACCACATGTCATGCAAGTCAAGGTCTTGCATTTTGGGCAAAAAAAAGTTGGATAGAATCTCACGGTAGCGCTCACCATTCACAGTTACGTTACCATTCGCATCATCTTTGAAGAAGTACGGTCCAATGATGCCACCAGCCCATAAACCGCACCAAACTGTGACTTTTTCTGGACGCATTGGTAGCTCTTGCAATGCTTCTGGCTGATATTCACTCCAAAATCGGCAATTCTGCTGATGTACGTACCCATTGAGCCAAAAAAAAACTTTCCACGTTGTCTCAGAAATAGCCGACCTAACATCCCAGCGATGTTCAATAGCTTCGATACCTTTTTTATAATAAAAAATGTGAAGCTCTTCAAAATAGGCATTAACCTCGGACTCCACCTCTTCATTGTTGCCAAATCTTTTTCCTCCGAGCCATTTTTTCAAGTTTGGAAATAAGAAATAATCAGAGGGATCTAAGTCTGGCGAATAATGGGCGTGAGGTAGCAATTCAAATTTTAATTCATTAATTTTAGCCATTGCAACGGCAGAGGTGTGAACCGGCGCACTGTCATGATGGCACAACACTTTCTTTTTCGCTAAATGAGGTCGTTATTTCTGGATTTTATCTTGTAAACGTTGCAACAAGTTCGCATAATATTCTCCGTTGATAGTTTTTCCATTTTTGAGATAGTCAATATAAATGATCCCGCGCGCTTCCCATAAAACCGACGCCATTGCCAGCAGATGGAACAGTCTTCGCCTTCTTTGGTGCCGATTCTATTCGTTCAGTCCATTGTTTTGACTGTTCTTTTGTCTCAGGTGTATAGTGATGGACCCATGTTTCATCCATGGTTATAACTCGGCGCAAAATTCGGCTTCTACGATGTTCATCATCGCAGCTCAAACGACCTCGCTTAAACTCAGCCACCCAATATTTTATTGTTGTAAACGAGGGAGCAGAATTACGTAAGGCAGAATCCAGCTCCTTTTTAATATTGGTTGGACTAAGACCTTTTATATAAAAGTATTGTATCACATAACGATGACCAATTTTGTCCATGTTTGCAAATCAAGAACAAGCGTTCTCTATTAAAATCGACCAAAAAAAAAAAACTGTGCAAGGTAAAGGCACCAAACTTCAACCTTAAGCTTTTAATAGTCGGTACTTCCCCTTTTCAATATTTTTTGTGAACATTTTCCAACACTACTGTGCTAGGTCGGCCATTTCTGGGACGGCCCTCGTAACAGAGGCCCAATTGCTGCGAACGGCGACGAATGGATAATTGATGGTCATCATTAACACTGGTCGATACAGCTGCGATATTTTCTTCAGTTCGCACTCTACGTAAGAGTGTTGGTGGTTTAATGTCCAGCAATGTAAATTTGGTAGTCACAAAAGCCCGAATAGCCGCTTCAGTGGGTCGATCAAACTGACCATAAAATGGAAGAAGCGGGCGATGAACTTTCTTAACAGAGCACGCATTTTGATAATAAAATTCAGTAATTTGCAAGCGTTGTTCGTTTGTAAGACGATTCATGCTTAAACTATAGACCAAACTGAAGATGTTTGACAGTACGAAACGTGCGTGAGCGAGCTCTGAACATTCATCAATCTGCGTGAAACTTTATATTTTTTAGTTTTCCATCACATCGAATGATTTTGGGCTATGAGAGCTAGAATTTGCATCAGAAAAAATTTTTTCTCATATGTGTAAATGGGGGTGACCCCACGGTGGTATAAAGGAATTACACGGATGATTCCTATATATTATTTATTGTGTCAAAATAATATAAAATATCAACTTAATCTTAAAAGATTGATTTTAAATGTTTGAAAATATCAAGTTGATTTCAGCTTTTTATTGATATCAAAAAATATAACATTAGGCCTCAGTTAATATCATTTATTTTCTCCATATCCACATTTTTTGGATGTGTAAATAACAAATCAATAGTTCTACCCATAATGCCAATTTGCTGGCCTTGATTGTTTCAACGCTTTGACAGCGACAATCTCAGCGGTTGTTAGATGGGATGACCGGCTGGCTCTTTGTGGTTCCACACAAATTGTGCCCCAGCCATGACCAAATTGTCCAACAACAATGCAAATTGCTTAGATTTGTGTTGGACCACAAAGCACACACGGTCCACACACACCCCAAACACCTGACCAGGGTCGCAGTCAGAGAGCACGAGTCGAAGCTGGCGTTGAAGGATTCACGATGTGACAATGTCGTCCGTGCCATAATGTTGTTGCTCTTTGGACAACAAAAACTAAGCACAAACTGTCGTTGACAGCAACAAGCCATAAACTTGAAGTTGACAATTGCAAAAAAGCAAACAGAGGCACGGGACACGGGACACTGCGGGGCTCACTAACACATGTGAATGTTAGAGACCCGGACAACAGTCAACAGGCAATCATAAAATCAACAAACTATGAAATTCATCACCGCTCCAGTGAAAAGGCCTGGCCGCCTCGTTGACACTTCCTGGACTGGATTTGGATGTGGATCAGGCAACACTCCTCGTCAGGCAACAGCAGCAGCAGCAGCAGCATCATCATTCACGGGACCGGCGACGGGTAAGTGAAATTAATTGCATTGTTTTTGGCCAATGAATTCCTAGTTGCCAGTTTTTGTTTTCGGCTTAAGCGCCTTGACGCCTTTTCTGCTGCCATTGAAATGGTGGATGGAGGATGACGAGGAGGAGGGGGTGCGGAATGGACATAGCGCGCGTTCCCGTTTTGCCCCCTTGGCGCCCTTTCTGTGACATTTTGCAGTTCATCACATGGTGATTGCCGCAGTATGTTGCACAAAACATTTCAAGCCCAGAACAGTGGGACAAGGTCAGCGATTGTTTCAAAGAATATTTCGCAGGATCCAAATTGACAAGCTAAGAAATTTTGATTTTGAGGCAGGCTATATGGAGTGTTTAAGACGTTTCGGTCTACTTTAATTTAGACTAAAAAGTTTGGTAAATATCGGTATGATTGTATTATGCAGGATTTTGTTAGTTTCCGTAGGTGCATCCAAAAACATATGTATCATCGATTTGATATGTGTTTTCTCTAATTGAAGCTTTAACCCGCATCAGTTTTTGAAACCAAATTAATAATTGAAATTGTCAAATTGATATTTTGGGTATCAATTTGATTCAACAGCCGTCTCTTCATGCCTGTGATGCCATAGCTGTTTGGGAATTCCAAAGCCGTTGATTGTGTGTGACCCCAATGGCCTTACCTTACCACTCCTCTGTGGCGTTGTGTGTCTCTATCTAATACGAAAGCATAACATGACCTAGAGCCGGCTAAAACTGGAGGTTTACTTAGCATAAAGATTGTAAAAATACTTTCAAATTGATGACTAAATAGTGTTATTTTGATGATAAATATTTTTTTGGTTGTATGTTTGAGCTCGGTAAGGTTAGAACTTGTTAAGGTTCAATCAGTCTAGATAGTTTAAGATATGGTTAGGCCAGGCTAAGTATAGATGGCTAAATGTTATGTTAGATAAAGTTAAAAAAGGTAGGGTACGGTTTGCCAAGAAGAACCGATTTAAACTCAGAAGCAGATCCGGAAACGACATTTGGAATGTTTTGAGAACCGATTTCTGGAAGCTAAAAGAAAACGAACCGTGTACAAGACTTAAGAGAGGGGAGGTCAATCGCACCATATCTCTGATGCTGCAAAAAGAAAGAATTGGAAGTGTTTCTAAGTTTATTCAGATGTTCAGTGAAAAGTTATTCGGTTTGACAGAAATTTGTTAGTATCTTAACATCTCGGGTAGCAATGGGTAATCCTTAAGTGCTAATTGTCGGTTCAACTTGTACCACTGTGCGCTCACTTTGAGTTTGTTTAGAGAGTTGCTCGTTCTGCTGCCTGCGCCTCCATCTATCTCTCTTTCACTCACCATTCTACCTACATATCCTCCATCCTAGCCGCTTTATCGCGCTCTGGCTCTGGTCTCTGGCTCTTGCTCCAGTTAGTTACCATCATCAACATGTTGACATGTCTATGACTGCCTGCATATGTATAAGTGGGTGTTTGTGTGTGTGAGTGTGACGGCATTTGTGTGTTGGTGTTGGTGTTGCAGCAGTCAAGCGCTAACCAAGCTCAACAGCGTTTATCACTCATGCTTATGGTCTTGTTTTTGCGGTGATATATCACACTTGACACTCATTCATTCAGTTTGGAGTTTAGTGTTTTGGGCTCGTTTCCCCCTCCTCTTCCACCATTTGAATTTCATCACTTTTGAGGCAACTCCTCTCTCTCCTTCTCCCTCGCAATGGCAATTGCATAGTTAACTATCGTCTCTGACATTTTCAGCATTTTGGTGGCTTGATGAATGTATGAATGCTCTGCCTCTGCTCCTGGTCCTGCCCGTCATCATCATTGTTGTTCTGTGTGTGTGTGTGTGTGCGTGTGCTCCTGTTAATTTGTTCAACGATAGTTGACTGGGGATGGGTAAGTGGGTGGGTTGAGCAATTCATTCACTTCGCATCATTCACATGCATTTTCGACACTGTTTTTGGGTCTTGTTTGTTTTTCAATTGCTTCACAAATGTTTATGCAGATGAATTGTATTTTGAGTTGTGTTTTTGTCTGGCTCTGGGTGGTAGCTTTGATAGGCGGGAAGGGAAGGAAGGAGGACTTTTGGCTCCTTTGCTGTTTGATGAATGATGGCAAATGTTTGCTAAGCTTTCCATAATTTGACTATAAGTTGTGGGCCACTGAGAAAACAGAATTTTCTAACACATGAGGAGAATTAAAGTCAGTCTAAAATTTATAAAAGGATAATGGGCGACTCGGAGTTCATCAACGGCTACTGAAATTCTGGAGTTAACAAACCAGATTTAGCCATCTGTACAGACGGCCTACCTACTAGTTTGGGTGTTGGTCCAGGGATGCAAATGGGGCTACGAATTGCTATCCCATTTAGCATATTCTCCAGTCTTATGTGACTATTTACAGTTTCCAATTGTTTGGTGAAAAGAGCTTATGCCAATTTGAACGACCTTCAAAACAAATTTTCGAATTTTTTAAAAATTTTGGGAAAGTGAAAATGGAAGCACTGGTCTATGTACAGAAATAAAACGCATTTAAAAGAAGCCGAGAGCGTAAGACAGAGTCAGCCCTGACCGACTTCGAAATACCTGTTACTCAGGGCAAGACGTGTTTTAAAGGGTGGAGTGAACAATTTTTTTATACTCTTTACCAAAGGTACACAGAGTATATTAAGTTTTTGCAAAAGTATGTAGTCTTCCTTCTGAAAATCGAATATAATATTTTTTTAAAATTTTTTTTTTAACTTACCTTGACTGGGACTTGAACTCAGGACGACGGCACTCAACACAAAGTCGGCATCTCAGCCAATACCGCCATCGGGGCACGCGTGTTGTGTTGCCGCAAATCGCAGTTAAGAACACATCCAATTGTTAACCATGGTCGAATTTATAGATAGAAGGTTCAAACCTTCTGGACATATTTAGTAATCGGGATTTTTTATCGATCCGCCAAAGGAATGGTAAAGATCAGATAAACAATTGTCGAGTTATAAAAAAACAAACAATTATGGGCAGCACCGGTCGCAACGGTGATGGGCAGCACTTTACAGGTACAGAGTATATTATAATCGGGCTTGACTTGGTTACAGTTTTCCCATTTTAGCTATTGATTTGCTAGATCTAGCATTTTTGAAAGTGGAAATGCTTATAAATTTTTGGAAATGGTTTTAGGTATAAATCTAGCAACTTTAAAATTATGATTAGCTATTTCTAGCAATTTTAAAATTTTTAAGAGGAAGTAGGAAATAACACCTATTGAATTGGTTTGAAACCTTTGCTATAGAACGTCCCCTGAGTAAAAATTCTCAGAAGTGAATTTCGGAGTGATAATTATATAATGTGGCCGGAGTGGCTCAGCGGTTAGTGTGCGCGACTGCTGAGCATGAGGTCGTGGGTTCGATCCCGCCTCGGAACATCTAATGAAAATGTTTTTTTCTTTGAATAAAACTTTACACCCGGCCACACCTCTTGCTGTTGGCGCCAGCATTGCAGTAATTAGCCATGAAAAGCCTCTCAAAAACTGCCGTTCGGATTCGGCCTTAAACTGTAGGTCCCTTCTCTTGTGCTAAAATTAGAAGCGCACAAGCCAGCTGCTGATGAGGAGGATGCTGATGCTGATGCCAAGCCAGTGGGGTATATGGAGGCTGGTTTGCAAAAGCTGCAACAGGCAGCAGCACAAGTACCTCTTGTAGACTCAGAGCTGCAGCAACAGTACGATTTACTAAGCCAACATCATCGGGAGCTACAAGAAAGTACAAAACCAATCCCAGCAAGAGATGGAAAATAAGATACTAGACTCAGAGGCAAAGAGAAAATTAAGGAAAGTCAGCGACAGCTTCTCGCACTGCTGCAGCAGCACAGCGTCGAGGTGGCTGTGGGCGATTTCTCTTTGATATCCACTATTCAGTATCTGGTCATTCAAATGAAGAATTGAAATCCTGCCAAACTGAAGCTGCCAGTTAAGGGAGGAAAAGGTCCAAATGCAGGAGGAGGATGAGTGCGCGTAAGAACCTATAACAAAACCCTTCAAATGGCACAAAATAGAGCTTCAAAATCAAGAAAAGTAAAACAAAATTAAAATAAAAAAATATTTAAAAAACAACACGGATAATATGCGGTCCTGACCGCACGGGTCGAGCTCTGCTCGAGAAATGATCTCAGGCAGAATTTAACGCCTTCTTTTATAGCAAAGGCAATGCCGAGCTAATGTCCTAACGCGTTGGCCCAGTTACCCCGATAGTTTCCCGATAACTATCGATATTTGTGGTTAGGCGCCTTAATTGAAAACAAAATGTTCGTTACTTGTTTGAATTTCAACTGCGATTCGTTTATTAATTATATTTGTTGAAGAAATCATTACGCTTCTATCCTTAATACATTTGTTTGAATTTAATTATGCTTGTAATTGTTTTAAATTAATGTTTTTACGTCCGTCCTGGTTGGTACTTCTTCTCAGTGTGACCATTTGCTACTTCTTCTTCTTCTTTGGCCATCACAACCGTTTTACGGTCTCGGCCGCTGCCACTAATGCCCGCCACTCGCCTCTGTCCCTAGCGACATTCCACCAGGAGGACACTCCCAGCTTCGCAATATCTCCCTGCACCTGGTAGCGCCATCTCCGCTTCGGTCGACCCTGCGGGGGAATGCCTCCCAACTCGTTCGCATGCCGACTGTACACCCGTTTTGGTGGAGCGTTATCTTCCATACGGGTAACATGTCCTATCCAGCGCAAACGCTGTTGTTTTATGCGCTTGACTAGGTCAGTGTCCCCATAGAGCTCATACAGTTCGCGATTCATTCGGATGCGAAATTCGCCGCCAACGTTTAGAGGTCCACAAATCCTCCGAAGAACTTTTCTCTTGAACACTCCAATTGCCGCCTCATCCTCTTTTGTCATTGTCCATGCTTCTGCGCCGTATAGCAGGACTGGGATGATAAGCGACTTGTATAGCGCAATTTTCGTTTTCCGAGAGAGGGCTCTTGAACTCTTGCTCTTGAACTCCTTATTGAGCCCGTAATAACAACGGTTTGTTGTCGCTGGTTATCGTCGTTCCGAGGTAGACAAAGTCCTTTACAAAGTTAAAGATGTACTCTCCCTTTTCAACAGTCTGTCCAAGACACGTAGGCTCACTGCGCGCTGAGACTAGGAACTTCGTCTTTTCCTCATTTACCGCTAAGCCCATGAGTTTTGACCAGGGCTGCAAGCACAAAAATTTTTTCGAAGTTCTGGCTCGCAGGCTCGAACCCAAATTTTACAACGGTTAAGGTTCGGAAATTTGAGGTTCATGGTTTTTGGACGAAGGTTTTGGTTCGAACCTTGGTTCAGCCCATGCTTTACACAATATTTAAAAAAATTTCAATTTAATCCCATGTAATCATTCTACCAATGGCCTTCGACTTAAAATCGATCGAATAGTGTGGAAATCATGGACCTAAAAAGGACCCAATCGTGTGAAAAGTGGGTCTTTTTGGGTCGGAAACGAATTGTAGAATACATGGAAATTTTCAAAATATAATTTACTGTGAAGTTAAATTCCATTTCGAATTATACATATGAAAAATACTAAAAGTGTAATGTTAAGCTCTCGTTTGGTGAATCATTTAATGAGTTTTGTAGTCTTTAAAAAAAGAGGCTTTTATGGGTGGAGATTCCATAGGATATTCGGAACTTTTTCTAGATGTTTTATTGAACTTTCCTGTCGATTGTAAGTCAGTCACCCAAACCCGATCAGATAACAGAAGAAGCCAATAGACCGTAGGTCAACATTTTATCATTTCTAAAATTTTTGTTGAACCGAACCGGACTTTTAGGTTCGGAACGGGTTCAGGCTCAGCTTTTAATTTTAAAGAGGTTCGGTTCAAGGTACGGTTCACAGCAAAATAAAAGTCGGAATTCCGGGTTCGAACCGGTTCGGTTAAAAACCGGCTTCTCTTTTCTCTTTCTGCTTCTCTTTTCTTCGGATGAGCGATGTTCTCCGAGCCGGGCTCAGATATTAATGAGATATGTTCTTCAGTGATAGTGTTAAGGGATGATATATTTTCAGAAGAGTTCATAACCAAAGTTTTGTCTCGGGAGCGTCTTCTCCGAGTCATCGAAAGGAGGGGCCTGACTCCGAGGACAACATTTATTTGGTAGGCTTCTATGGTGCATGAGACCATGGAAGGCTCACACAGCCGATGCAGCGGCAAAAATTACAAGATACAGCATGTGATCAAGGAATAGCTACTTACTGCTTTCGAATAATTATCTGAATAAAAATAGCTGAATAAATCCAAAGATACTTTGTTAAATATACAAATTTTTCATTTATATATCATATCTTGAAACAGACGAAAATTAGAAATGAATATCATACTTCAGAACGGAGTTAGTAATTGTTTTGAAATTTCAAGAAAACAGGTGTTTATTTTTAAGAAAACTTTGTGTTAATTGACAAAATTTTAAAAATAAGGAATATTTCAAATAGTCCCACTCTATTTTTTTATGAGTCGACTGACCGTTGTTTCGTTAATGGTACGTTAGCTGCTTGTCAGGTTTTTGGGAAAAGCAGGGGCGACCTTTTACCTTCTTCTTCTTGGCTTGCCAGCTTTCGTTGAATTTGGCTTGGCCAGCAATCGGTTGCTGTTTAGATTCCGGCTGAAACATAAGATTCCTCAGCCGTTACGAATTTTTAAGCCAATTTTATTTTAATGATTTTGTTACATGCATTATTGGATGGGCAATGTGAGCTGGTGGGTGCAGCCACATGTCGATTGCATGTGCTCGTCTTTGGTACAGCGTATTAAAATGTATATAAGATTCTTGGATTAGGTGGATAATCAAGTTTAAGTCGTTAAGTCAGCAAAATTGTTGGTTCAAAGCACCACCAGACAGGTCCCTTCACCCCAACTTACTATTGAACTAAGGTCTAGGGTTGAGTTAACTGCGACATCTCCATCTTTTGGGCATCTTCGAGTGCAATTGGCTAATTGATTTCGATTCTTTTGCGTCATCCGTTCACACGTTCGGTCCCTCATCAACACATTCTATGGAGGGAGTGGGAAGGCAAACGTTAGCAGGACCTTTGGCTTGTCATTATTTGTCCTTGTCTATCTGTGATTTCTATTTTCTATTCTATTGCTAATTTCGAAAGACGCAGACACAGCAAACGAATGCCAGCGCAGCGTTCGGTCAAAAGTTATTCGTCTCTGGGGTGGTAGGCGGCAGGGTTGGGGTTGAGAACAGGGGGGCTGGCTCATTGATTAAAATGTTGTTGAGCTTCGGCATTTGCTTCTTTTTAGGTATTAGCAATGTTAAAAGAATGTATTGGCTACAAGTTTTTCTTTTAACTGAAACTGTCATCAAGTGTCTGAGCAATTTCGATGTGTGCAAACAAGTGCAGAAGGGTGCGGAGTAGGGGTGTACTACCCTCTGCTTCACTGGTGCTGCTTTTAATTACAGTCGACAACAACTTGAGTTGCGTTGGGCAAGTCCAAGTCCAAGTCAAGCCATCAGCGTCATACTTGCATCATCAGCAGAAGCTGAAGCAGAAGAAGCTCTGAGGCAGAGGCGGAGAAAGCAACTTTTGCTTGGGGGGAATTTCAATCAATATATGAAAAGTATTTTAAGAAGGGACAGTCGAGTGAGAAAAGTAGAACTGCGAACACCAAATTTAGATCCACCAAAATATATAAGAAGTTCCTCTATTTAAGAATGATGATTGAAATTTAGATATTTTTTTTGAATTGGATTTTACTTTGCCCCTTTAGTATTAAAATAATTTAAGGGGGTCTTCTCATTGAGCAACTTTTTTTTTCGACTTTTTTTTTGCATTTATTTATAGTTTGGATATTCAAAAATATCCCCCCAAAAGGATTTTCGAAAACTCGAATTAGTTTAGGAGATATAGTCCTTTTAGTGACCCAATGTGACCTAAATTCCCAAGCAACTGCAAACTTAAGGGGGTCTTCTCATTGAGCAACTTTTTTTTAAACCCTCGTATTTTGACCTATGCGTTAAGTTTTCTCCGGTTCTACCGGACCGATTTTTATGAAACAAAGTGAATTCGACGGAGAATTGTCAGCTCTTTAAAACTGCATTTAAACATTTTTGATTTTTTTTTTTTTTTCCAAAAAAATTACTTCAAACTTTAAACGCGTTTATCTCGAAACCACGTTTTTCGAACTGGCGGCCATGATATCTCCAGTTCAACTGAACCGATTTTCATGAAACAAAGTGGAATCGACGCAGAATTGTCACCATTCTCGGCTGAACCTCGACCATAATTTTAAAAAATTTTTTACTATTTTTTTTTTACACTAAACTACAAAAAAAAAATCCCGAAATTGAAATTTTTTTTTTTGAATGGCCGCCATTTTGCCAAAAAAAATCACAAAATTAAGTTTGAGGTTCAGCCGAGAATTACATCTATACTGATTATAACCCCGTTTTTGTTTTTCATTTCGGACGCTCCGGAGACCCGGAATCGTGGCCGCCGTGACGACACCTTTTTTTTTCACCACCAACTTTGAAGTCTCATTACTTTTTGAACAGCCCTCGTATCGAGGCAAACAAAATTTTTTTATTTACTTTGAACATTTTGTAATACAATAAATAAAAAAAGTTTTCAATTATTCTTTGCGTTTTCAAATAAGAATTTTTTTAAAAAGGGTCCAAAAAACGGGTTTTGAATGAGAAGACCCCCTTAAAAATCACTTGGATTTGACTTAAACATTTTTAAACACCGAACTTCAGTTGCCCCCCGTATATTCCCAAAGCACGGAATTCCAGCTAGAGAATTACAAGCGGTCTCATTTTAGCGATATGCCAGAAATATATTGGTAAATACTTTTAAGCGAATGGTAAAGTCAATTCAATATAAGTAGTATCTTAGGCCATTCGAATTGTATTTTAGAGTTCCGAGTTCGAGTCCCAGAGTAAGCAAAAAAGATTATACAATCTTCTATAAATACAAGGTGGGCCAAAAGAAGACATCCGATGTTGTTTGGCTTTCATTTTTTTTTCTAAATAAAAAACGTATATTCTGTTTAATGATTATATTTATTTGAACCTTTAGAATTTTATTGGTCATTTCGAGAAGATGATATCGGTCAAATGGGCGCCGTTACAATTGATTGCCATACGGGCTCGTTTTATGGCATTTTTCATCACTTCGTCAAGAACTTCGGTCTGCAGATTCTCGCACTCGTGTCGAATGTTTTCCTTGAGGGCTTCCAAGGTCTCGGGCTTGGTTACGTAAACACGGAATTTCAAAAAATCCCACAAAAAAAGTCTGGAACGGTTAAATCGGGCGATCTTGAAGGCCAGTGCAAATCGCCAAATCGAAAAATGAGGCGACCCGGGAACGCCGTCTTCAGAATGTCGGTGGTGGCTCGTGTGCCGTTGCTCCGTCCTGTTGGAACCACATGTCCTCCAGTCCTAATTCGTCCAATTGCGGCAGAAAAAACCCGGTTAACATGACCCTATAACGCGCACCGTCCACTGTTGTCGTTTGACCAGCGGCGTTCTCGAAAAAAAATGGCCCGATGACTCCTCCAGCGTGAACAGCGCACCATGCAGTCACTTTGAGCGGGTGTAATGGCTCCTCGTGCATCACTCGTGGATTTTCGGTGCCCCAAAAGCGATAGTTTTGCTTTTTCACTTACCCGCTGAGGTGGAAATCGCCTTAGGGACGACCGGCTGATGGCTAATTGTGAGGCAGGGCGACTAGTCGATGTTTCCGGCAACAGCTCGACATCCTCGGCAACAGCAGCGATATTCTCGGCCGAACGGGCGCTCCGGGGCCGGCCACTCTTGGCAACGTCTCGTGTGGTCCCATACTCTTCAAGGTAGGTGGCCAAAAGGCGCAGTGTTTGCGCAGTCGGTGTAGGGCGTCCGGGGAATCTGCGACGGAATTCGCGCTGCGCCAACACCACAGACGAATTGTTACGCAAAAAAATAGACACGATTATTCCGCGTTCTTGGGGAGTATATCGATCCATGGCTTGTTCACTTGTATTCTACATCTGTCTAGTCCACAAATGTCTAAACAGATCTGTCTTTGGCGGCTTTGTAAAAATAAGAGCATCTTCCAATAGGGTGACTTCTTTTTTCCCTTTTGTATAAAACAAAGTGGGGTTAGTTACACCACTTATAAATCAAGAACGGCTGGACGGATTTTCTCTGCCTAACAGAAATAATAATCTTTGATTTGTTGAATTTGTATCCGCCCTGAGCTTATATTGTTTAGAAGATTTGATGGATGATAATTGTTGACGGGTAAATTGGACTTGAAGGTCAATCAGTCCAAAAAAGTCGCAAAAAATTTGCAAAATTGCGCCTATCCGTCTGTATCGAATCGCTGATCCAGAGTATATCCAGAGAGGTGCTTCTTTGTAGCTGTTACCTACATTTGCACAAACTTAATGCATAGAAAAATACTCGAATCCAAAGTTAAACAAAAATACGACAACTTTCAAATCGATTGGCCTATGAAACAAATACAAATATAACATGTCCCAAGACATTTTCCATTGAATTTGTATCATTTTAACCTTAAGGCGATGACGAGATGCATAATCAGGCTTTGTTCTTTATCGAAGACATGTATCACGTTTTGCGTGTCAGTTTGTTAGTCAGGTTAGGAATGCCAGTGCCGGATCGTGAAATAAATGACGCATTTAATTGAGAATTGTATTTATTAGGCGTTAAAATTACCGTTAAACTTTCAAACTATTGAACAACTGACATGTAACACTACGAAACACTCTGCAATGGCCAAAGTTTTAACAGTGTCTAAAACCATCTTTAAGGACGAATGCACAATGGCGATCAATCGCGTATTGGAAGCATTTGACCGAACATTATACAGGGTGGGGCAACATAACTCCCGTATCTGAAATGAGCGTCATTCCGCTCAACGATAACCAGGAGGGCTGGGCGTGGTCTCATTCGAAAGGTAAGGTTTTAAAGTTTTGTTACCTCCCAGTCAGGTGTGATCATGCGGTGGAGCAACGTGCAAAGAGCATTTGCCGTAGGGGCCTATTTATCCAACGGTTGCTCAGTGATCGCAACAAAGCGGGTTTAACCCCTTGCGACTTCCTTATGTGGGGTTACCTGAAGTCCCGGGTCTTCAGCAACCGTCCCCGGACTCATAAAGACCTGAAGACAAACAATCGAGAGTAAGTGGCCAAAATCCCATGGTCATGTTGGAAAGGGCGATGCGAAACATCAGTAATCGCTTCGTTCAATGCATAGAAAATGGAGGGCGTCACTTGAACGACATCATTTTTAAAACCATGTAAAAAACGTCGGTGCCGAAGTTTAAATACACTTGAAACTTTAGTAAATTATTAGCTTAATGTCTTGTGTCATTGGAATATTAAATAAAAAAACTAAAAAAAAAAACTTGTATGGCAGCTACAAGAAGTGACCATCCGATTATCGCGGTTCCGACATATGTGCAGTGTGCAGCTACAAGATGACTCTGTGCAAAATTTCAGCTCGATAGCTTCAAAGCTGAGGGACTAGTTTGGGTAAAAACAGACAGACGGACGGACAAAGCTCAATTGACTTAGATCGTCATGCTGATAAAGAATATATATACTTTATGTGGTCGCAGATGATTCCTTCTATGCGTTCCAAACTTTTGGGCAAAACTATAATACACTTTTTAAGTGTATAAAGACATAAAGGTATTTCCTACAACTGAAAAAAAAATAAACAAAATCTTTAGTACTTTTTGTTTTATTGTCTTACGAAATACGGGAGTTATGTTGCCCCACCCTGTATGCTCTGCGCAATGACTCGATAAATTTTGGAGGCGCAATGAATTTACTGTCTGGCCGAAAACGCGGTTCTGTTAGCTCAAAAAACCAAACAAAGTACCGAACCGGCGGTTCAGAAACTGTGAAAAACCACTGAACCGAACCAGTACTTATTTTCGTGTGGTTTGGATCCCAGGATTAATTTCAAAACTGGTTCCGATCCAGCTTAAGCCCATTGAAACTAGGTAGAGTTACGTAAAAGAAACATATCAACATCAGAGTGACTAACTAGAAACCAGCTTTCTCCACTAACCAAAACTGCAATTTCACAATTACTTCTAACTACTACTCTGTTTTAGGGGGAACCCACAAATATTTCGAATTTTATTTTCACTGCATTTTTCTCTTTGATGGGGAAAACCACTTTGAAATGCTCCGCTCGTCTTCAGTTCTCCCTGTTTCTTTCTCTCTCTCTCTCTCTGTCCGGAAAAGTCAACAATGTTTTGGACTTGGACATGGCATTTCATTTCACACAATATCCACGAATTGATGCGAAAATTGATTTCAATGCATGTGACATGTTTACTGAATTGTTTCAGCGCCGAGTGGGAGGAATCTGTTCTGTAATTATTGTAAGAACTGCAATCCGCAGCCTTTTCGCTAAGGAAAGGGGGTGGGGTCGCGCTTAAATCTTTTACAAATCAAAAGCATACCAAATGTGGCTTGCTTTGAGGCTAATTAGTGTGGTCATCCTCCTTCTTTTTTTAATTAGAGAAGCGAAAGGACAAAGATGCGTTGGGACAGGCAGAAGAGCGTCAGTGTCGGCAAACAAAAGATATCAAGAATTTCATTTCTTAGCGCAAGCGGAGGCGGCAATTGAAGAAGGAAGACGACAACGGACAACGGTCATCACAAGATGGTTAAAATAAAGAGAAAATGCCAGCGAATTAGCAAAAGCCACAAAAGGGAGTAGTAAGTAGCAAGGAGGACGATGAATTGCCCATGTCTCCAAGTTCCCGTTTTTTCCCCGCATTTCTTATTTTTTTGGTGCCTCGCAAGATGCGCTTTAAAATTTCACTGATAAGAGCTAACGGCGACAACCAAGCCAAGAAGCAGGCGTCAGTGTCAGGCGGCAGGCATAAGAAATGTGTCCCAGACAATTAGTGTCGCCACTGGTCAACGAACAGAGCACAGATTCAGATTCAGGGCGGGATTGGAGACGAAACTTTTGCAAGTGACTGAGAGCCCACCTCTTCGAGCACAAATATTTAAAAATCCAAAAAGTAATATTCATTAAAAAGGGCCATAAAAAATGCCCCAACTTGATGAGCAGTTTTCCTATCTTTTTCCGTCAAAGGGTTTGGGACACTCTGTCTCTCTCTCCCTCATGTTCTCTGTTCACTGTGTGAACATTTCATTTTAATGCGGCGACTAGCCATGTAAGAGGATGGGTAGCAGAAGGATGCCCATTGCCCGCTTTGCTTCTTCATATTTCGTACTTGAAACGTAATTACTTTAGAAAATAATCGTTAAAAGTAATGGTCTGTATCAAATATATTAAAATATAACGCAACGATGGCGGCGTTGGCAACGGAGACGACGACTAGAGCCTGGACCAGTGGACGAGAAGGCCCTCGGCAACAACGTCAGCTGCAAATGGGACTGGGCATTCGCACTCGTCATGTCAGGAGTCGTCAAAGCGCGCACAGCATTCGTACGTCAAGCGAAAGGAGTCTACGCTCCATTGGAGGCCATTGCACAGTGGTCGAAATAAATAAATTGACCAACCATTAAGCCTAAGCCTTGGGAAAAACACCGAAACTCTCCGAAGACCAAAAATATAATGTCCGATTTTTATAACATAAAAACAGAAAATGAGCTCTCGAACATATGTAGAGCTGCACAAAAAAAGCTCACCATATTTATTATCATACGGGTATTTTAATTACACAAGGCAACAAAATTCGTATCTTTCCAGTATCTTGAAGGGTTGGTAGTGATTCTAATTTGATCTTAAAGTTGCTTAAAGTGCCTATTTTGACCCTTTTTAGAAGCGTTTTTCGGGGAATTTGTTCTATTGTTTGGAATCTCTTTGAAACTATCAGAAAGTACCACTCCTTAGCTTTGAAATGAACCATCCCAAACAGTTCTGCGATACCGCTTTTAGCACTTGTGTAAGAATCCAAAAATATCTATTTTATTGCTGGTGCCCCTAAGTATGCAATGGGTGGTATAGGCTCTAATATGTTTTCGTTTCTAAAAAGAGTAAAATTTGCTAGTGATTTGTAATAAACCAGCAAAACAATTCTAAAGAAAACCTCCTGTTAATGCTAAACGAGAGACGATTACAACAAATTTCATAAACGAAGGCCAAAAGGGACAGATTTGTGAGGTTATTTTTATTAAAAAAATTGATTCTCCCTACAGAGGTGTTAATTTCATCTTTTTGGCATGATGTTTTGTCATTCGTCCTACATTAAGTTCATAGTTCGTCGCTTCGACTACGCATGTTTAGGAGTGTACAGGCATACGGAGCTGACCATTGCACTATGGGCAAAAAGTCCGAAAATTGTGCATAAAGTATTTTTTTTTATATTTTAAATACTCAAAATTGAATGTGTTTTCCAATTATGCATCCTAAAGAGAAAATAAAACTGTTCCGAAAAAAATTTTTAAAGCGTGCGGATTGAAATTGCCACGCAAACAAAGTCAGCTTACTTAACGCATGCCTGACCTATCTAAATGCAACCGTGAATGTCGATGAACTTTGCGCGTTTATTGTGGCTTTTCTTTAAAGTGAAGACAATTTGGAAATATGGCAAATAATCCTACAAAGTTGTATGTTAGTTTTTATATGTTCTGTATGTTTTGTCGTGTATCGTCAATTGTTGTTGGACTATTTTACAGCTCAAATTTAACAAATGTAATTGTGTTCTGTGGTGTGTAACTTATTTGCCGCGCGCGCTTGCGAGCAACTAACACTGGTATGTTTTTCGTAAAAGTATATAGAATACGGTGTTAACAATATTCTTTGCCCGTTTTTGCCCGTTTTCGACAAAAATGACATATTGCAGCCGAATATGAGTTTCGCCGCTTAACACTGCTGGAGTTTTGGGACAACAATGGACGTGACGACTCTGCCGTAACGAAGTGGATGTTGGAAAAAATGAAAATAAGTCAACTCAGCAACTCACACGTTAATCAAATTGAGCAAAAAGTTTGCAGTTTTATCACGCATATTAAGAAATATTTGCCTAAATGCAACCGTATGTTGTCTAGGTTTAAAGTTACTCACTCAAGGTGGCTTTCGCAGGCGATTATTATAACCTTGGATAAAGAGCTTACGGATCCATCTCCCTCTAAAATGGGTAGACCAACGCTAAGCTATACACAGGCTGGAATGCGTTTGAAACATAAATTAGCAAATGATCTTGCATCGGACACTGACTTTTCAACGCAGCACTTATTACATGCTGCTTCTGTTTCTGAGAAGAAGGCTAAAGAGGGTGATTTGTTTAGCGCGTTAAAAGTCGTCAGGGAAGAACAGACAGGGAACACGACAGGAGGCCGGAAATCTCAGGTGGTTATTCCCCTTACCCCTGAAGAAGCATTGACATTTTTGTTGGAAAATGGACTTACCAGTAGCAGTATGTCAATATGCATCATCTTAATAAAGCTCGTGGCTGCAACATTTTCCCCCCATATTCAGCACTTCAAGAGGCTAAAACGATTTGCAGACCAACTCAAACAGAAATTTCTGAAAATTGTGCGCTGGTTTCAATGCAAGACCTTTTGGACCATACAGCCGAAAGAATATTGGTCCTGCAAAAAGAGGTTATATCTCAAATGGAAAATGTTTCACGTTGCACATTAATAGTAAGCTACGGATTTGATGGGTCTACTGGCCAAAGCTTATATAAGCAGAAGTTTCGATCAGAAGAACCTGCTTCCCTGGATCTATCCCTTTTTGTCAGCACTATGATACCTTTAAAATGAATAGATGCAAATCAACAAACAGCAAATAATAAACTCCTCTTTGGTTCCGGTTGGATGTGTAGGAGAAAATGCTTCAGAAGCAAGGAACAAGCACTATAAAAACGATAGGAAGTCACATGCCCGAAAAAATTGCCGCTTAAACAATATGACTGATGTTTTTTATAGAGCTATGGGTTCTTCTAATCCATTAATATCCAGTATTTGCTTAAATGAAAGGCAAAAGAAATTAAAAAAAAATACCCCCCGGCAGAAGTAATAAATCTTTTAAAGTGCCCACCTCCCCCGAACTATGAAACAATCACGTCGGAAATAGAAAATGAAGATTTGGACTGCGCTGATGATTCTGATGATTATCTAGAAATAGACTTAGATGATGAAGAAGATTAAACCTATCTGTAAATAAAATTATAAATTAATAGCAAAAAAAATTTTTTTTTACTTGGGTGTGGGCGGATTGGTTGAAGGAGTAGTTTTATTGCATAATTTTATTTTGTATTTTACATTTTTGTGCCAAATTTGAACGCTCTTTTAAAAATTAGACTTTATGCAAAAATTTCGGACTTTTTGCCCACAGTGCATTGCTTGTTCTTTTCTACTCTAACATGCGTTCAATACTACCTCTGTTCGCTTGTCAATTGTTGTGGTACTGATTCTGCTGCAATATTTGCCTTATGGGCTTCCCACCTGGTGTCCTCAAAATTCTCCCATTTTTTTTTTAACTTTTGACGAGGAATAACTGAAAATTTACCACAATAATACCAAAGCCAAGTATACAAATAAAGTCTTTGTTATAATGGAAAACTAAAATCAGTGATTTCAGCCTTTTCCTTCCATAATAGTTATATTCGGAACAGAGGTCGTAATCAGGGATGCACACCACTCGACAATAAGTACTTGTTTCTCACCACTATCGATTGTATTCATTCTTCTCTGCGCAGTTGAGCAGCCATTTTCTTCAGACTACATAGTCACAATTAAAGAACTTAGCCAAATATCGTCCCCATTTCATGATGCAATAACTTCTATTTCAGCGGAAAAAAGTAATTATATCTAACAGGGCTGAAAATCGGACAAATTTTTCGGAATTCCGGTTCGCGGGTTCGAACCAAAATTTAACAATGGTTAAGATTCGGAAATTTGAGGTTCAAGGTTTTTGGACGAAGGTTTTGGTTTCGAACCTTGGTTCATCCCATGCTTGCACATGCTTCACGATTCTACAAATCGATTTCGACCTTACAACGATAAAATCGCGTGAAGATCATGGAAATTGGGCCGTTTTTGGGTCATAAGCGAACTGAAGGGAATATTCAAAATATAATTTACTGGGATGTAAAATTTCATTTCTTTGTCTACGAAACTTTTTTGTTTTTAAGGAAAACGTCCTTATCATTGGCATGCACTTATTTTTTATAGTTTTACACAATTTTACAAAGTTTGGTCGAAGTCGGATGACTATAGCATATAGCTCCCATAGGAACGATCGGTCGAAAAACTAGTTCTAGTGAGGAAAACTTTTTCGATTTGAATGAAAACGTCCTTTTTATTGCCATATTCTTATGTTATATACTTAAACACATTTCTACAAAGTTTTATAAAAATCAGATGACTATAGCATATAGCTGCAGTATGTATGTAAGCAATAAGGTACATTTCATGGTTCTGTTCGAGGGACCCACAAATATCCGACCCAAACTGGTTCTGCCGTGTTCGGTTTTGGACCGGCTTGCACCCTCGGTCCAAACAAAAGCAATCGGTGGCCTTTGAATATTAAAAAAATAAAAATTCATTACTCAATGTATTCCAACCACAGTGCCTTACTGGCTAACTGCTGGTTTGGCACTTGGCTTGGGACTTGGCCATCAGTTGAAATGAGTTTTTATCAACGTCTGTCTGGACGTATCGCAGTCGCATCTGGTCTGAGTCGGAGGTCCTGGGCACATTAGTGAGCAAAATTTTATTGCACCTCTGTTTCTGGTTCTGTTTCTGTTTCAGTTTCATTCATAATATAATATAAGAGTTGACATTAAAAAAGCAATTCGCGTTCGGCATTTCATCTGCAGGAATAGTTTTTACCGCGGCCCCTTCTACGCCCACTTTGCGTTCATAATGCATAAGGCAATTCCCCTGCCCAGAGGCCGTACCGCTCCTTCTCCTTTCCAGGTTCCTTTGTATGTTAAATTTAATTTCTTTTGTTTCGTTACTCGCACGTCATTTGCAAAATGAAATTATTACAAAATGTTTTTCTCGCTCTCATTTGCTTGTCTTTGACTTGGCTGTAGCCATTTTCCATTTCATTTTTTGTGCACTTTTTCTGCTTCTTAAGCAGCAGCAGGAGAAGCAGCAGCAACAATTCCCGCGGGCATATCATCTGCTTCATCACTGACTTAGAACTTTGCCATTTTCCCCATTTATTTTTTCTTCTTCCTTTTCTTCCTTTGCATTTCTTAATCATTTTTGAGTGTCTTAATTTAAGTTGTATACTCTGGTTTTAATTTCGAGTGTGTTTTGGTTGGGAACGCTAACTGGCCCTGATAGTATCATTAGCATTTGCCACAGTTTCCCCTCTTCCCATTTGCTTGGAGTATTCTTGAGGCCAATACAAAGAAATGGCCAAGAGGAGAATTTAATTTCGGAATAAACCTAAAAATTAGGTTTTTTTCGATGCATAAGATAATCAAAAGGACTCGTTAGCTAAAAGAAGCCAATCACTGATCAATATTTAAAGAAACATGTTTTTGGGGTTTAACGACCTGATTGGATTTTAGTCAGAAGTGCCAGTCTTAGCCGTCTTATTAAAATTTAAAGAATTGCGTTCTTGTTAAAAGTTAGTTATTAGTTATAGTCGGGGTATCCAACCGAACCGAAATTCCGTTTCGGTTATGGTTTCTGTTTTGGCTGATATTCATACTGCAGCTAAATGCTATAGTCATCCGATTTTGACAAAGCTTTGTAGAATTGTGTAAAAGTGTTTAAAATAAATATATGCTAACGTGAGGGATGAGGGATGTTTCTATTGAAAACAAAAAAGTTTTTCTCACAAGAACTAGTTTTTCTACCGATCATTCCTATGGGAGCTATATGTTATAGTCATCCAATTTTGACCAAAGTTTGTCGAATTTTGTGGGAGCATATGACAAATTCATGTTAGTTTTGAGGACATTTCCTTTGAAAACAAAAAAGTTTTTCTAACTTGACTACTTTTCAGACTCTACTTTTCTGTGACAGCTATACTATATAGATGTCCGATTTCGACCAAATTTGGTGGAATTATGGAAAAGCATAGTAAACTAAGAAATACGAAGTTTGGAGGCGTTTCCATTGAAAACAAAAAAAAGGGTTTCTCACTAAAGCTAGTTTTTCGACCGATCGTTCCTTTGACAGCTATATGCTATAGTCATCCGATCCAGCCGGTTCCGACAAATGTGCAGCCTATATGTACCAAAAGAATTCGAGCAAAGTTTGGCTAAGATAGCTCTCAAACTGACGTAGAAGATAGCATAGAAACTGACAGACGGACAGACGGACGGACGGACAAGGCTAAATCAACTCAGCTTGTCATGCTGATCAGAATATATTTACTTTATGTGGAGATTCTTCCTTCAATGCGTTACAAACATACGGACAATTTTTTAATACCCTCTGCAAGGGTATAAAAACTAATGATGCAGTTCGATTCCAAGGACCCAAAATAGGTGGGATCCGTCGAGTTTGGTCATGTCTTTTTGTATACCCGCTACTCGTAGAGTAAAAAGGGGCTTGCTAAAGTCTTGCAAATGTATGTAACAGGCAGAAGGAAGCATCTCCGACACCATAAACTCTGGAAAAAACCCATAGTAAAATCTAGAACAATCATATTTGATTAAACAATGCCTGTTTCGTATTAAAATCAGGGCTGCAAACCAAAAATTTTTCCGGAGCTCCGGATAGCGGGTTTGAACCAAAATTTATCAATGGTAAAGGTTCGGAAATTTGAGGCTCAAGGTGTTTAGGCGAAGGTTTTGGCTAGGACCTTGGTTCAGCCCAAGCTTTACAAAGTGTAAATAAAAAATAGGTGTGAGTGTGGCTAACACTCACGGGGCCTTGATGTGAAACATGTTGTGTACGATAGACTCCGCCTTTCACATTATTAGGGTTGTGTGTTACTCTATATTCTCTATACTCAAAACTCGATACTCAGTTATCGTTACTAAGTACTCCATATTAAGTACTCGACACGACATACTCGAAGCGATGCCAATTACTCGATTGTCAGAATTCGATACTTAGTACTCGATTCTAAGAACTTTATACTAAGTACTCGATACTAATTACTCGATACCAAATACTCGATACTCTGTATTTCATACAGAGTGTTCTCGATTCGAAGTACTTGATACTCTATACTGGATACTCTGTACTCGATACTGTATACTCGATTCTCAGTACGAAATTCATAGTACTCAATACTAAGTACTCCCACTCCCCCTACACGACCACCTTAAAGCCCTAAACAACAACACCACAAAATATCCAAGTCAGCGTGACGCGTGACTCTTTTTTAAAGCTTGACAGCCCCAAAGGGCCAGAGCCGAGCTCCTGTCAATCGGACGCGATTTGTAGATCTCATGAGAATATTCAAAATATAATTTACTGATAAGTTCATTTTTGTTTTTTGTTAGTCGTAGTACTTGTAACGATTCCCTTACGATGTGCAAAATAATCGATACCCTGTCTAGTCACTTCTCGAAAAATCACGGATGCAAAAGCATTCCAATTTGGATGGAACTTGTGACTCTTGTTTTTGTGATTCATTTAAAAGCTTTGAAGTTAAAGATCCTAAAAAGACAAAGGCTATTATTGGGGACTTTATTAGGAATTCTGAACGTTTATAACGATTTTTTTATTAAACTGTTTTGACGTTTTTATGACAGACTCTCAGTTGCCCAAAACCGACTAGATAAAAGAAGAAGTCGCTAGGCAGTGGGTCACAATTGTTTTTGGTCTATCATTTTTGTTGAACCAAACCGAAACTGTAGGTTCGGAACAGCTTCAAGTTCAGCTTTTATTATTAAAGAGGTTCGGTTCACAGTAAATTAATAGTCGGAATTCCCGGCTGGCAGCCCTGACTAAAACTAAGTTAAATGCATGTTAAATTTACTAAAAACATATATGAACGGCTAAATTCAGTTACCCCTTTTATATTCCCGAGGCATGGAATTCCAACTTGTGAATTACAAGCGGCCATAAAAGCGACAACATGCCAAGAATTTATTGTAGTATACTTTAAGGCAATTCAATATAAGTTCATTTTTAGTCGTGTGACAACCATCGTGGGCGATAGTGCAACTGGTTAAGCAAGCCAAGTGCAAAAGTCCCGAGTTCGAGTCTCCCACAAAGTAAGTAAACATATAAAAACACTCATTTTATTAATCATCTCTGAGATCTGTATGTTTATTCGAACGGATAGACGGATGCACCGACGGACAGACGGGGACATGGCTATAAAAAGCGGACAAGCACTCATGATCGACAAAATACACCTCCAGTAAGTGAAATATCAATTTGCAAGTGTTGTCCCAGGTAAAAATTTTAAATCGAAATAGGAGGTGCAGTACGAACGGGAAACAAAAGAAAAACGCAAAAATTGCCAATTGTTGCAATGCACATTGGGTCAGATTTAAGTTTGGGCGGCAAAAATTCAAAATTTTTATGGGAACAAATCGTGATTTTTATCAAATATTTTTAAAGAATTTACATTAGGCATATTAAAACCACTAAGCGTTTTGAAATTAGTGCAGCCCTGGATTTTTAGCAGGGCTGCAAAGTCAAGTGTTCGGATAGCTGCTTATTGTGTTAAAAAAACGAGAAGCCGTCACTCATCTTTAAGCTTGTGCTAATGTATAACCTGTGCGTACAAATTTAATCTAAAATATGGAAATTAAAGGTGAAGGTATGTAGAATGTGAATACTGAATCAAATTGTAGGTTGTTCTTGTTATAAGTTGCTTCTGTTTCCTGTTTTGTTATGTCCTTAAATAGAAAAACCTAACGAAAGTGCCCGTGAATTGTGGAGTATAACTAGCTTTATGACAATTTATGACAAAAAGTAAATATGCAGAGTTTGACCTTAAAGTGTATTTCTCATCGTGTTATCAATGATTTTTGCGGCTTTTTGCGGCTTTGCGCGTATTCTCTTGATATTTGCGGTTAAGTTTGCGTTCAGCCATGCAACGCTGTTTAATGTATGGAACGAAAACAACCGAAATGCCCGTGCAATTTCAAGCTGAATTTTTGATTTTTAGAAATATTACTAAGAAAACAAAATATTCAAAAGAGGTTGTGGAAGGAAATGGGCCTACACGTGGATAAGCCAAAGCAGAATGGAAATGGAAACTCCAACGAAGGCAATACTGCATTTTCAAATGTAAAGTAATTTGCAGAAATCGTAGAATTTTATTTGTCCTAGAAAATTTCCTCGTCGTGTTAATTTCAATTTCATGCAAACTTCCAATTAGTGCTCACAAGTTTCAGAAATTTTGTCAGAAAATAGTCTCCTTATACTTGTCCAAATATGCAGGGTATCCGATGTCAGCAACTGTACATACAATTTTGATACACGGTTTCCAAATAATAGTTTCGTCTGAAATACCAATAGGTTGTCTTGGGGAAAACGCTTCTGAAGCACGTAACAAGTATTATAAATGGGACAGACGATCACATGCTCGACTAAACTCTAGACTCAACAATATGACAGATGTTTTCCAAAGAGCAATGGATTCCTTGGATCCTCTTCTATCCAGCATATTTCTCAATAAAAGATTAGCTCAAATCCAAAAAAAACCTTTGCCAAACGAGGTAACTAGTCGCCAAGTTTTAAAATAAACTGCACTAACATTTCCCCAGACATAGACAGCGACTCTGATGCTGAAGTGGACTGTGATTTGATTCCTATTGAACTAGATCTTGAGCTAGATGAAATTTAAATAGTAATTAATCCAGGGATAACATAATAGTAGGTGCTCGTTTCAGTATACCTTTGAATAAAACTATTATTTACTCTATTTTTGTAAACTAAGAAGAAAGTTTGAATGTGACATTTAATTTGTTTTTGTGCCAAGAAAAAAATATGAATTCATGATTAAAATACTATTTATGATTTAATGACTTTAGAATATAAATACACATTAAAAAAATTACCTAAAATTTAAATATAAACGTTTAGTTAACAGAAATGCATGTTTTAAAAAAAGATAATTAACGGCAATTTGAGGCCCTCTTCTGGCCGCCATTTTTACAAATTAAATTTTTTTTCGTCTTCGAGCCTTTAAGGCATTTATACTTACCAATTTGCCGTTTTGCTCTCTGATAATAGTGACTCCCGGAAAGCTGCGAACCATCAACACCTTTATTTAGAAGACCCTACTTTGAAGGCCGAGAACTTTTTAAACAGCCCTCGCATTGTTACACTTTTAATTTTGTATATTTTGTAATGAATAGTACAACCAAATACAAAAAAACAGAATTACGAGATTTCTTTCCATAAGTTTTAAAAATCCAGGTAAAATTTAGCCGCCTACACCTGAAGAGGGCCTTATTATAATATGGGCGGTACGGGTGGGCGTGGTCGGATTGTTGTACAACTTTGCCCAATTATTATGCACTCAATGTCTATCAAATGTGCCAAATTTCAATTGTCTAACTACATTTCTCGAATTTATGCCGCCCAAGCTGAAATCTGGCCCAATGTGCAATGATATGAATTATAAAAAAAATGTATACATGTCAAATGTATACTGGTGAATAGGATCAAACGAAACAAAAAATAATGAAATTTGGAAAGTTTTATATTAAATTTAGATTATAATGAAGGGCATAGCATCGCACGGCGATTTTCATCAAGGAGACTATATAATTTAATGCCTTGAATCAATTATTTTGTGTATTTTAGAATCACAACAATTTCTAGAATTGAAAATGTCAAAATTGCTTAACTTTTTTAACCAAAAGAATCGTCTGGGCAAAGTTTTTAAGTCATTTATTTTACAGCTCCTCCTTTATGGCTGCCTTATCTACAGTCGCCATCGTGATGGCCTCATCATATTTATTTTTTGCAACATTTTTCAACACCACAATGCGAGGATCGTTTATCAACCGGCCACCAAGTCGCAAGCCGGCAGGATCAACAGCTACAGACCCAAACAGAGATAGAAAGAGTGCGAGCGAGAGGGTGTGCGCAAAAAGAGAAACCTGAATAAATTACGCACATCTGTCAACTTTTGAATTAGCCATTAAGGCGCAAAATGTGCAACATTAATAACTGACAACAGACTCGATTTGATTCGTGTCCGAGTGAGAGAACCAAGTTGCGCCTGCGCATCGTCCTAATTGAAAGAAATTACTTTGAGTCTAGCATGTCATTTGTCAACTTTTGTGTGGTGTTTGGTGCGGGTGATACGTTTTGTGATTGAAATTAATACCGCCTAAAGAAGTGGGTGCCAGACTCAGTAAATTATTAGATGTGATGCAGCGGGCAGACTGCTGCCATTGTTACACGATCACAATGAAAAGGCGCTTTTGAGAGATCTTTACACTCAGAAAAAAATCTAAAAATCTTGGTCCCTGTTATGGAGATTAATGTTGGTTGAGATGTGTTTAAGAAGATGATTTTGGGGAATTTTTTGAACCGAAATCCCTAGAACGAAAAGTTTAAAGAAAAACGATTCTGGACTGGTTATTGTCTAACTTCAAAATCGCGAGCTCGACTCAAATTTTTTTAGAGTTTAACGTCTTCTACGACTCTCCTGTTTTTAATCCTTTGAAAAGGTTTATGCATTATTTACTTTTGAGAGGGAATTCAGCAGTAATAAAGAAAACTTAAAACTTGTATTCTAAATTTTAATCATATAATTCCTTCAAATTTATGTACATGCCTCAAATGGACATTGAAAGAATTTAGCGATTTGAATTGGAACTTGTGCCCCCTCAACTAGTCAAAGTGGATAAGCATAAATTGCGACTTGGTGCCACAGCGATCGTGTGACAGAAGGAATGACAAGGGGTCGAGCATAAATTATGGCGTTGGTTGAGCGTTAATCGCACATTTTAGTTGCCACAAGAAGGGGAGAGGGCCTAAACGATTGGCAAATCGACAACCACCAACAACAGCTACAGCAACAGCAACAACAACTTTGTTTCAGCGATAACAATCACGAATGGAGGAGCAGCAGGAGCAGCAGCAGCCGCAGCAGATCCTCAGAGAGCAGTGAGAGATGCAACGGGCCAGAACATAAGCAGCAACACAAATAATTCGCTTTAATGAGATCGCAATCTTGGCCATGCGTGTGAGTGTGTGTGTGTGAGACAGAGATGAAGATGAGCAGAGTTGGGAATCTCGATCTCGATCACTGAGCTCAGCTCAGCATCAGCTTTAGCATCAGGCATCGATGCTGTTGGCTGCTGTTGCGCTCATGTTGGCTGTCAGCGCTTTGACTTGTTCTCTGCCAACTTGGCCAGGTTGTAGCCTCCGCTTGTTGACATGCTCAGCATGCTTAGGCTTCTTACAGCCGATGTCAATGTGGACCACATGACGCGGAGTATGGGGCATACATTAAATTGATGGACTCACTTGTTGTTCCTGTCCCTGTCTCTCAACTTTCATCAAAAAAGTTCGCTCATCACGTCGAGTTGGCAATTAATTGCCACAATTAGTGCGACATGTCGACGTTGATTAAAGTTGCAGATCAAAAAGAAAATTAAACAACTTTGAGTTAACCATTTATTATGAGGCGTTGCACTGAATAGAAAATACTGCCAGTATTATAAAAATCTCGCAGAAGATAGAAAACTGTCCGGAAATGCTAAAGATTGAAAATGTTTACAAGCACATTTGTGAAGTCAGCTGCCAGAACTTCTTGTACTTTTTATTCTCTGTACCAAAGGTACATAGAGTATAATAAGTTTGTGCAAAAGTATATAACAGCCAGAAGGAAGCATCTCCGACCCCATAAAGTATTTATATTCTTGATCAGCATCAACAGCCGAGTCGATATAGCCATGTCCGTCTGTCCGTCTGTCTGTCCGTATGAACGCACAGATCTCAGAGATGGTAAGCGATAGAGGTTTGACATATATGGGACATATGCTTCTTATACTTGCAGGCAGATAAAGTTTATTTTAAATTTTTGCCACGCCCCCTCCAGCCCCCGCAAATTGGTAAAAACGTCATATCTCCTTCTGGACATATTTAGTAACCAGGATTATTTATCGATCCGTCAGTGGCAAAATCGGATGACGGTTGTCGGTTATAAGGAAAACAAACATTATGGGCGCCTGGTCCACGGTGTGGGCGCCTTCACAGGTACAGACTTTCTTTCTGTTTGTATTGCTTTGCTGCAAAAAAAAATGGTTGTTCTGGAAGAATTTTATATTCTTAGAGAATTATTTCTTTTAGGGTCAAATACTTACCCCGCTAAGAGGCGGTCTTGGGAAACAGAGCCAAAAAATTACCAACTCTGTTCTAGAGGTACACAGAGGCTTATTAAGTTTGTGCAAAAGTGTCCGTCTGTCCGTCCGTCCTCTGTCCGTTGAACAAACGAATCTCAGAGATGGTGAGATAGAGGTTTGACAGTTGGACATGTCTCTTGTAGGCAGACAAGTTTATTTTCCCAAAACCCATAGATAGAAGGTTCGAACCTTCTGGACATATTTAGTATTCGGGATTCTTTATCGATCCACCGGAATTTTCAAGATCGAATGAACGATATTCGAGCTATAAGGAAAACAAACAATTATGGGCAGCACCGGTCGCAACGGTGATGGGCAGCACTTCACAGGTACTGAGTATGTTATAGTCGGGCTTGGCCGTATAGCTAGTTTGTCAGATCTTAAAACGGTCTGCTTACTGATTTGCGTCTTCCGTAAGTCTTTGATTGGAAATTAATTTTATTTCGTTAAAGGAATCTAAAACTGTTACAGCTAAAAATATTTATTTAAACGCAAGAGAAAGAGTACTTTAAATTGCTCTTGCTAGGTGTTTACTATATGCAATAATGTTTGAAAAACAAGCTTGAAAAATGAAATCGCTGGAAGTCCTGTAGCATGGCGCAAATTTTGGAGCACTTTAATAAATCGCTGGAAGCCAAATCGCTAGTGAACTTACCCCTGAATAAGTTTGAATTTGAAATTAGAACCGTTTCATATTCGTTCGCTGTTAATATCTTGAACTTGTCACCTTACAACACTGAGCACATGATATAAAAGTATTATGAGTGTTAGTAGCAAATGGTCACACTGAGAAGAAGTACCAACGAGGACGGACGTAAAAACATTAATTTAAAGCAATTACAAGCATAATCAAATTCAAACAAATGTATTAAGGATAGAAGCGTAATGATTTCTTCAACAAATATAATTAATAAACGAATCGCAGTTAAAATTCAATCAAGTAACGAACATTTTGTTTTCAAATAAGCCGCCTAGCCACAAATATCGATAGTTATCGGGAAACTATCGGGGTAACTGGGCCAACGCGTTAGGACATTAGCTCGGCATTGCCTTTGCTATAAAAAGAAGGCGTTAAATTCTGCCTGAGATCATTTCTCGAGCAGAGCTCGACCCGTGCGGTGAGGTCCGCACATTATCCGTGTTGTTTTTTAAATATTTTTTTATTTTAATTTTGTTGCTGTCTTTGCTGTTCCAACTCATGGTCTTCAGCTCCAGCTCGCGATTTTCAGCTCTAACTCGCGATTTTTAAGCTCCATATTCAGCTGTGTGTGCCATTTGAAGGGTTTTGTTATAGGCCTTCTTACGCGCACTCATCTCCTCCTGCATTAGGACCTTTTCCTCCCTTAACTTGGCAGCTTCAGTTTGGCAGGATTTCAATTCTTAATTTTGAATGACCAGAGACTGAATAGTGGATATCAAAGAGAAATCGCCCACAGCTATGTCCACTAAAAAGCTGGGTTAATGCTTTCTAGACAGCCATGGCAATAATTCCGGAATTAGGCTATGGACCCAGAGACCTTTAGTGGATTGGTCCCAACGGCGTTGCCACTTCTCCACACTCCGCTGCCTCGCTTCCTGCTGCTGGTTACCATTGTTCGGTTGATTTGAGCCACTCAACCGTTTGCTTCAGTGGCCAGCAATGACCAACGCAGCATCTTCCGACACCGTACGGTATGCAGAAGAAACCCTGAGCGCAGTTAGACGGTATGCCCCACATACGCCTTTTATGTAGGTAGAGAACTTTATGGAACGATGCCAGATTGGCGACGCATATAAAATAGGAACTCTCGTAACACTAGCATAAAGCCGTCTTCTCCCCTCTTTTGGTCCGCGCGTGTTCAGCATAATTCTAGCTTAAGCGCTGCTGGATTTTGCTGCCTTTTCTGAACCATAACCTGGTATCCAGCATTGCCATTAACTCTGACCCAAGCTGATGCCACCTTCACCGCCTCTGCCTTTTGCGCCGCTAGCTTGAGTACTTGAGTAATACTCGCACGACAATATATGCAAAAGGTAATTTTTTTCTTCTCTCGTAAGGGTTAAAGCAACGAACAAAAAATCCGAAAAAAATTCGTCCGATACGAGCCTACTCTGTTGACAGCCTGCCAAGTACTGCCAATAAGGGACTAATCGAGAGAGCAGCTCTCATGACGGGACTACCTTATACTTATTATATTAAGGTACAGAGTACTTTCCGGTCCAGTTCTTGAGCATGACCGATAATTATAATTTCACGTACAATTTGTATCGCTGTTGAGTTTACAAGCATTAGTTTTACTCAAAGCCCAAGTTGGATAAGCATTCTATTTTAGTTACAAATTGGTTGCTAAATCGCAGATTTATTCATTCGCATCTCTTTAACTGAATCGAGTTCTCTACACACAATTTCTGGCCGCAATAAATTGCATGTAAATATTTTGCAAATCATAAAAATTATTATTTATAATGCGTTAATTTTGGTGCTTCACCCTGGTCCATAAAGCAGTTTGGAGTCATAAATTTATGGCCCATAGACTATGGCCTGATGGAATCCATGAGCTGTGCCTGGCCTATTGTCAGACGGCGGAGCTGACGACGACGACGTCGACGGCGTTGGATGAGATTTCCCATGCACGAAATGTGCGAAAATTATTTCTGTTGTTTTATTTATGTTTACAAACTGATTTATTTGTGGGGCTGTTGCGCTCCGCTCAGCTCTGCTCAGCTGAAATTTATTTTGACAGACATGCATATCGCAAGGATTGGAAGTGTGTAGACACTGCATCCGTTTCAAATCTGTTTGGCCTGTCATGGGTAGACACATGTGATTGGGTTTTCGTTCAGTGTACACAGCGTTACCGTTGCAACGGCCAAATGTGTGCTGTTCTATCCCAAATGGTTAACAATAGATTAAAGGGAATATGTGTAACTTCCACTTCCATATTTATCTTTGGGCATCGCGTATTGTAATCAACTTTCTTTCGACCACAACAACGACAACAATGGACAAATGCTTTTGCCGAATTTCTTTCTGGCTTGCCATTAAAAGTTAACCATCATAAAGTCCATCGGGAGCACTGCGCACCGGTGAGTGGCCCCCAACAACAATGGACAATGAGCACATAAATCAGTGTAATTAATAGAAAACTAGCCAAAAGCCCCCGTACACACACACGCATGCGCAACAGGTTTGTGTCCCGCCAGAGACCACGTGCAGGACCAGATCCATTTTCGTCGCATACCAATGACCCAAAACGCTAAACCTAATTAAAGAGCCAAGTTCCACAACTGAGAAATGTTAATTGCTCGAGCATCCACATCTTGTAAACAATTTCCAGCATTTTCTTGGGCTATTTATCTCACAGTTTGATGCAAACGCATAAATCTCTCAACGCCCGCGCGCAAAGGCAATATTTCAATTTCAAATTAAAATAAATATTTAAAATCCCCCGAAATTTATTATCAATAAAGCAAAATGCGAGTACCAACCCCCCTTGTATGCTCCAGGGTATCAATTCATTCAAATCACTGTCCATTCATTTGGCCAAATGTCCAAAAGGGTTTGCGGAGCCCACAGAAAAGTCACCGGCAATAAGTCATCAGGCAAAGGACTCAAGTAGTTTGATGCTTAGATATCAGTCGTGTCCTTCAAATTACAACCTGATTAGACTCCAGGGACAGTGGCCAAGCCAACTCATCTGTTGTGGCTTACGGGCAGGCAGGACAGGAACGGAAGATGGAGTTAAAATTGATGTCCTCTGTGGGTATCCTCGGTTGAGCTCAACCTGAGTGAAAGTGAAAAATATGCCAAAAAATTATTTTACTTAAATATATATACGAACTGATGCAGACCTTTGTCCATTCAGATGAGGGAAACTTGAACTAAGCAATAAAGTTGAAAAACAAAAAGCTCAAAAACCTTAAACAAATATAGCTCGATCGACTTGAACAAGCGACAAAGCATTAAAATCCGTCACAAAATTTCACACTCACATAAATAAACATCATCCGGAGTACGGAGTCAGGACCCGACCCATGCACACCAGTTTGTTATGTATCTTTTGGATACACGCGCGATTTGTGGTATTTTTGTTGCGTGAGCTTGTCGATATTTGAATTATTTCCATCGCCACTTGGCCCCACTGCCCCCGGAGCCCTGTTGTGGGCCACTTTTGGCCACAATTGTGGCCTGAAGAGTTCGAGTTGCAGTTCCGTTTGCCCACCCATCGGCGGTTGTTGTAAATCAATTGCTCGCTGAGTGCCTAATGTGCTGTCGATGGGTTTACAATCCGTCAAAACAGTTGCCATAGACGAATGCCAAGTGCATCATTGGCACTTGCGACCTATTAGCGAGAGCTTCAAATAAACAGAAATCGTACAGTGAAATTCTCAATTAAGTGAATTATGTAGGTATTGTGGATCTTGCCCACGAAAGATCGAGCCAATGAGCTTCCACTGGCCAAGGGCAAGACGAAGCCTCAAACCTGCCGGGTGAGTTTTTCTTAAACAAAAAAATGTAACAATGGCAGCAGCTATCAAAAGTTACAGCCTGGCAATGTATCAATGTCAATGCAGGACTGGGAACCGCACCTACCCATTGGTTGCAGTAGCCCCTGGAGCCCATTGTCCGCGGCAGCTTTGGCCAGCCCAAATGTCAACTATTTGAGACGTTCCGCCTGGGCATGTTCCTCTCATTGGTGGAGCTTCGCTGGAGCCATTGTTTATACTGCTGCTCCCCCGATATATGGACTTGCCTTGCTGCTCGGTTGTCGTCGCCGCGTCAAGAGAAGCAGCAGAAAAGAAAACACACACAAGCACACGTAATCGCATGCCAAACAAAAACACTCCATAAGCAATAATAAACAAATCATTTTGCCAGCCCTATGCCAAGTCCGGGCCCACCCGCACACGAAACGATATTGATTCGATCGCGAGGCTGTCAAGCCCGCTACGAGGTGGATTTTCTCCATCTCTCCTCGCATTCAGCGATTCCCCAACTGTGTGAGCTGTCGAGGCACTTGATTTGAGTTTTCATAATTGCATGTCTTCGATGAAGACTTGTGGGACAACCGCAAGAGAAGAGAAGACGCACAACTGTACGATCTTTCTCTATCTGTGACATGCCTCACAGTCTGGTCCACAATTATAAGACTTGGATTATTTTGTATTATTTTATTTTGTTTGATTTATATCACAGTAACTTTAAGTAACGTTTCGATCCTAAATTTTACGCTGCAAATTTTCATGATAATCGGATGGATATAAGTAGACATCGGATTTTGCATATTTGAATATTCAATTGTCCCAGTACAGCTTTGAAAACTTAAAAACTTATTTCTTATAAAATAAAATAATTGTGTTGTGTTGAGCGAAAGTAGTCCCGAAAACTAGAACTTCTGCATCATTCATTTTGCTATGTTAACGAATTTATCAATTTAATTAATGGCTTCATAAAAGAAAACACTTTAAAAGAGAATTATAAAAACTTTTGCACACTGTGTTCGGCGTAAAATTTGCACCGCTTAAGTTAGCTTTATCATAATAACTACCATACGCCGTTTTAAATTCCTCAGCAAAAATATGTTTGCGGTCCTGATGGGCTATTTTTGGGTCGATATGACCACAAACGAAAAAAAAAAAATCATCCAATTTCGGGCACTTGCTATTTTCCATATCGAAACATTCAAATAACACCGAGCTACAGTTAGAAAAAAACTTGGGAAATGACCTAGCGTACGCTGTAGATCAGGTCGCGTATAGCACTTCGTCATACTTGGTGAAGATATAGCCCAAAAACCGTTAATTGCTCATTTTGCTCAGTTAACTTGGAAAATCTCGCGAACGGACCGCCTGATTTTAAATAAACGTTAATTCCGATAGCACCGAGAAGATTGTGGTATATTATAATCCATGGGAAAAATGCGAGTAAAAGATCTTTAATTTTGAATTTTTATTGAGAAATTTCTACTTTTAACAAAATTTCTATAGCATATAGTTGTCATAGGAACGATCGGTCGGAAAACTAGTTTTAATGAGAAAAACTTTTTTGTTATCAATGGTTTCTTAGTTTACTTTGATTTTCACTGATTACACCAAATTTGGTCTAAATCGGACATCTATATAGTATAGCTGTCATAGAAACGTAGAGTCTGAAAAGTAGTCTTAGTTAGAAAAACTTTTTGGTTGTCCTCAAAACTAGCATGTATTTGATTTATATAATCCCACACAATTTTACAAATTTTGGTCAAAATTGAATGACCATAGCATAAAGCTCCCATAGGAACGATAGGTCGAAAAACAAATTCTTGTGAGAAAAACTTTTTTTCCGTTTTGTCAAAATCGGATGAAATCGGTGAAAAACTTTTTGTTTTAAATGGAATCGCCTTCCAAAATGTACATGTTAGTTTTCAATGTATTCCAAAATTCCACTAAATTTGGTCGAAATCGGACGTCTCCCATAGAAAAGTAAGGTCCGAAAAATAGTCTTATTAAGTTAAACAAACTGCCAGTGTTTTTGGATACACTCGGGCGAGCAGTTCCCCTTTTAATACCCTTGCAGAGGGTATTATAAAATTGTCCGGATGTTTGTAACGCATAGAAGGAAGCATCTCCGACCACATAAAGTATATATATTCTTGATCAGCATGACGAGCTGAGTTCATTTAGCCCTGTCCATCTGTTTCTATGCTATCTCCTCCGTCATTTTAAAAGCTATCCTCACCAAACTTTGCACGAAGTCTTTTGGTACAAATACGCTGCACATTTGTCGGAACCGGCCGTATCGAATGACTATAGCATACCGGACCGGTCGAAAAACTAGTCCAAAGTACGTATTTCTTAGTTTACTATCCTTTCCCATGATTTCACTAAGTTTGGTCGAAGTCGGATGACTATAGCATATAGCTCCCATAGAAACGATTGGTCGAAAACTAGTTCTAGTGAGAAAAACTTTTTTGTTTTTAATGAAAACGTCCTTATCATTGGCATTCACTTATTTTATAAAGTTTTACACATTTCTACAAAGATTGGTCGAAATCGGATGACTATAGCATATATGACTATAACATAGGAACGATCGGTCGAAAAACTAGTTCGTGTGAGGAAAACTTTTTTGCTTTAATGGCATATTCTTATTTTATTTAGTAAGTAAAATGGCTTTACACAGCCCCAAAGGGCCAAAGCCGAGCTTCTCTCAATCTCTTGGTTGTGCGCTTCTAATTTTTGCACTAGAGAAAGGGACCTACAGTTAAACACCGAATCCGAACGGCAGTTTGAGAAGCTTTTCATGGCTCATTACTACAAAAGCAAAAGCAGAGAGGGGTGGCCGGGTGTAAGATTATTCAAAAAAAAACTTTTATAAGATGTTCCGAGGCGGGATCGAACCCACGACCTCTTGCACAGCGGTCGCGCACACTAGCCGCTGAGCCACCCGGCCACATATTCTTATTTTATATACTCTAACACTTTGCGACAAAGTTTTATCAAAATCGTATGACTATAGCATAAAGCTGCAGTATGAATGATCGGTAGAAAAAGAAGTTCTAGTGAGAAAAGCTTTTTTATTTTAAATAGGATCGGCTCCAAATTTCGTAATTAACAGTGTATTATGCTTTTCCATGATTTCAGACAGCTTGGTCTTAATCAGACATCTATATAGTATAGATCCCATTGAAAACTAAGGGACAAAAAGTAGTCTTAGAAAAACTTCTTTGTTTTCAATGGAAGCTGCAATGGTCTACAAAACATTGTCCGAGCCGAAGTTAACTTTCCTCCATTTTTGTTGATGAACTCGAATCAGTGTCTAGCATCGTCATAACTTGCGACGCACTTCGTTTTCCAGCTTTATACATGCTCACCCGTGTTGCCGTCATAAGCTCTTCAGAAGTTCTCGATCCGATTAGCTCCGCAACTTTTTACGCCTTATGTTTCATGTAGCATTCTGCGAAGTCTTTTTCTGGTCGGCCAGTTAAAAAAATTGTCTCGAAAATACGAGCATTCTATCCAACCAATCCTTGTTTTTTGTCTCAAACCTAATACTACACCAATAACACTGCCTAAATTTTTCAACCAACTTGCTGTTGAAACTCCTTAATAGTTTGTCAATATCTTGTAGCTTTTTATCAGTACATTTTGCTTTATCAATGACGTTTGCAAAAACATACTCCTCAACTGACGAAAAAAAGAGTGCGTTGCAACCTGACATAGTGCCTGAAAAGGATTCTGTTGTCAACAGTTGCAGGTTGCTGCAGCCAAATATAAACCATTCAAAAAGATTACGAATCATATAAACAAAAACAAAAAGAAATAGACCGAATACAGTTGAATTAAAAAACTTGCATTCCACGAAAGTCTTAAAACAGTTGTTAAAAAGAGATAAACATGACTGCAAGATTCTACCACGATTTACCATTACAACAGATACGCACATGTCACGGAACAGTTTTTGTCGTAAATACATACCCTCAACTTAATTAAAACCAAATACAGCAGCTGGAAAAATAAACTTTGGCAATTTGCAAGCCAAATCTGTGAGCATTAGAAAAAGCTTGAAAATAGTTTGCTGCAGCTACTGCAACATATATTATGTTTGATAGCTCACAGCTGAGCGAATAAAAACCGCCAAAATAAACGAAAAGTAAATAAACGACTCAGCCGCTGTTTGCTAACATAATGATAAAATGTTCACATTCATGTTATTGCTCTGTTACTTAACAAAGTGTATGTAAAATGACTGGACACAGCCCCAAAGGGCCAAAGCCGGGGTCCTCTCAATCTCCTGGCTTGTGTGCTTCTTATTTACGCACAAGAGAAAGGGACCTACAGTTTAACGCCGAATCGGAACGGCAGCTTAAGAAGCTTTTTCATGGCGCCAACACCAGTTTTTTAAAAAGAAAAAACTTTTCATTAGATGTTCCGAGGCGGGATCGAGCCGAAGACCTCTTGCACAGCGGTCGCTCGCACTAGCCGCTGAGCCACACAAGGAAAGACTAAACAGTAATACCTTTGAGTAACGGGTATATTGAAGTCGGGCAGGGCAAAATTTATCTTGAGCTCTCGTTTAATCTTAGTTCTACGATTGCAATGCATTCAACTTATTTGCTTTACTTTTCTCCAAGTTTTTGTGAAGTGCTATTCTTCTGATTCTATTTCTCTGTTGCTTACTGTAATCTCTCCGTTGCGGTTTTGCCAATGTCTATCAGGACGCCTGCCAAGAACGCCAACTGCTGTGCAGAACGCAGCAGCAGCCGATCGTGCGCGATCGCCATGGAGAGCTGTCGGTGCGAGCTCCCACAACACCGCACAGAAAAAGCAACAGCTAACAGAATCGAACCGAACCGAATCCAAGCGAAAACACACTCTGGGAACTCTGTTGATTGCTTGAGTGCATATGAGTATATCGGCCAGGCTGCTGCCGCCGCGGCTGCTGCTTATTTTAGTTGGGCAAACTGTCAAAGATATCCCAGCTTGTTGCCACCTTCTCTTTGGGCCCTCTCTACTCCCCCTCATCCAATGCGGTGCCTATTTTGTGGCCATGCAGATCGCTTGATTGATGATTTGTTTATTTTGATATGTGTGAGGAGGGGCAAATCACTTCGCACCCAGTCGAGGGAATAAATTTTGCCAATATGTTGGCGGGATTTTGTATTGGGAGCAGCCACCCCAGAGCGAAAGTGCGAACGGTATTTGTTTTTAATTTATGAATTATAATTTCAAAGTTTCCACATAGTTTTGATATATTTCAACAATTGAACAAGTAAGAAAGTAGGCCAGGCCCGACTGTAACACACCCTGTACTTAAGGGAGCTTTTATATCTTTAATTTTTCTATAGAACGCACCGAAGGTTCAAGTGGAACAAGCCGGTTACGCTCGAACGCCAGGCAAATAAACAGACACAGAAGATAGCCCCTATTCAAATTCTACGGGTAATTCAAGGAGGAAGGTTAATTGCATGAAGTCCTCTAGAGTACTAGCAGAGAATATAAAATACATTATAAAATCTTTTATACAAGGCAATCTGACATCAGAATTCCAGCTTAAACATCGAAAAGCAAACAGTCAAAAGAATTTTCACTTGTTCTGGTTACATTTTATTCAAGTATGCGAAGGAGACACACATGATCAAAAAAAATGAATAGGCTAAGTTGTCTGATTTTCATAAAATTTCTTTGATGTTGACTGAGGCTTTATGCAATTCTTCTGAAACCTAAATAACTGATCTTGACATTCAAGAAACTCTAATTCAAGAGAATTTTCGTAGCTTCAAAGTGAGGGGTAAGTATCAATGACAAATTTAGTAATCAGGGTACTAATCATACCTATTGTGTACCTTCGGTACAGGGTATTGCCATTGATCATAGGTCGGGAATGCGTGCATAAAGATTTTTGCTTATTCCGAGTGTATCAATCATTGGAAGGTGTTGATAGAGTTTAATACTCAAGAATTTCGATTTCTTAAGCCAAAAACTGAACACATTTGTATGTGTTAGAAGGGTCAAAGTACAGACCAAACAAAAGAAATTCAAGTACAACAAACAAAAAATTGTTATTGCTGGCTTCCATGTCTCTGACTTTGATGCAATGGGGCTGTGAGCAACTAAATTATACCGTCGAGAGTAATTTACGTGCTTTCCTTCTTTATTATACATACGAGTATGACCCCTTCCTCGATATGTCCCGCTTCAGCTGCAGCCTCACCTCAATGTCCATGTCCATTACCATGTGCCTCTCCTCTCTTGTTTGGGGTTTTTTTTTGTTGTTGTTGTGGGTGATTTACAGACACTTTGACGTCCGTCCGGGTGACGGTTGACCCATTAGTGGGCGAATGCCCAAAAGAACCCAGCCACCAACCAACCAAGCAACCCTTAGTCCTCAGGCTTTGTATTGGAATTGAAGTGGTAGAGGTAAAGCGAAAACAAAATCATGAAATCATTGTCCATGATGATGTGCAATACATTATCCATTCACCGGACTGAACTGGACCTCAAAGGACTTTGGCACGAAATCCTTTTCTCTATCTCTCCGTCTGTCGCTTGAAGTGTGTTTGGGGCAATGAGTGATTTCAGCTGGTCGCAATCCTAGTGGGACATATTCATCAATAATTCAAGAACACTTTTCACCCGTTATCTTTTGCTGTTGTTTGGATTTGTGCATGAAAATTGCATCAAATGTGGTCCAAGCTAGGCAAGCAAAACCAAGTTACAAAATTAAGCTTGAGCTTAAATTCCACATTTAATCAATGTAAATCATGTATGGAGGCTTGCTAGAAATCGACCTTATCGTGTCTAAAACTGCGGTAGATTCGGTAGAAAATTTCGAAGGTAATAGTGTTGAAGCTTTTTCAAAATAAGATAATCAGCCATGCTCCCATTTTCGCATTCGCAAAAGTTTTGCGATTTGAAACTGTGTTTTCGACCAAATTTGTTCTACAAATCGCAAAATTTTAGAGAATGTGAAAATGGGAGCATTGCTGAATATTTCGGAGATTATGGGTGTATACGAAAACAAGTGAATGAAACTATGTTAGCTATGTTTCTGAGCGACTAGACCAGGGGTGCCCGCGCTCTATACGCTTCAAGCGCATGAGTTGCTGCTTTCCGCATAGCCGTTGCCGCGCTTATAGGACTTACGCATAACGAAATGTCTGCAGCTTCGTATGTGTCTCTCTTCAATTTCTCGCCTTTGCACCTGCGATATTGAATTGTGTGCTGTTTGAAGTGTTGATTTTGTTTTTGCAGTGTGCATCAGACAGCCACAAGCACAAACACACACAGCATTGGGAAATAACTTTAAAAAAATTGTTGTTTATAGGTGCGGTTGGGCACCCCTGGATTAGACTAAATGGTTTGGCTTAGTCCCCCTCCCGGGGGCGGGAGGGGTCGTGTCAAAAATTGAAGTACTTGATCGAAGTACAAAATTCTTGGATCAAGTACGATTCTACAATCCCAAAATACTTGTTTTAAGACTGTTACGGGATATATTAAGTATATTTCGAATTATTCTAAAATATTTTTGATCATACTTTTAGGTTGTAATGGCCTTAAGTCAAGCCCGATTAACTCTCAAAATAAGTACAAAATGTTTTTTCTCAAATTCCAGTAGTTTCTAATGTCAGCCCAAAAACATTACGGAAAGAAATAATCAGAATTTCAAATAAGTTCTAAATGGTCTTGGATTGAGCCTATTTCCAAGTTCTCGTTAAACGGGTTGGAAATATCCAAGGGCCATTAATAAATCTCTTTGGTAGAACTATTGTAGGTCAGAAATTAACCATATTAACTCCATAACAAAAGAATTAGAATCAGTTGGAAATTTTAAGTACAGACTCGCTTAAAAATACTTTACATTTTACGTTGCACACTTTACGGATCTAGCATAATAAGCCAATATTGTACTTAATCTAACATATTTTGTACTTGAACTTACTGTAAGTACAAAATGATCTTGATTCAAGAACATTTGTTCTCATTTCAATAATAATAGCACTCGTTTTTCGATTTTAGTATGTTTCGTACTCAATTTAAGTAAACCCAAAAACTTATCTTACTTGAAATTTTAAGTATAAAACAGGTTAAATTCAATCCCGTTTTACTTAGAACTCTGGCAGCCGTTTTTTTTTTTGAGTGCAGGCGGGCATCCTCCAAACCAGTCTAAAGAGATAGGGCATAACTTGGTGTATTTGTGGGTAAGCATTGGACTGTTTTTAAATAGAGAATATGGGTCCTGTCGACTTATGTACAGTGTCTCCTGCTCCATATCCTTGGATTGTACGGCTTACTGCACTAAAAAGTTTCCATTTTGCACTTATGTGTACCTCCCTTTTACCCAGGATGTTATTCCACGTCATATTAACGCATGATTTGGCTTCAATACTCCTTCTTATGCTTGTTAAATGACACGGTAAGCGTAGATAGGACTCCTCGAAATGTAAATTCAAGTGATATTTTTATTGTTTCTGTCTTGTAAGTCTATCTTTCAGACGCCGATAGTCTGCCTCCTTTCCTGAATACGAAAATGGCAGACATGTTTAAATTCACCTCCATTCCCCATTTGCTGCAATACTCTTCTAGCCGGCTTATCATATTTTGGAGTACTTGTGTCTTATCAGTCATAATTACAATGTCGTCTACATACATTAATAAGCGCATATAAGGGTCTCCTACAGACAGTCCGCCTCCTAGCGCATCATGTAAGTCGTCTAGGTAAGGCGCAACGAGTAGTGGAGATAGTGTAAATCCTTGCCTTACCCAGATTTCCGTCTCAAAGTAATTTGATAAGGCTCCTCCTGTCCATATAGCTGCTTCCGTTTGGTCATAAATCCTTTCCAGTAAATTTATGAATTTATGATGATACTCCCATGGTATGCAGTATGTACCAGAGCATTTTCCATATTCTTTTCCTGCAAACTTTGTTCGTGGAGCAACACTTCTCGATTTCTTCTGCATTGACCATTTTATTGTAGACTTGTGTTAGCGCTTCTAGAACCTCTTTTGGTGCATGCATATAGTGCTCATAAGGGATTCTAGCTTCGCCCGGTGCTTTGTTGGTCTTTGTCGTTCCAAGCTCATCCTTGATTTGTAAAATGTAAAATGGCTTGACACAGCCCCAAAGGGCCAAAGCCGAGCTTTACTCAATCTTGTGGTTTGTGCGCTTCTAATTTTTGCACTAGAGAAAGGAACCTACAGTTAAACACCGAATCCGAACGGCAGTTTGAGAAGCTTTTCATGGCTCATTACTACAAAAGCAAAAGCAGAGAGGGGTGACCGGGTGTAAAGTTTATTCAAAGAAAAAACTTTTCACTAAATGTTCCGAGGCGGGACAGCAGTCGTGCACACTAGCCGCTGAGCCACCCGGCATCCTTGACTTCACTGTAGGTAAATTCCAAGTCTAAAAGTTTGTCTTGGATAAGGTTTCGTACGTAGTGTAAATGGCACCCCTGCCGGCTGGGATTTATAAGGTTTTTAAAAGTCAGCAACCTCAACTTGAGAGCTTATCTTAATATCAGTTCCCCTTAACTCTCGTACTCCACCATTCCTTGCTATTATTAACTCCATCAAGTTTTGTCTCCAGCTGTTGATAATTACTATCCTTTTTAACTTTACATATCCGCTTAAACGCTTTATTGGCGGCTTAATATTGATTTCGGAGCTCTTCTCGATTCGTTGGTTGGCCTTTTCTAAATGCGTTTAATATATTTCGTATTTTGTTGACATTTTACAGTTTCATGTTTGCACTCCCATAAGGATTCTTAGTTTAATTTAGAAGAAAACAAACACTCACGTCCTCGAGATGCCAAGGCTAAGGTACTTTTTGTCCTATTAAATCAAATAGTTAATCAACTGACTTTAATTGGAAAAAGCCAAAACATTGAGTATGTCATGCAGTTGCCTGCCGTTTACCCCCCTTCGTCTTACCGCCTAGTATATAATCGCCTGATAGTCGAGCGATTAACGCTCAATACGGACGCTGATCATGCAATAAGCGGGGATAAGTGAGCAGCAGGCAAAACAGAGGCAGGCGAGAGAGACAGAAGCTGCCCACTGACATTGGGGCAACAAACAGCAACAGGACCAGCACCAGCTTCAGCACTTGGTTAGTAGCTGGATGGGTTGTGTAAAAAGTCTGCTGCCTCAGCATGTGCCCTGCTGCCTGCCTGCTTGTCCTCTTCCCGGGCTGATCGTTCTTATTGGTATCGCAGCAACGCGATCGAAAATGGATTTGTATCAATATCGACTCACTAACATGATTCCAATAAATTAATATGCATACATGGCAGGCAGCCAGACGACGGGGACTGTTGTCTGGAGTCGGTACGAGATCTCCGATCGACATGGCAACACGATGATGCATGTGCTGTGTCTCTGAGTTGTGATCGTGTTAATGTAAATAATTGCCAGACCCGGGCGGAGATGTAATTAAAATCTCTCTCTCTGTCTCGCTGTCGCTGTGGCTCTGCAGCGGCTTCTCACTTTTCGTCGGATTTGGTCGTTTGTCTGCTTGTACGAGAGATTCGTCTTGACTGATATGAGTCCAAGACATACACGCAAACCTTACCAAAAAGAGTTGGTTGGGTTGTCTTGATGTTGACACTTCACGAGTTTAGTTTGGCATTTGGCGATATTTGCTGGAGAAAAAGAAAATCTGTCTAATTGGATTTGTTATGGAAATAAGTTGGAAATTGGAGGAAAACCGAAAATAGTTTTCAATGCAAAGCTGTTCCCCCAAAAAGGGAAGGGAAAGGTGTTGCCTACCTACTTACTTACTCGTATGTCAAGAGCCCTCGCCTCGAAACATTCTACTGTCCTCGACCCGAGCTTATTTATGGCCACAGATGGTAGAGATATCACACACCAGACGAGGACACATCAGAGGGCCAGGGAGTATACAGCTTTTGCGTGGATATTTTAAAACAGATATCGACCGACATTTCACAGGAATCGAAGCTGGAGCTGAAGCTTCTGCCACTTTCATATCGATGCATTGTTGATTAGTCTGAAAGTTTGCCAGGCGAAATACAGTCACGCACACTCTCGCGCACTGTGAAGTTGTCAATCACTCTCGCCCTGCCGATCTCAATCTCTGCTTGGTGCCAAAGACGCCATGTCATTATTTGTGGGAACCAATCCACGACACAAGAATTTGTATATCACGCAAAAAATCGAAAATCATTACTTTGCGTCCAGCAATCAATCAATCACTGGCACAAATCAAACATGTCAGAGACCAGCTCACTCACTCGCAAGTGGCAACTGGAAACGAGTTCAGCATCGCCTCACAATGGCGCACATACGAGTATATGACAGATCATCTCGTTCGAAACTATCATCCAGTTGATCCCAACTTGCTTCAATTGTTAGTCGTGCACTTGAGGTATTTTTTTTTTTTTGTATTTGCTTGGGTTTCTTTTTCGATTTCTGTGTGTGTGTGTGTTTTTTTTGAAGTGCACAAATAAAGGTTAATGAGCTTTTTCTCATTATAATTGTTTGGGTGATCTAAAAATATGACAAATAAAATTGTACCACATTTTTTTAGATCAAATCAATGCTGACAAACACTTTAAACAGCTCAGTATATGAGCCGAACCACATAACAAACGAAAACATTTATGATAATTAAATAAAATCCATTAAAATATTTGGGCCTATTGGGAATTCGGCATAATCGGAAGCATTTTAAATTCAAATCGTACAACTTTAAATCACTAGAAAAACAGTTGTTTCCAAAAGCAGAAGAAGAAGAATAGACACTTCTCTTTTAAATAGAAATGTTATTTACAAGCTCTGATATGCTGCTCCACCATACTATGAAGATGTGAAAAACTGGTACAATGAATTCATTCGAAATGTTCTTCGCTCAAGTACTAATCTTGTGAGGGTCGATCAAAAACAGTTAATATGTCGATGATATACAGAATTTCATAACATTATGATTGTCGATCATTTCTTAAATATAAATAACAAAAAAAAAGGGAAGCTAACTTTGGCTCGGCCGAATCTTAAATTTATATTCAACAGCTTGAATAATTTATATAAATTAGGGTGTTAGTGATTTTCACACAACAATTTAATTTTCGCAGTTGGCTTACCAGTTTTTCATGATACAATAATTTTCAAGGTAGTGCAACCGAAAGTGCCTTCTCGCATGCGCGAGAATTTACCGAGGGCTACACATTCATTCTGTACGATTTTGATTGTTGATGAAGGGCTAAGACATCAAAAGCCGTAAAAAATATGCAAGCTAACCAGTCTTAAGTTTTTCTCACTAGAACTATTTTTTTGGCGAATATTTATACCGCAGCTATATGCTATAGTCATCCGATTTTGACAAATCTCTGTAAAACTGTGTAAAAAATATATAAAATAAATATTTACCAACGTAAGGGACGTTTCCATTGAAAACAAAAAAGATTTTCTCGCATGAACTAGTTTTTTGAACGATCGTTCCTATGACAGCTATATGCTATAGTCATCCGATTTTGACCAAACTTCGTAGAATTGTGTGGGAGCATATAAAAAAAATACAATCCAGTTTTGAGGACATTTCCATTGAAATCAAAAAAGTTTTTTTTAACTAAGACTTCTTTTCATACTTTATAGATGACCGATTTCGACCAAATTTGGTGTAATCACGGAAAAACATAGTAAACTAAGAAATACGAAGTTTGTAGGCGTTTAAATTGAAAAAAATAGGGGAAAGTTAACTTCGGCTCGGCCGAAGCTTTGTATACCCTTGCAGCTTCCATTGAAAACAAAAAAGTTTTTCTAAGACTACTTCTTGGACATTACTTTTCTAGTGGATCTTTTCTATAAAGATGTCTGATTTCGATTAAACTTGTTGAAATCATGGAAAAGCATAATACACAGTTAATTACGAAATTTGAAGGCGATCCCATTTAAAACAAAAAAGTTTTTCTCACTAGAACTTCTTTTTCGACCGATCATTCATACTGCAGCTATATGCTAAAGTCATCCGATTTTGATAAAACTTTGCAGAAATGTGTCCAGAGTATGTAAAATTAGTGTATGCCAATAAAAAAAAACGTTTTCATTAAAAACAAAAAAGTTTTCCTCACTTGAACTAGTTTTTCGACCGATCGTTCCTATGGCAGCTATATGCTAAAGTCATCCAATTTCTACCAAACTTTGTAGAATTGTGAAGAAGTATAAAAAATAAGTGTATGCCAATGATAAGGACGTTTTCATTAACAACAAAAAAGTTTTTTCACTAGTTTTTCGACCGATCGTTCCTATGGCAGCTATACGCTATAGTCATCCGATTTCGACCAAACTTAGTTAAATCATAGGAAAGGATAGTAAACTAAGCAATACGTACTTTGGAGGCGTTTTCATTAAAAACAAAAAAGTTTTTCTCATTAAGACTAGTTTTTCGACCGATCGTTCTTATGGCAGCTATATGCTATAGTCATCCTATCCGGCAGGTTCCCACAAATGTGCAGCGTATTTGTACCAAAAGACTTCGTGCAAAGTTTGGTGAGGATAGCTTTAAAACTAAAGGAGGAGAGACAGACGGACGGACAGGGCTAAGTCTCAGTTCGTCATGCTGATCAAGAATAGATATACTTTAAATGGTCGGAGATGCTTCATTCAATGCGCTACAAACATCCGGATGCCGGTTCACACCTCTTAGCTCCCGCCAGACTTAGCTCCCTCTGATTATTTCTTATTTCCAATCTTGAAAAAATGGCTCTAAGGAAAAAGATTTGGCAACAATGAAGAGCTGGAGTCCGAGGTTAAGGCCTATTTTGAAGAGCATTACAGTTCTTATTATAAAAAAGGTATCGAAGCTATTGAACATCGCTGGGAAAAGTGTATCGACCTATGTTGAAAAATAAAAAAAAATAAATGATAAATTTTTGTGTTTTAGTAGTTAGGTAGGCTATTTCTGGGACCGCCCTCGTATGTTATGTTATGTTATACTTTATGTTCTGGTGCCAGCTGTGAAGTAAGGAGCCACAAAGCTTCTTAAAATTTGCCGATCGGTTTAGGCCTTTAACTATTGTTCCCCAGCCATAACCCCTGGGGTCGAATACATTCGTTAATTTTGCATACAAAGGAGCCGAGTGCTAGCCGATGCTGCCGAGCAATATTGCTAAAAAGCATCTACACATTTTTGTCCTCTCTTCTAATCTGTTTAATCTGTTGGTCCCAATCTCCTGTGACAAAATAAAACACAACCAATGCCAAGAAACAAGATATTTTGGCTTTGACCTGTAAAAACATAAATAGTTTTGATATATACCCGCTGATCTCATCAGCAGTCCTTTATTTTGACGCAAGATATTTTTTCAACCGGTTTGATTTTGATTTATATACGAGTATATTCAAATTCAATAAAACCCAAATTGTAAGGGAAACGCAAAAGCAACCCTGTAGTTTCGATATATTGATAGCAACCTTGAGTCATCGAACCAAGGCCGACTTAGAATATCGAAGCTGCTCAGTGCGCTACCTTGTAAATTATTGTATCATGCCTGTATTTTATATGACAGCTATTCGATATATTCATCCGATTCTTATTAAATTCGACGAAATTAATATTTGGCATGTTTCTTTCTTCTTCTTCTTTGGCCATCACAACCGTTTTACGGTCTCGGCCGCTGCCACTAATGCCCGCCACTCGCCTCTGTCCCGAGCAACATTCCACCAGAAGGACACTCCCAGGTTCGCAATGTCTCCCTGCACCTGGTCACGCCATCTCCGCTTTGGTCGACCAGGCGGAGGAGTGCCTCCCAACTCTATCGCATGCCGATTGTACACACGCTTTGCTGTAGCGTTATCGTCCATACGGGTAACATGTCCTATCCAGCGCAACCGCTGTTGTTTTATGCGCTTGACTAGGTCAGTGTACCCATAGAGCTCGTACAGTTCGTGATTCATTCGGATGCGAAATTCACCGCCAACGTTTAGAGGTCCATAAATCCTCCGAAGAACTTTTCTCTCGAACACGCCAATTGCCGCCTCATCCTCTTTTGTCATTGTCCATGCTGCGACGTATAGCAGGACTGGGATGATAAGCGACTTGTATAGCGCAATTTTCGTTTTCCGAGAGAGGGCTCTGCTCTTGAACTCCTTATTGAGCCCGTAATAACATCGGTTTGCAAGAGTAATTCTTCTTCGGATTTCCAGACTGGTGTTGTTGTCGCTGGTTATCGTCGTTCCGAGGTAGACAAATTCCTTAACAACCATGAAGTTGTAGTCTCCCGTTGCAACAGATTGTCCAAGCGTAGACTCACTGCGCGTTGATTGTAGGTACTTTGTCTTATCCTCATTTACCGCTAAGCCCATAAGTTTTGACTGCTCCTCTATCTCTGAGAACGCCTTTTTTACCACAGATTCGCTTTTGCCGATGATGTCAATATCATCGGCATATGCAAGTAGCATGTTATCTCTGGTAAAGATGGTGCCAGTTCTGTTAGCATTTGGGCACTGGCGCAGTATGTACTCCATCAGCAGATTAAAGAAGTCGCACGATAAGGTAAAGACGCTATTAATGAAACAAAAAAGTTTTACTCACTAGGACTAGTCTTTCGACCGATCATTTCTATGGCAATCATAGGCTTTCCGATTTCGACAAAACTATTTAGAATTGTGTGAAAGCATTTAAAATAAATAAATGCCAATTTTAAGAACATTTCCATGAAGAACAAACAAGTTTTTCTTACTAAGACTACACCCAGAGAAATAAAGAGCGAATCGGGGAGAACGAATTGCATGTAGGTAGGTGTATACCATACACAGATGAAGTTTGATTCAGACTTGAAAAATGTTCTCAGCTCAGCGTCTGAGTAACTAGTTTTAACAGTCACCGTGCTAGCTATTTTAAGTCGGCTCACTCATTTAAGTTTTTAACTCCTGGCTCTTCACTTGTGTTCCATCCAACACAAGTCTGGATAAAAATAGTATATTTTTGATACCAACTGAGCCTGATTCTTTTGAAAGCGCAACTTTGTCAGCGAGATACATTTTTAAACCATGCGAATGTTTCCGCTTTAAAAATATATCTTCGAAAATAAATTATTTCAACTTCTTCGCTTTTCAAAATGATATAAGTATTGTTCATGTCTCCAGAATTACTTTTTGCGTAGTAGAAACTCGCCTTCTCTTTTGGCAACCTTCCTTCGCACTTTGGAAAAAGCATGCCATGCTTGGTTAGAAATCACTACCTATTATTCGGTCAGAATGAATAAGACTATAGTGACAGAAGGTTAGTATTTAAAAGTAGTTTAAATAATGACGGATAATTTCCATTCAAAAATGTCTAAGAAACGTTCTAAAGCTACAAAGATATCAAAAAAATGTAAACGGTACCGAAACCCAAAACTTCGTTGAGATTGTGAACCGAAACATTTCCTTTAATTAGGAAGTGCGGCTTCGGCTCTATTCTCAAACTAACATAAGAAATAAGTTCAGCGGATACCATACATATGATAAATGCTTTAGAAAGTTTAGAAACAATAAATAAACTAAAATAAAATGCTTGGCCTTATGTGCAAAGCCCAGTTCGTACCATCGATATCCCCTTATCGATTCGTTCTCTATCTAGTTCACCTGAAAACTGATTCGATTCGAATTGCTTACCAGTTCTCATTCTCGAGTGTTGATGCCCAATTTTCAATTTACCCAATGCTTTTGAAGTATCCCATAGAGCAGCTGATCTTCACACTTTCAATATTTTCTTTACCACCTTCTCCCTGAGCCCCCTCTCCAACCACCCCTACAACGTTTCGATGTTTGTGTTCTGCAATTAAATTCGTATTCTCTTACAATTGAGGCGCTCAAGTGGAATTTCCACGAATATCATGGATATGGATACGCTGACAAGCCGATTGAGATGCAGCTGCAATCTTGGCCCAGCTCCGCGTACTGATTCCTAGGCTGTTGTTATTCTAGGCCCAGTTGGGTACTCATCGTACTTGGGTGCGTGTGTGTTTATATTGCTCTTGGGTTTATCAATGGAAGGAGAGGAGAGCAGAGGAGAGGCAGCGACTGCGTCTGAAGCACCTCCATATCAAAATAATCAAATTTTTGATTGAGTGCAGTTAGTGCGTCTGTGTTTACACGATCGACAATCGAGCGATTCATTGCCTAAGCTTGGCTGGGTTTGGGATTTCATTTCGTTTTCGTTTTTCGTCCAATCATGTTGTTGATATTGATAATGACATTGAGTGACTCCACACTCGAGTGCGAATGCATTCGTTCGGTTCGGTACGGTTCGGTCGATTGTTTGCGCGGATTTTTGATTTCGATGCTGGGGCTGAGGCTGATGTCTGTCAATCGATGAAAATCCGGCACAATTCGATGGAATTGGGGAATTGGAATTCAAGCCTCTTGCTTTGCTCAAGTTGAATGATGATTATTGACATTATCGAGAGACACTTAAAATTTGTATGTGTAATGATAAAGCGCAATGGTATATATTTCAAGCGGCCGCAAACATCATTTTGTAATTGCTTGGGTTACATATGTGATACACTTGTTGGCGATTCAGTTCAAACTTTGATTGATTCAATGCAAAGAAATGAGAAGTGAAAGTAAGAAATATATATGTGAACAAGTTTAATGTACTGAAACAGCATCAATGTTAAGGCTTTTTCAACAGTCAACAGTATTTACTTTACACAGTGTGTGTAAAAATGGGAGAAAGGAGATCAAAAAGATGTTCAAGTGTATGTAAAAGGAAAAAAGAAACATTTCCAACTCTATAAATTATATTTATTCTCAATCAGCATGACGAGTTGATTTATGCAGAAATGCTTATACCTAGACCTTCAGGACAACTATTTAAGATAGTTTGCTGGAAATTGATATGGCGATTCCTAGTTTGCTTGGCTGTATAGACTTCATCCTAAAGATAAAATGTTAAAACTATTATAAAATTTAATTTTCACTTTCAAAAGTCAGCAATTTTTATAAATTATATGTGAATCGCAATCTCCATGGCCAGTGCCTGTCACTGAGGTCAGGTCCTGTCCTGCATGGTTAATGTCTTCGTTTAGCGTTTAATTTTGTTGCGGTCATTGGGTGGAGCAGAGTTTGCTCGAGGCCCATGTGACGGATTGCATGGAATGCCTGGCTCCCTCCTACACATTTGGAGAAGTGGAAGCTTCTCTCCTGGCTCGCCTCAGCAGCACTCATAATTCATTCGGATAACAACACGAGTCGTCTGTTTTCTGTTTGCAATTTCATTGCTGAAGGGCTGAACCGCCGTTGGTGACTTTGACACCATTTTTGGTGCGATGATATGGCATTCATCTTGACAGGCATAACTGCCTCTGATGCCTATACTGGCTCCGGCTCTCTCCGACTCATGTTGATGTACGTCCGTCCGTACGTCCCTCGGACGGGTGTTCGTGATGCATTTACGTCACTTACTTCAATGTTGCAACGCATTTTCGGTCACCCAAAACACAAACACACACACAACCTCACACGCTCCGGCCCGGACAGGCAGACTGACGGACGGACAGCGCCCGAAACATGTTGCATCGTCGTTGGCAGCTCCTGCCCTGCATAACCAAAAAATGTCCTTGACACTTAATTCACGCTGCATTAATGCGAACTGAAACTGAATGAAGTTGTTCTGCTGCTTCAGCTTCATCACCCGTTACAGTGGGACTAAAGCTTTAAAACAAGTGATGATTCTGAAATTACAAATTTTTTCTATCTGCAAACTCGTCTGGTTAAACCAATCGCAGAGGCTTGATCAACTTTACTTGACGCACAATTTGCACTCCTTGCATGCCGTTTTTGTGAGCACGACTCAGGCCCACGGTACTTCGCACTATAACGACTCTTGTGGGCAACATGATTATTATATTTTATAGATACTTGTAAATTTGGGTTTGATTCAAACTATTACTATAACTGCTAGAAGAGATTTATTGAATGTGTAAATAATGTGAAGTGAATTTCAAAGGCTAAAATAAAAATATGTTTGAAAGTCTTAGCCCGACCAGGTCAAACTTTAATCAGAATTAGTCAATCGCTTAAGAAATAATCCTTCTTATTTACAGCGACCTATTGAACAACACAGAAAAAAATAGCTTAAAGCACAGAAAAAAAAGATCACTATATTTCGTATCATAAGGGTACAATACAGACTATCAATCGCATTTGTCTTCATCATCCTAAAATACTAAAAGATTGATTATGATCGTCGCAGACTTCAGAAATTCTCGTCTTTCGCGAGTATCCCGTTTTAAGTGGGCTAAAATGAGCACAAAACGATTAGGCCAATGGTTAAGGGGTCCCCGGGGAAAAACAAGTTCGAGGAAGTGCATACGAAACTTTTCTACAGCGTGCTTTGGCTTTCGACCCTTTTTGTACTTTTGTGAAACTTGTAACACTGATATTAATAAAAAACCAAAACAATCAATTTATTTAGTTACCAAATTAATCTCACGTGTTCTTCAAATCGGCCTTAAAACTACTCAAATCGTTTGGGAATTGTGTCGTTTTTTGAACTGATTTGAAGAACACATGGGAATATCCAAAATATAATTTACTGTTCCGAGTATGGGTTTTATAGACCATTGTAGTCACTGTAGTCAAAGTAATGTTAGCAGGCTCAAGGTCGGGGACTGATTACATATCAATAATCAACAGAAATTTCAACTGTGACTGTGCAGACGGCCGTTTCAGCTGCCACCATGGCTAAGCATTCGTCAGTACACTTTCAGCTGCTGTCACACCGTCAAGCCATTTGCAAATACTATTTTAAATATCTAAGACGGGAAATAAAGACTTGAGAATTCCAAGTGCACAAATAGAACCAAATTTGAACATGTCATTAAGCTCCGTTCTTTAGGGTAGCTGAAGGTATGCATTGGCATTGAAGGTTATTCAATGTATCTCTGTTGCTTGAGGCCACTATTTATAATTACTGAGAGCTTTGTCTCAGAGTGTGCTTAAAGTGTGCCACTGTTCCGTAAAATTCCATTTCGTAGTCTACATATGAAATCTATTACCAATGTAACGCTTAGCTCTTGTTTTGTGAATCTTTTGATAAGCTTTGAGGTTGAGGATCTTACTGAGGCTATTATGGGTGGGGATTAATAAACCCTTATGCTGTATTTTGGGCAAATTTTGCCCAAAAGCATGTTCAACCTAGAAGGTGTCAGGTAAATTTTATAATTTTTTTAAAAAATCCTCTTTAACAACCCATTAAAAAATAGATAACTTTGTTATTTTGTCTGTTTAACCCAAAAAAACGTTTTTGGGCAAAATAAATTGTGCAAAATTTGCCCAAAATACAGAATTACAAATTTTTTTGTTTACAGGACTGGATATTAAATGATATCCTTTTATAAATATCCATTTAATGTTAAATTTATCTTCGATTTCACTCAACTGAGCTGAATATGGTCAAAAGAATAAGAAAAACGGGTATTATAATATCTAAAATTGGATATTAATTAATATCCACTGTCAATGGATCTATACCAGTATATTAAGTATATTAAGTTTGTGCAAAAATATGTAACAGCCAGAAGGAAGCATCTTCGACCCTATAAAGTATATATATTCTTAATCAGCATCAACAGCCGAGTCGATATACATATATATTAAAATGAATGTTTGTCAGTCTGTCTGTCTAATTGCCAGGGAAGGTTTCTAAGTTAAAAAAATAGGGGAAAGTTAACTTCGGCTCGGCCGAAGTTTTGTATACTACTACTTTTTGGACCTTACTTTTCTATGGGATCTGTACTATATAGATGTCTGATTTTGACCAAACTTGGTAAAATCATTGAAAAGCATAATACACTGTTAATTACGAAATTTGTAGGCGATCTTATTTAAAACAAAAAAGTTTTTCTCACTAGAACTTCTTTTTCGACCGATCATTCATACTGCAGCTATATGCTATAGTCATCCGATTTTGATAAAACTTTGTAGAAATGTGTTAAATTATATAAAATAAGAATATGCCAATAAAAAGGACGTTCTCATTAAAAACAAAAAAGTTTTTCTCACTAGAACTAATTTTTCGACCGATCGTTCCTATGGCAGCTATATGCTATAGTCATCCGATTTCAACCAAACTTAGTAAAATCTTGGGAAAGGATAGTAAACTAAGAAAAAAAAATTTTTTTTCACTAAGACTAGTTTTTCAACCGATCGTTCCTATGGCAGCTACATGCTTTAGTCATCCGATCCAGCCGGTTTCGACAAATGTGCAGCCTATATGTACCAAAAGACTTCGTGCAAAGTTTGGTGAGGATAGCTTTAAGACTGACGGAGGAGGTAGCATAGAAACAGACAGACGGACGGACGGACAGACGGACAAGGCTTTATCAACTCAGCTCGTCATGCTGATCAAGAATATATATACTTTATGTGGTCGCAGATGCTTCCTTCAATGCGTTACAAACATCCGCACAATTTTATAATACCCTTTTGCAAGGGTATAAAAAAGGGTATGTTAGCACAATACCAACTACCCCACGCCACTCCTTTTGTTGTGATTGATATACACTTTTTTTTTATTTTATTTTATTTTTTACTTACCCTTACTGGGACTCGAATTCGGGACCTCGAAAGCCTGCACTCACTGACACCACCGCTCAGCCAATGTCACCACTCGTTTTGTGCTTACCGCGGTGCTTAGGTCGTTTTATAACGAGAGCGCAAGTTAAAGTCGGTCCTGTTTAATAGCCTTTCACTATGTTAATTGACAGAGCATTAACATTTATGTGACCATTATGCGAGCGAAAAGTGTATGTAGCGCCAAAAAGTATGCAACGTTTTTTATAACCTTTATAACTCTGCCATTTATCCGATCTATATGAAACTTTCAGAGATTGTAGATATTGGGCCTATACACTACACTGCAATATGAGCTTGGTATCTCAATAGGAGTCTACATAAAAAATTTGGTGGCTCTAGCACTTCTAGTCTCCGAGATCTAGGTGTTCATACTGACAGACGGACAGACGGACGTTTCTATATATATACTTTATGGGGTCGGAGATGCTTCCGTCTGCCTGTTACATACATTTGCAGGACTTTAGTATACCCTCTGTACTCTACGAGTAACGGGTATAAATGGACGGTGTCAGTTCCAGCCATTGCGGAGAACGAGAGAGAATTGTTCTCATCTGTTGCTCTCGCTCTCTTTTTTTTGGCTCCCCACACTTTCCTCGCCGTCAAACTCGAAGTTTTTTTTTTTTTTTTTAAGCTTATTTTGTATTTATTGAATCTTCTTAATGAGACTAACAATAATTTTCGGATCTTAATCTAGAAACTATTTTATAAACCATCCCCTATTGGAGATAGTTTGTGTTCTGCGCCCCTTCAATTCAGTCGCTGGGTTGGTAGTCATTTCTCCTGAGGCGAGAATCTCTAGCTGGAAAGAGATTTTCAAGTTGATTTGGGTGGGTGAGAAGCCGAATATTTTTGTTTAAGTTGCATTTCAGTTTCGACCAAGGGATGCTGAGATCGTTGGGATACACTCATCGAATGTCCTGGGAGTTGAGAACGATTATTTCTTTGATCCAAGAAGATTTTTTCTTAAAAAAACCAAGTAGAAAAATACTAAAACCAAGAATAGTTCGTTCTCACCGACTCGTTTTTCATTTCTCTGGTAATAAGGTTACACGGTCCAAAATATTGTTAAACTTGCAAATTTTTGATTTGAGCCTTTATTATTGTTAAGATTTGATAGACCGCAATGGTAGACGGTTAACAAGGAGATATAAACCAAACGGGTAAATAGAGGAAAAGGTCGAACGGTCCAAAATGTTTATATCGAGTTGCAGCCAGCACATGCAAGAATATAATCGCTCTCATAAGATTCATAAGGACCCGGGTTTTGGTCTGGGCTACCAGCAGGCTAATCATTCGAAGAAATTAAGTTCGGAAAGAAGGAATCATAAGACTTCATTTACACAATGTCAATTCAAGCCACCCTCTGTAAAGGGAGCTTAACGTGCGTACATTGATTGAAATGTTTTACACAGATGATGCTCGAGATGGCAGTTTATTGTCTGCGAAAGGCTATCGCTAGATGGCTCGTGATACATATGATCAATGATCTACCGACAATTCTGAGCAGCAGTTCTGCTCTTAAGAGAATCAAAATGGCTGAGAGCGAGACGCAGCTATTGAATTCGCCGCAAAATAAATTGGCGGTTGAAACAATATTGTCGCTAGACAGAAATTTGTTTGGTTTACTGTGTCTGATTACTCATTTACGTTCACTTATACAATGTAATCATATGGTCTTAAATGTAATCTTCGATAAATAATACGAAATGTGAAACTGCGTCTATAATTTTACTTTTACTTCAAACGACTGAAACTTGAATGTTGGATATTGTAATTAAAGGAACAAGTAATTAAATGATTTGGACTCTCAGAATCTAATTATTTCAATATATACAAAAATTTGTACATGTTCCGGTACATATCGGTATACCGAAATAAAAAACCGCGTAACGTTTCGAAACCGAAATAAATAAAAAACCGAAACTGAACCTTTAACCGAATATGCATTTCGGTACGTACCGAAACCGATACTGGAACCAAAATTCGTTTAGGTATTAATCTTTGCTTAAAATTCATAATTTTTATCAACTTTTTTCTCTCGGAGTTTTCCCCCATAAGTGTCCAATCACTGTCCACTGTTGCACCACTCAAAATTTGGTCTGAAAACTTGTAACCTCAAAACACTTTCCCAGCAATGATCTCTCTGCTTTGGTTCTAAACCATGTTTTTACAACACTTTGCGACCCCCAAAACTAAAATGCATGCACAACACACAGGCACAATGCATTCCCGTTCTTTGGTGTGGACATGCCAAAAAAGCTCGTAAATTACTGGACAATGTGGGGGGAGATATGTACGTTCGTGGTAGAGGGGGGTGGCAAATATAAACATCAACTACAGCAACAACAACAACTACACTCATCGCTCATGTTGGTGATGATGCATTTTGCGGTCTGTCACACAAAATGCAATTTGACGGAGCTGTGCAAAAACAGTTTTTCAAGCTATCAACCAATTTGGCCACGGCTGCACGCCGACCCTGTTCTTCAGGCAGGCCACAACTGCCATGCGAGTTGCTACTGAATGCCATATCATGGCTGTCGCTGCCGAGCAGCAGCAGCAGCAGGATGACGACGCGTCGTAGGTGCCGGGTGCCGTTTGCCATTGCTACAGCATTTGTCCACGCACCCACTAAACATTTTTCGCCAGCCTCGCTATCTTTGCGATACCCTGGGAAAAAATGTTAAGAAAGAGTATATTCGCAGCCAGCAACTTAGCGAAACTTAACGAGAGTGTAAAAATTAGAAAATTGTTTGTTTGCAATTTTAAAACCAACCGAACTGAGTCTCCAAAGAATATCCTTAGGAAAAATTGATTAAGAATCCAGAAAAAAATTGTTTTTAGTTGCACAGGATTAAATTTACACAATTTTGTTCCCAAATTTTCCAATATGCTTAAATAAACTATGAAAAATTCTTAAATTAAATATCAGATATCACGTTTTAAAGTCAAGTACAGTATTTTTGAATTGAGAGCCAAATGTACTAAAAATACCAAGAGGATAACTGGTTCTATGATATAAAAAGGTTATATAGGGTAATTAAACTTCGACGACCCAGCTTTTTTCTATCTGTTTTTTTTTTGCCAGCTTTGACCAGCACGAGCCTTTATCCAGTTGTTGTCCTTTTTTTGGTCAGTGTGTGTGTGTACTTTTTTCTTCTCTCTAATATTTTGTGTGTGTTTTAGTGCGTCGTCTCTGTGCATGGGTGTCCCAGTGTCCTGATGTCCTGGCTGGAGTGTGTTTATGTTGGCGGATTCATGTCGTCACTGCGTGAAATGTGTGTGGCAGATGAAGCAGCCCCTCCTGCCCCCCACTAACTCACTGTGCTAAACTGTGCCCAGGCTAGTTTTGAAATTTATGTAGCGTTGGTGAGTTGGTTGATTTTTTGTGTTTGTATGTGTGTGTGTGTGTGCAGAGCATCATGACCATTAACTGCCATTGTCCAGTTGCACATGTCACAGGCAAGTCCTGCTCCTCCAGTTCCAACTGGTGTTGTTGATGGTCGTAAATGTCAGATGCGCGTGTTCGCTGGGACAGTAAATGTCTTCAGCTGCAATTACATGACCTCCTTCCTCTAGTTCTCCTCTTCTTTTTTTTTGACCATCTCCATAAATCACTCATCGCTGGTAATAATCCGATTTTTAAGGGCTAAATGGATTTCCTTACAAATTACAATAATGGCACATTTATGTTCATTTGTATTTCCAGGTGCGGTTTTTAGCTGACTCAGTGGCCGCAAATTTATGGCCGATCATCATGCGAACAAATCATGTCATGTCACAATATTGACACTCAGCTGATACCTCCGGGCTTAAGCTTGATTCATTTCAAAATATATATATATGCTAAGCATAAACATAATTTTGCACATTTCACAAAAACCTAGCAAATCTGCACCAAACAAAAATTTTGCTTGACACGATGAATATTTCATGGTGCATAAATTGCCAGCACAAAAAAAATTCAAGGCAGAAGCTTACTTACTGGTCTTCTCACTGTTTGGGGTTGATTGCTGGCACTTTGTACGAAAAAGGTGAAAGCACAGCTTGTGCAAAAGGACGAATAAAATGCAAACTGCAAAATTCACAAACGGGTGAGCTGTAAGGGATGTGTTCTTCATTTGAGTAAGGAATCCTGATTATAATTTTGGTTTGGTAAAGTAATTGCAATACTGGGCATTTTAGTCCAATTCGTAACACCCTTCAAGAGGACAATGATCGTAAAATTTTGTTAGGAAAAAAATATTTTTCAACCGGTATAATTGAAACTCAATTCGCTAGTTAGCTATGCAAAATAATTGGACACGTATGTTTCCGATTTCGGAAAATCCACCAACAAAGGAAATGCTCGAAAAGTTTTGTATGGAAATAGTTTTTATCATCCGACTCATTTGAAATTATGTCCTAAAGGTACACTCAAAGAAATGATTTTCTAGTTTTTAGAAATTCGCCATAAAATCAGGGATACAAACCGTTTCTGAAATGAAACCGGTTCGGTTCAGTTTACTGACGAGTCTCAGGACGTACAAATTTTGTGAATTTTAATCGAAGTCCTTAAAGATACCGGATTTATGAAACATGTGATCGCGTACACATCCTAAAATTGCCCACCGACCTGTTACTATGACTGTCATAAGTCATCATTCCTTCTTTGGAAGTTGCTAGTCGATTTGTTTGTGTATCTAATTTCTTTTACGAGACGATATTCTTATAAGTCTGTCGAGCTTCTTCACCTTAAACCAACTTTAGACAGATGTACAGCTTTGAAAGTGATATCATTATGGATGGAAGCCAGAACTAACATTGTAAAAAGTTTTTCGGTATGAAATAGCTTTCTCTGAGAAATATTTTAAGAACTAGCTAGACCAAAAAGAGTTGGTGGAAACAAAAACCCGAGATGTAATACCGCTAAAAGACGGAACTTCTATTTTATAATTCGCTCGAAACCAACGGATCCAACTTTATTTTACCTCAAATAGTATGTCCCACCTAAGTTTATAGTTTTGCCAAGCTTCTGCAACTTTAAAAGTCCAAAAAAACTACTTTCTAAATAGATTTAAGGACATTTCTGAATGCTTGACTTCAGAATGGGCTTAATGGGTTAAAATTCGGTGGAATTAGGGGCGATACTATAACAAAAATTGGTTTTTGACATCATTTTGGATTTTCCGCAACTTCAAAAGTCCGAGAAATTGTCTTTCCGATTAGATTTCAGGGTTAGTTGCGACAATATAATAGAGGAAGTGCTTTAAGAGTTTGGATAAGGTGAAATTAAGGGCCATCAACGGAGTTTTTGAAACGTTTTCGGACTGCTTTACCTTGTCTCATCAAAGCAAGCGACCGAACACATTCCGAGAATTCAGAGAATAACCCAAGCGGCTTATGTGATGGTTTGTTGGGGAGTCGCCAATGAATTTTGGCATCTTTTCGTACTGCCTTACCTTCAAAAGTCTGGAAAAAAACCTTTTCGAACAGATTTCAGCAAAATTCGGGACATTATCCTTAAGTAAAGGCTTTATGAGTTTATATTCGGCGGAAATTAGGCCGATCCTAGATCCGATCCTTTTTGTTGTTTTCTTAAACTAATCTTAATTTCAAAAGTCCATTAAATAATCGGGGTGTTATACTTAAGGGTGGGCTTTAACAGATTGTCGGCATCCAAGAACATAAATTGCGTTGAGAATTCCTTTCCGCGCAGATTTGAGTAAAGATCGGGATTATTTGCGAAAATGGAAACTGGCCTTCATTAAATTTATTTGTAATAAATAAAGTCTGAACCACTGAACCGAGCCGAAACCGCTGTTCAGTTGGCTTCAAAACCATGTAATAAGCCTGTGTGTAATCAACAACTGTGTGAACCACTGAACCGAGCCAGTCTTTATCTCAGATTGGTTTGCATCCCAGGATAAAATTATTCTTTTCTCTTAGCTTAAAGACAATTTCTTGTTTTCAGACAGTGTTTTCTTAAACTTAGAAAACATAGCCCGAAAATTAAAATTTTTAGAAAACAATTTCTTAAATTTGAAATTCGGTTTATTTCTCTTCATTTTTTAAAGATGTTTTTCTAAAAACTTTCTTAAATTAAGGGAATATTCTCCCTTCGAATAAGACAAAAAAACATAGCGCGGATACTCAAAACAGGGCGACAACAATTTAAGTTAGTTAAACGCCCTTATTTTATGAAAGGAAAGAACAATTTAGAAATATATAAAAAGACTCCGCTTGTAGGTTTCAAGCTCGAATTCCCTTCCCTACCTTTGGAATAAATAAATATTTTCGGCTTGTTGAGAAATTCGCCCTGAAATAATGAAAAATTAATGTAGAGAATCGCCCTAAAAAGTAAGAATTTCGGTCAAGCCCGACTATAATATACTCTGTACCTGTGAAGTGCTGCCCATCACCGTTGAGACAGGTGCTGCCCTTAAATGTTTGTTTTCCCTTTAACTCCACTTTCATTCATCCGATCTTTATCATTCCTCCTTGTCGAACCTCTATCTCTTACCATCACTGAAATCTGTGCGTTAATACGGACAGACCGACGGACATGGCTAAATCGACTCGGCAGCTGTTGCTGATCAAGCTAATGGGATTGATGGATGCCGTTTTGCAAAAGCAGCAACAGGCAGCAGCACAAGTACCTCTTGAAGACTCCGAGCCGTAACAACAGTACGATTTACTGAGCCAACATCATCGGGAGCTACAAGAAAGTACAAAACCAATTCCAGCAAGAGATGGAAAGTAAGATACTTGACTCCGAGGCTCGCATGGAAGCGTTAGAAATTAACAAAGAGGAAATTATGGAAAGTCAGCGACAGCTTCTCGCACTGCTGCAGCAGCAGCACAGCGTCGAGGTGGCTGTGGGCGATTTCTCTTTGATATCCACTATTCAGTCTCTGGTCATTCAAAATGAAGAATTGAAATCCTGCCAAACTGAAGCTGCCAAGTTAAGGGAGGAAAAGGTCCTAATGCAGGAGGAGATGAGTGCGCGTAAGAAGGCCTATAACAAAACCCTTCAAATGGCACACACAGCTGAATATGGAGCTTAAAAATCGCGAGTTAGAGCTGAAAAATCGCGAGATAGAGCTTCAAAATCAAGAGTTGGAACAGAAAAGTCAGCAACAAAATTAAAATAAAAAAATATTTAAAAAACAACACGGATAATATGCGGTCCTGACCGCACGGGTCGAGCACTGCTCGAGAAATGATATCAGGCAGAATTTAACGCCTTCTTTTATAGCAAAGGCAATGCCGAGCTAATGTCCTAACGCGTTGGCCCAGTTACCCCGATAGTTTCCCGATAACTATCGATATTTGTGTTTAGGCGCCTTATTTGAAAACAAAATGTTCGTCACTTGTTTGAATTTCAACTGCGATTCGTTTATTAATTATATTTGTTGAAGAAATCATTACGCTTCTATCCTTAATACATTTGTTTGAATTTAATTATGCTTGTAATTGTTTTAAATTAATGTTTTTACGTCCGTCCTCGTTGGTACTTCTTCTCAGTGTGACCATTTGCTACTTCTTCTTCTTCTTCTTTGGCCATCACAACCGTTTTACGGTCTCGGCCGCTGCCACTAATGCCCGCCACTCGCCTCTGTCCCGAGCGACATTCCACCAGGAGGACACTCCCTGCTTCGCAATATCTCCCTGCACCTGGTCTCGCCATCTCCGCTTCGGTCAACCCTGCGGGGGAATGCCTCCCAACTCGTTCGCATGCCGACTGTACACCCGTTTTGGTGGAGCGTTATCATCCATACGGGTAACATTTCCTATCCAGCGCAGCCGCTGTTGTTTTATGCGGATGACTAGGACAGTGTCCTTATAGAGCTCATACAGTTCGCGATTTATTCGGATGCGAAATTCGCCGCCAACGTTTAGAGGTCCACAAATCCTCCGAAAAACTTTCTCTCGAACGACCAATTCGCCGCCTCATCCTTTTTGAGTGTCCATATGGCTGTGTGATTTGCCAATTTTCGAAAACTTTTCTCTCTTGAACACATTGTGCTAATATTTAGTATCCGGTTCCAGGTGTTGTTGTGTGGGTGCAGGGTGGTTTCCCCATTTTTGTTCCTTCTCTGAGAACGCCAGTTTTACCACAGATTCGCTTTTGCCGATGATTTCAATATCATCGGCATATGCAAGTAGCATGTTATCTCTGGTAAAGATGGTGCCCGTTCTGTTAGCTTTTGGGCACTGGCGCAGTATCCATCAGCAGATTAAAGAAGTCGCACGATAAGGTGTAAGTGTAAATCGGCGTCGAGCCGCCCCAAGGGGCCAAACCAGCCTCTCTCAATCTCTTGGCTTGTACGCTTCTAATTTTAGCACAAGAGAAAGGGACCTACAGTTTAACGCCGAATCCGAACGGCAGTTTTTGAGAGGCTTTTCATGGCTAATTACTGCAATGCTGGCGCCAACAGCAAGAGGTGTGGCCGGGTGTAAAGTTTTATTCAAAGAAAAAAACTTTTCATTAGATGTTCCGAGGCGGGATCGAACCACGGCTTCAGCCAGCGTCGCGCAATAACCGCTGACCTCGGCCACTAAATAAGGGTCAGTCTGGGAGGTTTATGCGGAGCTTTGTGTGCTTCTCAACGTCATCATGCAAAGTCGAACGTTCTTTGCTGGTATACCAAAGGTAGACAGGGCTTCAAAGAACTTTGACCTTATCGGCGTGTCAAAGGCGGCCTTGTAGTCAACAAAAAGGTGGTGGGTGTCGATATTTCTCTCTCGGGTCTTCTCCAGGATTTGTTGCAATGTGAATATATGGTCCGTGGTGGAAGGATACACTTAAGTCGTGCAAATGTTTGTAACAGGCAGAAGGAAGCTTCTCCGACCCCATAAAGTAAATATATTTTTGATCAGCATCAACAGCCGAATCGATATAGCCCTGTCCGTTCGTATGTTCCTCTGGTCAGCTATTTTAGACTGTTACGTAGTTTTAAGCGATTTTAGATCGACGACGTAACTTTCATTAACCTTGTCTGCTTCTCTTTGTCAGAAATTTGACAATTTTAAAAAGATTGGTCAGCCGAGCAGAACACAAACTGACATGGGACTAAAAATTATTTACGGAATTTCTCCTTCTTAAATTTTTCTAGCATATTTATTGATATTTAAAAGTTCTTCGAATTTATACGAGTCCAAACTCAGGTTCTTAGGCTATTTTTGAGTGTGGAAAGGAATTTACCTTCTCGAAAAGCTACCCATTTGTATATCAAGTAAATTCGTTAATCTAAATTGTCTGCCTCCCATCACAAATGTGCAATTTTGGGATTTAATTTGTTTGTCCAGCATCCAGCATGTAACATCCTATTCTCTCTTTAGTCAATTCGACTGTCCGCTGCAGACATTGAGTTAAGTTGCCAATACTCTTGGCCATATTTTGTTTTGAGTTGGGCTCTCCCAAAACTCAAGTTCAGAAGGGAAATGTTATGTGTTTCCTTTTTTTTGGGTGAAATTATCCAATTTTGTACACTTGATTGACTGCACTTTTGATGCCGCTGCCAGAGCCACAAAAACCTCAATGCAGATGCAGCAGCGGCAGCGACAGCTCTTCTCCCCGCCCTTTGAGCTGCTGCCGGGTGCTGGTGATGATGATGCTGGAGCTGTTGCTGCTTTACATGGGCCAGGCGGCCCGTCAAGCAACTTAATGGACTTTCGCAATCAGCTGTCAATGCCTCGCCCTGGCTATTTATTTTTGCCTCAGTGCCAAGTGTCACCGACTTTGCAGCGATTCCATCAATCAATCGCTGCGAATTATAAATAACCCAACCGAACTGAACCGAACTGACCCTGAGGCGTGCCTGGCCGAGTCCGTGTGATGATTTTGAAAAATTGCCCATCAAAGAGAAAACCGCAAAGAGTTCCAGTTCCCGTTGCAGTTGACATCTCTCGCTGGCCAAAAACAAAGAAATGTTTTCTGGTTCGATTTCTCTTTGTTTTCTTTATTTTTTTTTTTGATGAATTACTTGTCCATTGACAATTGTCAAATGTCAATATGGCAAATTGTTTTTGGGGGCCTGCTTTAATTGCTTCAATTGTTTCTATTGTTAGGAGAATGGGAACTCAATGGCCATTAAATGTGCAAAAATTGTTGTATTTGCTTAGCCCGAATATTAGGGCTATTTATCTTTGTTAGATATGCAAGGGCCGTTGATGCAGCTGAGGTACTGTGGGGGTTGATTCTGGGGATGCAGCTCAAAATGTAGGGGAAATACTAATCAAAATGTATAGACCAGGGCTGCAAACCGGTTGAGTGGTACGTGCCATTAGCACATGATTCTCTTATAGTTTATATATCCTTCACTAACCAGTGGCTGTACTCTGCGTCTTGTAGTTATAAGATGCTACTAATATTTGTACGGTGGTTGCATAATTGTGCTCATTTTCTGAACTATCAAAAAAGCATATATAAAACCGACCATCTGAAGCTTCGACTTCCCTTCCAAACATGAAGAGGTTTTCAGATCTGGTATAGTTGACTATCGAAGAACAGAGCTTGAATTCTTGAAACTTGATACCACAAATTGCGGCTCGTTCATCAACTGTGACAACGGCTCAAGTAATTCCCTCGGACATTTCACGCCAAACTGAACGCAGACGACACCCAATCAAAGAGGAATCGCCAAAGAAGCAACAAATACAAAAAAAAGGTGCCACCATGGCTTGCAGTTTTGCCAATTAAGAGAAAACGAAAGCTGAACCACGAAAGAGAGGGAGTTGGCATTAAGGTCCTCTTCAAACTGCTGACGTTTATTAATTTCCGATTAGCGACATGGAATTTATGTGCTACCGAAATTTGCGACGATCACTTTTTTAATTTTAAAGCTCAAATTACCTGCTACTGATGTCGGGGGCTTCTAATGCCGCCTGACACTTGCTGCCAAGTGTAAACGAAGCCGCTTCAACGAACATTTAGTTATATTTCTTTCCAATGATTTATGACCAGTGCAGTCATAAATAAGTTAAGACATATCTGGTCTAAATAGGTTTCTGCAATACAAGTGTAGGTGGAGTTGAAGTTGGGCTAGTTGATCGTTTTATTGACACACAATTAACTCCAGGGGGCCCAACTTAAGCGGGGTAACCACGCATTTGCATGGAAGTTGCTTTGTTAGGCTTAACGGTTGCTAATTGGAATGTCAAAGAGAATAATATAAAAAATATATAAAAAACAATCACGACTCGACAACCATCCGAAGAACTGTGTTTCGAAGTCAGTAAGGTTATGTTTTGTCATAACTAGACCTCGAATTTTGCATGTTTTCAAACAGATTATAGTCCCAGTAGGCAAAAGTAAATGTGTACACATGATATGTTGTGCTGACTCTTAACGAAAATAAAATTCCTAAAAAATCGCTATCAATTCCAAGATGACGAATTATTATTTAATAAGTTAAACCATCATCAAAACACAGAGTGCAGTGAACAAAATACTTATATTTTATTTTTCATACTTATATGTTTCAGAAAAGAGCGGTGCGAAAAAGTTGATATTCCGCAGACTCTTAACGGGAGACAACTAAAAATTAGCACAAACTTTGAAAGAGCGCGCCCTTAGCTGACATAAAGCTTTCGTGATGACATTTCTTTCTCTTGGTTCTCCTGTCAACACGTTTTCATGCCCCCTGACAAAAATTTTGACAAGTAGTCGCCATCATGCCGTCCGAGCAAAACGACTTCGTAATAGCGTTGTAAAATTCTACGAAATGCACGCTGACAAATGTAAAGTGTTTACAGTAAAAAAATTAGATCAAGAGGGCATCTCCTATAGTATTTTGCAACGAAAAATAATAAAAAAAGAAGTTGAAAGCAAACATTATGACCGGCCAAGCTGTCAGAAAGCTAACCTAACAACAAAGACAACACAAGTCAACGAGATGCAGCCAGAAAATTTAATTGCAGCCAACAACACATCAGTAAAGTGCTGAAAAATAATAATATTGTTGCCAGACGTAAGCACAGATCACCAAGTTACACGCCTGACCAAATACAAACTGTCAAATCTCAATGTCGGTGGATGTGCCACCAATACCATGGCAAACTCTTTGTTTTAGACGATGAAAGTTACTTTGGTCAGTGGTACCGGTACCGGGAAATAGTGTTTTTTACACTTCCAATGTATCGTCACCTGCTGATGTGAAATATAGGTTCATGCTTAATTTTGAGCCCAAAGTTATGCTTTACATTGCGATCTCTGAGAGGGGCATATCGAAGCCGAGGCTCAAGCCAAGTGGCATTGCAGTCAACAAGGAAGTGTACATGAACGAGTGTTCAAAAAGAAGGTTTTGATTCCTTTTTTAAGGGAAAATCCGACAATAATTATGTTTTCTGGCCTGGCAAAGCTTCTTCTCATTACAGTACTGCAGTTATATATAAAAGTAAAAGTATGTATGTATATTTGTCCCTTATGGGCGTCTAAACCGCTGAATCGATCTTCTCGAATTTTTCACAGAATGTTCATGTCGATCAGAAAAGTGTCATAGGCTATGTCTCATGTCTGAAAATGCTAATACTTTGGGGAATGCTGGAAAGCTTGCCCGGAAGGTTTCCAAGTAGAAGAAATGGGCAGAAAATGGTCAAAGAACAGCGAAATTTGCAAATTGTTCGATTGTGATAACTCTTTGGGAATGGTTGGATGCTTGCCCGCCAATGGTTCTAAATTGATGAAATAAGCGGAAAATGGATTCAAAACCGAGAAATTTCAAAAACTATACTGTTCATCCGATTGCGGTGAAACGTTGGACAATGGTTGCACGCTTGCCCGAGGAGGTTTCTAAGGTCTAAAAACCGCGAAATTTGCAAAATTACCTTATGAGTATTTATGCAGGCTGTACTACATTGGAAACTGTAGATTAAACAGTCCAAAAAATCGCGAAATTTGTAAATTTTTGATTTGATCCCGGATTATTGGGATGATTTGATAGACGGCTATAGGATGTATAAAGCAAACGGTCAAAAGGTCACGAAATTTGCAAAATATTCATGAGTTTAGATTATCATGAAGACGAGAAAATAGAGGAAAGCATCGAGCGGTCCAAAATATTTATATCCATTTGCAGCCAGCACTAGCTTGAATATAATCGCTCTCATAAGAATCATAAGGAACCAGGCGACGTCGGGTATAAAATAAAATGGAAAACAAATTATTTGTTCAAATCATTTTGCATATAAACAATCTCCAATATGGCCGGGTGGCTCAGCGGCTAGTGTGCGCGACCGCTGTGCAAGAGGTCGTGGGTTTGATCCCGCCTCGGAACATATAATGAAAATATAATTCTTTGAATAAACTTTACACCCGGTCACGCCTCTCTGCTGTTGGCGCCAGCTTTGTAGTAATTAGCCATGAAAAGCTTCTCAAGCTGACGTTCTCTACATATAGTTCTTCTACATATATGTCCTAGACCCTGCTGCGTAGCTTGACCATCAGCAATGCAGCTTGTTTGGACACCAAGCTCTCGATAACTCTTGGTAAGAAGACGTAGTGGCAAAACGTCATTTCTTTCTCGTGTATGGAATCGCGAGCAGTTTTTTTTAAATGGAGTTTTTAATTTCGCAGCCATTTTCCGGCGCGTCGACACCGCGCTTAAGAAAAGAAATATCTTTCATTCTTAAGGCCCAGACGGACTTACGACGAAACGAGAAGTTTCATACAAAAAGGCGTAACAATTTCCTTGAACTTAACATTTTGGTATATCGGTATAAAGTGAGCGTCAAGATACAAATGTCTCGATGGGGAACATTTGTTGTGAACGAGCCTTTATTTTTTTTGTTTGTTTGCTATGACATCTGTGTATTTAGTACACATCATGTCATTGAACAGACATCATATTTTTTCATCGTGTTAAAAATGTCGAATTTTGTACCAGAAAGTGATGATTTGCGGAAAACATTAATTTTTTGTTTTCATTTGAAGAAAAGTGCTGCACAGTCGCATCGAATGCTTGTCGAGGCATATGGTGATCATGCTCTATCAGAAGCAACATACATTAACATGAAATAATGATTTTGATGTGAGAAATGAAGAACGTGGAAGACCACCAAAAAAGTTTGAAGACGCCGAATTGCAAACGATATTGGATGGAGATGACACTTTGTGTCAAAAGCAAATGGCAGAATTGTTGAATGTTGCCCAACAAACAATTTCTGACCGTTTAAAAGCTATGGGAAAGATCCAAAAGTGTGGAAAATGGGTGCCACATGAATTGAATGAAAGACGGATGGAAAACCGAAAAAAACACTTGTTGAATTTTGCTTCAAAGACACGAAAGAAAATCGGTTTTGCATCGGATTGTTACTGGCGATGAAAAATGGATTTATTTTAAGAATCCTAAACGGAAAAAATCATGGGTTAATCCGGGACAACCATCAACATCGACTGCAAAACAAGATCGATTCGGCAAGAAGACAATGCTGTGTGTTTGGTGGGACCAGAAAGGTGTGGTGTACCACGAGCTCCTAAAACCTGGTGAAACCGTTAATACTGATCGCTACCGACAACAAGTGATCAATTTGAACCATGCATTGATCGAGAAACGACCAGAATGGGCTAGAAGGCACGGCAAGGTAATTTTGCTCCAGGATACAATCAAAACACTTGGCTGGGGGCTGCTACCCCACCCGCCGTATTCACCAGACTTGGCTCCTTCCGATTACCATTTTTTTTTCATCGATGGGACACGCATTGGCTGAGCAGCACTTTCATTCCTACGAGGAGGTCGAAAATTGGGTGTCTGGTTGGTTTGCTTTAAAAGACGAAAAATTTTATTGGCGTGTTATCCACAAATGGCCAGAAAGGTGGTCAAAATGTGTAGAAAACAATGGCCAATACTTTGAATAAAATGTTTTTTACTTTCCCATTAATAATTAGTGTTTTATTTTCACAAGAAAACGCTAATTTCATACCGGTATACCGTAGAAAAGATTTTTTCCGCTTAACAGCACATGCATGAGCTCAATGTTAATATGCAATACGCCAAAACGAAAGGGCCGCTTTGGAAATGTTTTCGCATGAAGACAAGGTTGCGCTGATTTTGACGGTGAGAGGCCGGTATGCCAGTTGGGACTTTTCCCACCCCAAGCATTCAGTCTTAAATTTTGTTATCAAGGCTTGGAGTGAAGTGGTCGAGTTCAAGAAGAGTAACACTTTGTATAAATTGACTCAAATTTCTACTAATATGTGACAGTTGCTGACTGCCGATTTGGTTTTAAAGCTTTGAGGAAGGGCTATCGCTGTCATGGCAGAAGCGCATCAAAACCAAACACAGCTGATTGAGTAGTGTGACCCACTACCAGCTAATTTAGAATGCCATGAACATCAAAAATCGCCGATGCAACGGCGTAATGTCATTGAAAATTATTTTAAGACTTACACTTTACCAAAACTTTAACAAAAGATCAAGGAAAGGAAGAAACGGTGTTTATAGCTTTCTGGGTAGTATAAAAAAGACCTAACTATGCCAAGTTTGTTAACCAAATGTTGGCTGACTGTTTAAATTGGAATATATGTTAATCAGATTTTCCAGGGTTTAAAAAAGATTCAGATACAAATATTTTTGGACCAAAAACTATGCCAATTTAAGACTTTTTTGACATACATACATATTACTTTAGACTTAAAAGTGTACATCTTTAATGTTAAGTGTTAATTTGTGATTTCCAAGTACCTCCTTCTCTATATACATACAAATCTATTAAACAAATGAAATTAAAATTTTCTTTTGAAAAATGCTACCATTCCATCAGTATTTTCTTAAGACGTTGTCACGTTCAACTATCGTCAGTAAACCGACTTTACAGACAACCAATTTTTTGTCATTTCATTCTTCTTCGTTTAATCCTTCATCCTTTTATTATTCATTTTACTCTCATTCCTATTCATTTCTTTATACCTGCTTTTTTTCCTTCTTCGTCTTTCCTTGCCTCATCATTCACTTTCTGATTTTCTAACATTAGCTGAAGCTCTTCTACAGAATTTCCTATTTCTACTTGTTATCTTTCAAGCGTTCTTTCTCTTATTTTAATTGTTCTGGGGACAGGCATTTAAGTAAAATTTTTATTCAAAAATGACAAAAGGAAAGAAGAAATAAAATTTTGTCTTCAAAATTTGTATGAAAATTTTACTTTACATCGAATTAATTCACATATGGATACAGGACTTTAGACAAAAAGCTTACACAGAGAAAAGATTTGCCTTAAGGGGGGAAAACACTTTGCGGAAAAAAATTTTCGACTTTTTTTTTTTGCATATTTTTGTAGCTTGGATATTCAAAAATATCTGCCTAAAAGGATTTTCAAAAATTCGAAATAGTTTAGAAGATATAGCCCTTTTAACGCGATTTGCCTAGCAACTGCAAACTGTAATTTTTTTAAAAACCATCTACTTTTGCTCATCGCAAAGTGTGTTCCCCCCTTAAACCAAGATTATAGTCTCGAAACCGTAAAGAAACGTTGTCAAAAGAGACGAGAAAATCTCAGCCTAAAATTATATTCTCAATTAAAATTTTCATTGCAGGCATAAATTTATCTTTGGTCCAAAATTCGATTTATATTTCAATTATCCCGAGACTTTATTGCATAAGATTTAAAAGCTGAAAGATAATTAATCTTGACTTAAAGATTTTCAAACAATTTCAAAGTATATCAAACGTGTTTCTTACATCGTCTCGCAAAAGAGATTTGCCATCTAGGTAATATATTGAATTTTTTTCAGTGTAGCTGGAGGAGCTTGAGTACATAAATCTTTGAAAACCAAATTACAAAGAACGAAACTTACCTTGTTTACTTCTTACTATCTGATCTTTCGATAAAAAGGCCTTGTAGCCAAATTGCTAATGCCCGATTTCCCACACTGATAGAGAGGCTAAGTTGCAAAAAAGAAAGAAAAAAAAAAAACTTTATTTATGTACCTTGCGGCGCATTTGCGTTTGTACCGACAAATCAAATTATTCCGCCGCGTGAGACATTCGTCATGTCTAAACTTGGACGTGGCCAAGGTCTGTTTTTCGTCTACATGGGCCCCAGCCTTGTTTTGTGGTCCGTCATACCATGTCGGCCACAGTCACAGCCATCCGTCATGAATGGTGACGTTGCCATCATCCTCATCCACATCCCCATCGCCTATCCCCATCTCCGGTTCAATGTATGAAATCGAGTGCAACGGGCAACGGATTTGAACAGTTTGATGGATCAACTTGTGCACGTCCTCATCATAACTCACAACACTTTCCGTTCCGTCCGCAATGGCCTTACGTTTGGACAGTTGACGTGAGAGCACGTTTGATGGAAGATGTGTCAGGGCGCGGGCATTGAGCCAGCTTTATGCTGTCTGTTTCAATGTTGGCCAATTTGCACACTGAATGATTGGCGGTGGCTTTTGTTCTTGGTCTTCAACTAAGAGACTATGCATGCGAGATGGCCCCCTGATTTATTGGCAATTAATAAAATTGAAGTGTCATAATTTATGAAGTTAAGTAATAGGTAACACGGTTAAAGAACTTTACACATTTTACGTAGCTGTGCGACTAGGCGACTAGGACAGAAACTTTTATTAAGCCAAATTGCATAAAAGTCCTCCAAAACAAAGTGCTCGCTGTGAAGTAGAGGTAGGCACCTTTCTTATTTTCTTCGTGTCACAGACACGCACGACTCAGCACGACGTATTCGTGTTGCAATATAAGATTTCGTACGTGCTTATGCGTGTAAGTTTTTAGCGTCCAACCACGATATAAGCCGACTTTACTTAACTCCTCATGCTCAGAACATTTTAGTCCCAAAAAAATACCGACATATTTATGTATTAAGGTACCACAAACTTAATAAAATATATACAGTTTAAAAAACAGGCTTCCGCCAAAAAGTATGCTGCAAAAATACAGGAGAAACTAATATAAGCTTGTTAAAGTTGACATTGAAATTGAAAACTGCTTTAGACGCCCAATCGATCAAGAGAATGATAAAGCAATAATAAAGCTAAATCAAAGTACATTTGACACATAGCAGCTATTTAGAAGATGAGAAATCTGGGTAAATGTATACTATCCATCCATAAACTCTAAAAATTTTGAAAAAATTTCCTCGATGGACCGCGAACTATGAGGAAATACGTGCAGAAATCAATTGGCGGTCGACCATGGTTTTCTTGTAAATGATTTCTGAAATTTGCGTTTTTGCCCATATTAAATATTGTTAATCGCATATGCTTTTCGAATTATGTTTCTGATTTAAGTAAATTCAATTCAAATTTTCTACAAGTTTGATATTTACCCTATTTCTTATTCGACTCCGACCATGAAAATGGCACTTGACATTAGATAAAAGCTGCATACTATTTTCCAAACCACCAATCTGAGGTATAGTTCAAGGCACGGTTTTTTTAATGTGGTGTCCCCAGAATACCTAGTCCAATGAGCAACAACGTGAGATGTTGGGTGCAAAATGAATATTAGGGCCATTGACGATCAAATATCATTTAAGCGTACACACCTTCTCCTTCCTCCTTATCCAATCCATCTACCGCTTACTCTTCTAATCCTTCCACTCCAGCCTCCTCTTCCAATTCTTCCACAGCTTCTTCCTCTCCCTCTTCCGGTTTCTCGTAAATTTAGCATTGGTGATGTAATAGATGCACCACAGATGAAAATAAAAAAATCGCGCAATTTTTTTTTAATTTTTTAATATTTTGCCTGCGGCGCAGAATTGAGGGTTCTTCTTGTCTTCATCTGTGGTGCATCTATTACATTACCATTGCGCCTGCGCAGCTCTTTTTGGGGTGATTCTCCACTCTATTTTTTTTACATTCTTCCCTCTTATAAATGAATGTCGTTATTAAGGTTGTACATCCTCCTAAGGGACAAGAATATCTCGTGGATTCCTTGAGAGCGCAACAAAAAGTCTCATGAAAAATAAATTTGACCAAGTAATCAAGATATGGGTCTTTGCTTATATTTTAGGTGTGGGCGCGTGAAATTTTTTTTTATTTTCATAAGATACAATATTAATTTATAGGTACAGTATGACCATGAGGAAGACGAATTTGGACTAGTACCGTCTTTTGGGGCACCACTTGAAAAAAACTGCTTCTGGAGCTAACGTTGACTGGGCCTCCTGGGGAAACCACGATAAAATGCGCGCCTTGAAATTTACCCAAAAAAGGGGGCCTGGAACAGATCCCAAAGGTGTGAAGTTTTCCTCAAATTCGCCCTCAAATTTAAGCAAACTTTCATCTTACTCATATGCTAAGAATATTTCGTAAATATTTATTTGCAAAAACAAGCAGAATTCGAAAAGCATTTGTGATCGAGAATATTTTATAAGGGCTAAAACGCAAATTTCAAAATTCATTTACAAGAAGCCCATGGTCGACCAACAATTGATTTCTGCACGTACATTTTTCATATTTAGCGGTTCATCGAGGACATTTTTTTCAAAATTTTTGGAGTGTGGAAGGATAGTAAACATTAACCGAAGTCTGCTCTTAATAGATTTTTACAGATTAAGTAAATACTTGCGTGTAGTGTCGTTTCGGAAGTTTTTGGCTGTGCAAGTCGTGTGCGTGTTTTAAATATGCCATTCGTGTAAGAGTCGTGGCTTGCGGAAAACATTCGACTAGCGCCCATCTCTACTGTGTAGTCTAGTTGTTGCACTCAAAACCGAAACTGTACCGGTAAACTTTTTTGTTTCTTTTCGGTCTTGTCGGTTCTCGAGCAGTTCTCGATTATACAAAACTAAAGACATAGGTTCCGATTTTAATCGGTTCCGGTTTCCGGTTTGATTCCTTGCTTAAGACAAAGCAACGAAATATGGATACATACTTTGGTTCTAACGAAAAGTGGATAAGAATAGGGAAAGCTATTTGGAGATTTTGCCCCACATAATTTATTCCTTTATCCTTTGTCTCAAGTTAGGGAAAGTGTTGGAATATTCACGTGCTGAAGCAGATAATCAGACCGCAAGGAACAACACATCGAGTGCAGCTTAATGGTTTAATGGGCTTAGAAGAACTGCAACTGAAATGTGACAATGCAAGTGCTTAAGTCTAGTGAGAGTGAGAGCGACTCAGCTTACAGATTTTGTTCTCTACTCCCTTATAATGTTATTCTATGTTGCTGGACAGATCATATATTGCTTACTATGAAATAGAGTTATACAATTTCAACAGAAAGCGCAAATTCTTTTTTTTTTTTTTAAATCTGTCGCTGAGTGTATTCTAAAAGTGAAGAAAGTATTTTGAGAGTGCTGGATAAGTTTAAAATATCCATCCAGGATATCCATTTTCATTTGGCTAGGATCGTCGTAAGAATGTCATATGGCATCTGCTGTAAAGACAAATATTTGTATACGCTGCGTGTAGAAATGGCAATCCAAAACGAAAACTAGTTCGCCCTGCTTAATTTCATACGAAAAATTTTGAACGCACAAAGTTACACATGGCGCGTAGAAAAACTGCATGCTTCATGTAGAAATAAAAAATTAATCGAGGCATGTAGAAAAGTTAAATGCTGCGTAGACAAATGCAAAAGGTAAATGCCAAGAGAAAACAAGTAAGGGAGCTGCAGTCGAGTGCCCCGACTACAAAATACCCTGTTCACTTGATTTCGTTTGTTTTCCATTACATACACACACACTCACACATACACACACTCACACATACACACAAACGCATGGCATGCGGCCACGCGCGATAACTGACAATGCAAGAACCCCCCTCTCTCCCACAAGCAAAATTGATTCGTATATAACTTTGGTGTTTATTGTCCGATCTTAGTGATCTTTTCAGAATAGATAGATATTAGGCCTTACTTAATATATGTAAAGGATGGAAGGTCTATCTTAAAAATTGTGGCTCTGACAGTTTTTTGCGCTTAAAGGGGGGAGGGGGAGGAATTTCCCAAATCTGAAACGTATTGAATCTCGTATTCGTATTGAATCGGGTATACACCTACCTACACCTACCTAAATTTGTGGTTCTAGCTCTTATAGTCTCTGAGAAACACGCGTTCATACGGACAGACGGACGGACAGACGGACAGGGCTAAATCGACTCGGCTGTTGATGCTGATCAAGAATATATATACTTTATAGGGTCGCAAATGCTTCTTTCTACCTGTTACATACTTTTGCACAAATTCATGATCCCCCTTTTCCCATTTTCAATGGGAACAGGGTATAATCAGCTTTTTTCCAAAGTGCTTCTACATTTTTCATTGAGCAATCTGAATATCAAACGGAAATTTTGGTTTTCTACATTAACTTTAAGATATTAATAGAATATATGAGCGTGTGGAAATTCTAAACAATAATTGTTGCTCAAAATTAGTACGGAAAAGTTATACTCGGGTTTGTCCCAGAAGTCTCTAGAGATTTTCGTATAAACGGTTTCATTTCGAAATAAAAGTGCTTGCCTTTGTGTGTGAAGTGTCTTCAAAATGCTAGGCTACTAGATTAGATGACAAAAGTTGAGAGATTTGAAACTGACTGCTCAGGGCAAAATCTAGAAGCCGACATTATTCTTGTCACTTTGCATATAAAGTCCTCCTAGTTAAATTAAAAATGTGTTCGACTATTTTTAATTTGGAAAACTATTCTTCACACGTGACATGTAGATTTTCAAAATAAGGATTTAAGGATTTCAAATGCCTTATGCTGAATATGGAATATAGAACCGAAACGTGTTGTTAATCCTACTCGCTCTGTTTAACTCGGCATTGCCACGCGAGTGCTTGACAGTCGTACGGGCTAAGATGCCGGCATTTGTGTTCAAATTCCCGAAACAATGTGAGTTGTGAGTTCGAATCCCAGACAAGGTAAGTGAAAAAAAAAAATTAATCTGTACATTTTCCAGAAAGAATACTTTGACCTCTCGTGCTCCTCCTCCCCTCCTTACCAACCCTTCCAAACTACCATCCTCCCCACAATCCCTTGTATAAATAGTGTAGTGTAAATCAGCGATATTCAAGAAGAGTGATGCCAAAAAGTGAGAGTGTATTGGTGTGTGATACTAAAGCGACACAGCCCAGCTTTGAACTGTCCTGCTCGACGTCTGGGCATCGAATGCAAGCAAAGAGAGCGCTGCTTACGCTCATATGCCCGACTTCGGCATGCACTCGGCTCGTGTGCGTGTAAATAGCCGATTGCGCTCGGCCCCTGGGGGCTATGGAGAAACATCGCTGGTGTAAATCATCGGTTGGCACGGCCTTGCTCTTTTTGCTCCCAGGAGCTATTTTATGGCACGCGGCGCCATTCAGACACATTAAAAATTGCCTCATCATCTCATACACGGCAGCTGAGCTTGAAGCGAAAACAACAAATCTATTGCGTATCGGGGCGACAGAGACGACTGCAAAAACAAATACAACGTGCCCACCAATGGTGTAAGTAGTTGTATTTTTTTTTTTAAAGTAAGCGCGGCATTAAGAAATCTTTATAAAAGTAGTGGGTACATATTTTGTTTCCTTTGTGTGGAAATCGATTTCTGATATTTTCGAAGCTTGTGGGATCGATGAATAATGTCAAAAAGTAAAAGGGTGTGTCAAAAATTAAGAATAAACCTGATCAACCTGCAAGACTTGCTATTACAATATCATTTTGGACCGACGGACGGACAGACGGGCACGGATATTTGATACACTCTTTACATTGTCGAAGATGCTACGTTTGCGTAGACTCATTTTACGTTTTGTTCCTTTGGTACTGTGGTATTGAGTATTCCAAAGTACTATGAATAGCGTTATATATTTTAGTAACTATTTCATTAGATAGAGTATGAAATAGACAGACAATATAGAAATCAAATATGATTTTTTCCGCTTAAAGATCTTTCTACCGCTAACATCGCTTTATTTATGGGGTTGCGTTATATTAAAGCGCCTTTTGTATCATTTCAGGAGTATTTGCTTCAATATAACTATACATCAAAATCAAATCGGGAGAAGATTAAGGGTTATATGGCTCAAACCAGGAACATTTTAAATTTCATTTCGGTATTTGCTTTTTTAAGAATGTTGACTTAAGAAAATATTAGCTTTAATCGAAGAATATTTTGTGCCTACTTAAACTACTAAGAACTAAAATTAAGGATAAAACGATTGTAAAACAGTTTTAGTTAAAAAAGTTCTAAAAATATTTAAGGACAAAATGCTAAAGTTCTTTCGGCCTCATTCCCCAACTAAATGCTACAATTGACAAAGATAAGCACATTTAATCAAGCTAAAATGATTGACGGTACCCAAAATAAAGTACAAACGCTTAGGATCAATTGAATAAACCGCAACGCAACAAGCCAAGTGGAATGAGAAGTTTGAAGGCAAACACATCATGACAAGGATGGGCGAGAGGAGATGCCGATGATGATGATAAGTGCGTCTGTGTGTGTCGGGGCCACAGGGCGTATGCGGTCGCCTCGGAACGACTTGATTGATTGATGACGCATCGGGCGTCGTAATTCATGTCGGTGAACAATTTGCGTCTGTCCTGGTCCTCCAAAAAGGTGGAACAATAAAACGTCAATGGCTAGGCTTGTTGCTTCTATGCAAATAGAACCTGTGGGAAAATTTTTTTGCTACGCCTACACAGCAGTGAGACTAGGACAAGGCCACAGCGGCAGCCCTGCCCCCCGCCGCACAAAGAGACAAAGAAAGCTGAAAAAGAACCTTCAGGAAAAATTGTTTTTCCAGCAGTTCGGGTTGCCTTGGCGAGGCACAAAAACCTCCGAATAGCGATTTTTTCACGTTTTAATGTGGGGCTCCTTCATCGTCCTTGTTTCACACACACACAAACACACTCACACGCAGCGTCTGCCTGCCGTCTGCTTTGGCCTGGCTGTGCCCGAGAGTTCAAGTGCGCCTCCCTTCATCGAACCCGATGGCAACTTGTTGATTTTGTATGAATTTCACATGCAAAAACCAAACCAATTTCGCCCTTCATTGGCGTTCGCTTTCCTTTTTATTTCTGTTCGTCCTGTTTCGCCGTGTTTGTTTTGTGTGTGTCCTTTATTTCCTCTTTTTTTTTATTTTGCGCCAAACTAGGCTTCTCGAATTGCCAAAAAGGAAATCAATAATCGATTTTCAAAGTGCTGGCAATTTTGTTGTTGCCTGATTTAAAGAGTTGGTGTGTCATTGAAGTTTTTACGATTGGAAATAGAATTTATGGCGTCCTTTTCGATTTAATATAAAACTGAAAGGTATGACTGACTTTTATATATTTCGATTTAATATCAAATGACTTTCGAAGGTCAGGATCCGACTAAATTAGTCTTATTAATATCAGATTAGAAAATTGAAGAATGTTTAAGATCTCCAAAAGCAAGTTGAGGTAAGTTTATTTCTAATAACGTTGTCTTTGAATGAAATAGTAGGGCAGTCTTGACGAAATTGGAGACATGATAGGGTTTTAAGCAGAGGTCTCAATAACCGGCCCTCTCCTTGCAGTTGTCAATAAAAAAACCGATTACGTGGGGCTCATTGACTTAAAGCAGTGTTCCCCAGCCATGCCCCGGGGGCCGAACGCACTCGATGATTCACACCGAATGCTTGCAGAAGTAATGCATCAGAAATGTTAGAGAGAGACTCCCTTCTTGGAGAACTGTGCTCATTGATTGTGTTCGGTTGTGAGAGGAGATAAACTCATTGGTTTTTGCTTATTTCGGGCTTGGTTTTCTGCCGACCTTTTTGCAGAGACCACTTGCTGAAAAGGTCTTTTTTGTATGTATGAGTCCGAGTGTGCTTCTCAGGCTACCGATCTTAGCGCATGTATGTATGCGACAAACTATGTGCGCTATCTCATTCTCTCTCGCACTGGCGCTCTCTGCTCTCACTTGAGAATGCTCATAGTCATGGTGGAAAGAACAAGGTGGAGCCGAGCGAGACTGCGGTCTCTCTGTTTGCAGGGCCGGGCCAGTGCTTTGTGAATGCGTGAAGCGATACGCAACACTCAAGCAAAAGCTATAACATGATCTGCCGCCTCTTTCTATCACACAGGCATTCATCTAATGCCCCTCAGCATATGCCGACGCCTTTACCTTGTCAATTCCACCATGCTCACAGCAACCTTTTGAAAATAACATTTATTCGTGTTGGTCTTAAAACATCATAACACTTTGACAGAAATGGGCCTGGTATTGGGTTGCTGACAGACCGACCTGTGTGTGTGGTCAACAACAGGTGCTTAAAAGAGAGCGCGATAGCAGCAAACTATAGGTTGATGGAAGACCGACACCGTTTTTTTTTTAATTTTCCGGTTATGGTCGAGAGCTGAGTAGGCTAAAAAAATAGGGGAAAGTTAACTTTGGCTCGGCCGAAGTTTTGTATACCCTTGCAGCTTCCATTGAAAACAAAAAAGTTTTTCTAACGAAGTCTACTTTTTGGATCTTACTTTTCTTTACTATATAGATGTCTGATTTCGACCAAACTTGGTGAAATCATGGAAAAGCATAATACACTAATAATAACGAAATTTGGAGGCGATTCCATTTAAAACAAAAAAGTTTTTCTTTAGAGCTTCTTTTTTGACTGATCATTCATACTGCTGCTATATGCTATAGTCATCCGATTTTGATAAAACTATGTAAATTATATAAAATAAGAATATGCCAATAAAGAAGACGTTTTCATTAAAAACAAAAAAGTTTTCCTCACTCGAACTAGTTTTTCGAACCATCATTCCTATGGCGGCTATATGCTACAACCAAACTTTTTAGAATTGAGTAAAATTATGAAAAATAAGTGTTTGCCAATGATAAGGACGTTTTCATTAAAAACAAAAAAGGGTTTTCTCACTAAGACTAGTTTTTCGACCGATCGTTTCTATGACAGCTATATGCTATAGTCATCCGAACCGGCCGGTTCCGACAAATGTGCAGCGTATTTGTACCAAAAGACTTCGTGAAAAGTTTGGTGGTGATAGCTTAAAACTGACGGAGGAGATAGCTTAGAAACAGACGGGCAGACGGACAGGGCTAAATCTACTCAGCTCGTCATGCTGATCAAGAATATATATACGTGATGTGGTCGGAGATGCTTCCTTCTATGCGTTACAAACATCCGACATTTTTATAATACCCTCTGCAAGGATATAAATATTGGTTGTGAATTACTTACTTGCTATGATTTTAAGACAATCCGAAATGTGTTTTCCAGAAGCCTGTTCGCTGAAAAAAATTCTGCTTAACAATAATTTATTTAAATAGTCAACTGCAACATTTTTTATACCCTTGCAGAGGGTATTATAAAATTGTGAGGATGCTTGTAACGTATTGAAGGAAGCATCTCCGACCACATAAAGTATATATATTCTTGATCAGTATGTCGAGGTGAGTTGATTTAGCCCCTTAAATCGGACATATATATAGTATAGCTGTCATGGAAAAGTATAGTCAGAAAAGTAGTCTTAGTTTAAAAAACAATGTAAATGTCCTCAAAATTGGCACGTATTTGTTTTACATGCTCACACACGATTCTACAAAGTTTTGTCAAAATCAAATGACTATAGCATATAGCCGCAGTATGCATGATCGGTCGAAAAGGAAGTTTGCGTAATTGTGCTGTAGAAAACGAATACATGCAGGCAGATTTACAATGCTTGTGAATACGTGTGCACACATACTGTCGTCGGCTGTCGCTGTAAGCGTACAAGAGAGCGGCTGGCTCAAGAGCGCTCGCTCTCTGGCTTTTAAACAATATTTCAAGAGAGCCTGGAGCCAGCTCTAGAGCAGGGTTATCTAAGAAGAGAGCCTTACTGTCTCTCTCTAGTATAGACTGATGAATTAATTCGACAAGCATTCGGTGCGAATTGTCCAGTGTGTTCGGCCCCCTGGGTCATGGCTGGGGAACACTGCTCTTGAGCCAGCATGAAAAAATCGTTTGCAAAAAAGTCGTATGGCGTTACTCATCTTAGAGATTATATTGGTCTTTGATTAAGCCTTAAAGATTTTAAATTGATAATAAAGAATAGGCTGTGGCATATTGCCGTTAGCCAAATGTACGTGACATGTTTCTTTTATCCTCGATTCCTGTTTACACGTCTCCATAGTCCAGTAGACAATCGCGACGGTACTGTAGATAGGAAGTGAGCGAGCACCAAATCTTCTGTTTAAGAGCTTGTACATTTCCTGATCGGTCAGAGTATCTCGTTTCCAGTATAACACCCTAAGTTCCATTAGGATTGGACAGCGAGAAAAAAAGGTGAGCGGTGTCTTTTTCTCTCCGGTGTTGCATAGCGCGCAATGGCTGGGCCTTGAGCTGTGTGGCATATATTTAAGGCTAAGAATTTCCGCTCTCGCTCGAAAAATAACTGATATTGCAGCTACGTCTAGATTATCGTTGAAGGTGACCCGAGACTGACTTTCATGGGCTTGTCATTCAAAATCAAGTTTTTCCCTGCAGTCAATGTTTTGCAGTGTTCCATGTTGCATCAAATATTGTGGACCGACGCCATGGCTTCCCACGATGGAATGAAGTAACATCGTGTAAAGACATGAACAAATATTCGTTTAATAATCCAAAGTTTTGGTTGACGCATTCTTTTCCTCTGCAGCTGACATTTCGATTGACAGATGGCTCAATTATTTGGCACAACAATCAACCAGAGGACCTGTATATATGAAGTGGTGAGTCCAAACTAATTACAACTTACACACGACTCTGTCCTGTCCACATATTGTCATTCAAATTCTTTGGGGCACAGATGAAATGCGTCATTTCCGATGACAATAAAAATTCTGCACACATTTACGATGGACTCGGAGTTGGAATCGTATTCGGTCCCTCATCAATACACTGCTGCGGTCTGTCAGCGACCATTGAAACTTCAAGTGTAAGACATGTCATGTCCACTCAAATGGGAATGGGAAGCGGAATGGGGAAATGGGGAACGGACTGCGTCCATTTCGTTTGGTTTTCGAGGAGGGGTCGTCGCCCAACACACTTGTCTGTCATATCAAAAGCATCAAAAGTTTTGTCATGTCGAAACTTTTTGCACCTGCTTCTAATACAAAAAGCTTTGACATATTAATCCTAAATAGAAAATTTCATCAACAGCCATTCGAGGAAAAATGTTTGACAATGACAGCAGCAGCCAGATGGAGCGGAAGGCAGAGTGGACGGGGAGGAACTGCAAAACTTGCACTTGACTTTGGCAAATCTTTAAATTCCTCTCAAGCACGCAACCGGGCTTTAAGTTTTAACCCAAATTGAAAGTACGGCACACATTTCCAACAGCCAAGCAGGAATGCAATCTCACAGCGACACACAGAGACCCCGCCGCACAGTGGCTCGATTACTCAAAACATGTTCCAAATATAATTTTTTAATCTGTTTATTCGGGAAAGCATCATTTTTAATTTTAATTACAAATTACCTAAACTATTTCGTTTTAACCATGAATTTAAAGACTGTTTCTTGGCTAAAGCAGCTTGTCAGACGACAAGTTTTTCGAAAACGAGTCACTGTGCACCGTCAAAGGACTTCCAGACACAGGAAGAGGGCACTCGCTGTGCGGTTGTGGAATACGCAAACAAAACAAATTGCGAACAAAGTGCGTCCTTCTCCTAGCCAAAAAGGGCACAGTGCGAGTTTATGTGTGTGCGTAGAGTCCTTCTTGAGCACCAGGGCGGATTTATTATGGAGGCAAAACGTCGGGCAAGGACAATGAACTTGTCGCTTTCATCGTCGCCCTGCTCGTCACCGTCGAAGTCAAATGTCAGTCAAAGGCAACGACGAAGACGACGACGACGAGAATGAAGTCGTGTCGTGTCGCGTCGAGTCGAGTCGAAGGAAGGCTGTCAGTCATCCGGCGACAGGACCGAACAGGGTCCTGGCATAAAGGATGATGGATGAATTTGTGATTTGCAGGTTAAATAAATATGTATGTCTGGACTGCTCTGGTGTGGCCTGGGCAGGGGGTTCCTGCTAATGAAGTGATTAGTGCAACGCCTTTGCCTTGCAACAATATGGCTTATTAAGGGAAGGGAGGAGCAGGAGTTACGTTCTCGTCTAATAAATTGCCCCTGCCTGTGACTTGAGCTTTTGAGATATATTCCAAAAACGGAAATAAAACAAAGCACTTTCCATCGATCACAAATATTAAGCACATTTGTTATTAACGCCCTCGCCCCAAACTATGCGCCCCACACACACACAAAACTTTGCTCCAACTTTAACTAAGAAGTGTGTGTGTGTGTGTGGGGCGCAGTGGTTGGGTGCTCGCATATGCCATAGATGCAGATAAATATACGAAACGTGCATTGGTAGAGGGCCTGGACCGGGCTGAAGATGTGGGCGCTGCGAGTCTAATCAATTCCAATTAGTTGCCCAGCTCTCTGATGTATTCGCTGAAATTATTATTTATCATTTGGTTATTTGTTATTTATTTCTAAGCATAATTCGTTCGCTTTGCCCGGTCAAGATTTTCCTGCTTGCCCTCAAGCTAATCCATTGACCATATGGTCATCAACAGTGCTAATGACTTGGTATAATTTGAGATAATTGTGATTTTGCAAAAAAAAAATTGAAATACATCAACTTTCCACTGTCAGGTAAACAGCCATTCTTTGTCTGTGACTGAAACCATTATCAATTTACTTGTTTAAAGGAGTTTGCAAGTATGATCGTACTTGAAATGAGAAAATTATACTTGCATCAATTATTTTCTTACCCACCTTATTACTTATTTGATTCAAGTTTAAAGTTGTAATATATTAAAGAAGTTGGCAATGCGTGCGATGTGCGTACCAACCTTTTTCATACGCATATGCACTGAAAGTAGGCTTCTCTGACGTACATTACGCATAATCAAAAATCTGAGAGTTCGTAATACGTAGGAGCAAAAGTTGAAGTACGCAATTGCACGCTGAAACAATTGGGAAAGGACGTGCTGCATACGTATTTGAGCAAAGAAGAAGGCAAATCAATTTATCTTTTATAAACTTTTGAGTTTTCTTAACGCACTTGAAATACTTTCTCCCATTTGTTATGGTTTCACTTGGGTAATCTCTTACATTTTAAATAATTCAATCTTTCTCATAAACCTACAAATGACAGAGTAGATTCTAACTGGTGACAACTAAAAATCTTCATAAAAAGCTTTCGGGATGACATTTCTTTCTCTTTGTTCTCCTGTCCACTCGTTTGCATACCCCCCTGACAAAAATTTTGACAAGTAGTCGCCATCATGCCGTCCGAGCAATAACGACTTCGTGATCGTGTTGTAAAATTCAACGAAATGCACGCTGACAAAGGTAAAGTGTTTGCAGTAAACCATTTTACCCAAGAGGGCAAGTCCAAACGCACTATTTATAGTATTTTGCAACGAAAAATAATAAAAAGAGAAATTGGAAGTGGTCGGAAAGCAAACATTATGACCGGCCAAGCTGTCAGAAAGCTAACCCAACTTCAAACACAACATAAGTCAACGAGATGCAGCCAGAAAATTTAATTGCAGGCAACAACACATCATTAAAGTGCTAAAAAGAATAATACTGTTGCCAGACGTAAGCAAAGAGCACCAAGTTACACTCCTGACCAAATACAAACTGTCAAATTTCAATGTCGGTGGATGAGCAAACAATATTGCCTTTTTGCCAATATCCCTTTTGTACCAAAGGAACGGAACCCAACAAACCTGCCGCAGTGTCGTCTAATTGAAGTTTTTTTTGGAAGTCTGAGTGCTGCAGCTTGCTACAAATCCATTGATGCAATTCTTTTGTTTATTTAGTCATAAATATATTGTCAAATTTTCATAAAAAAGAAATGTGGTAGTGGTGCAGATTTTTAGTTGTCACCCGTTAATCCGAAGCAAAACGCTGTTTCGGTTAACGTTTTCATTAAGGCTAAGTTTAAATATTGTTTGGGTTATTAACGCAAAAATATCAGTTTGGATAAAACAATTTGATTTGGTTCTTTTTTATGTAGCGGACAAGACCAATAAGGAGTTAACACGCGTTTCGTTTATACTCATGACGTGTAATTATACTCTGTACCAGAGGTACACAGAGTATAATAAGTTTGTGCAGATCTAAGAGATGGTAAGACAAAGAGATTTGGCATGTATGGGAAATATGCTTTTTATACTTGCAGATCAAGTTTATTTTCAATTTTTACCACGCCCCCTCCCGCCCCCGCAAATTGGAAAAAAACATAATATCTCACACAATTTTATAGATAGAAGGTTCGTTCCTTTTGGACATATTTAGTAATCAAGATTATTTATCGATCCGCCAAAGGAATGGTAAAGATCGGATGAACGATAGTCGAGTTATAAGAAAAACAAACAATTATGGGCAGCACTTCACAGGTACAGAGTGTATTATAGTCGAGCTTGACCGACTTTATTTCTTGTTTTAAGTTTCCCATTAAAAATGGTAAAAGGGGATCATAAAGTTGTGCAAATGTTTGTAACAGGAAGAAGGAAACATTTCCGACCCTATAAAGTATATATATTCTTGATCAGCATCAACAGCCGAGTCGATTTCGCCATGTCCGTCCGTCTGTCCGTCCGTTTGTCCGTCCGTCTGTCCGTCTGTCTGTCCGTCCGTTGTCCGTCTGTCTGTCGTCCGTCTGTCCGTCCGTCTGTTCGTATGAACGCGTCGATCTCAGAGACTATAAGAGATAGAGCCACAAATTTTTATGTAGGTAGGTGTATATCAGATTCAAATCGAGTTTGTTTCAGATTAGGAAAATTCCTTCCCCTCCCCCCATGAAGCCCAAAAAACAGTCAGACACATAATTTTTAAGTTAGACCCTAGAGACTTTATATATAGAAAGTAAGGCCCAATATCTATCTATTCTCTAAAGATCAATAAGATCGGACAAAAAACACCGAAGATATATACGAATCAATTTTGCTTGTAGGAGAGAGGGGGCATTGTCTTGCATTGTCAGCTACCGCGAGCGCGCTTGCAATTCTTACTCCCATCTGGATCCAACATCCAAACCTTCCGAACCGAGTTGGCGAATTCCGTCAACCTTAATATGGAGGTACAAACCACGCAGGATGTCGAAGATGCTAATGCTATATTCTTAAATAAAGTACAACCAGCTGCCCTGAAGGCTCCTGCCCTCACTGGCCAAACTTATCAACCCGGAGGACTCTCTACTGGACTCAACCCTGCTGCTGAGAAGCTGCTTTAATTTTTAAAAAGCGGCTACGGAGGGAGTTAAAAAAAGTAAAGTAAAATCGGCTTGTCAAGATGACAACAGCCCCGAGGGGCCAAAGCCGAGCCTCTCTCAATCTCTTGGCTTGTACGCTTCTAATTTTAGCACAAGAGAAAGGGACCTACAGTTTAACGCCGAATCCGAACGGCAGTTTTTGAGAGGCTTTTCATGGCTAATTATGCAATCTGGCGGCCAACAGCAAGAGGTGTGGCCGGGTGTAAAGTTTTATTCAAAGAAAAAAACTTTTCATTAGATGTTCCGAGGCGGGATCGAACCCACGACCTCATGCTCAGCAGTCGCGCACACTAACCACTGAGCCACTCCGGCTACGGAGGGAGTATATCCGCACAAATGAACTCCGGATTGCGCTTTGGAAGCTCACCAAACTTTTCAAGCGGTAAGTTAAGCCAAAGCTCCCAGTTCAACGTCCTGATGGTTCCTGTGCAAAATCACCACAGGACCGAGTGGAAGCTTTTGTCCTGAACTTAGAAGAGCGGTTCCGGCCGTATGAAACATCTTCGCCCCGCCGGAACCAACTAGTCTCAGATGAGGCTATCGAGCCCCCTCCAAATGGCCCTCCCAGTTCCGCAAATCACCTTCCCTGAGGTGAAAGGGGAAATCAAGGATCTGGTGGTACGTAACCCAGGCATTGACAACAGGACAATGAAGCTCCTGCCAGACAAAGCCAAAATGTTCTTGGTGCTCATCTTAAACGCGGCTCTGAGACTAAGCCATTTTCCATCACCCTGGAAGAAAGCCAGAATTGTTCTCTTTCACAAGAATGGAAAACCACCCTCCTGCCTTGATTCCTACCGGCCGATCGAGCGCTGTATCCTTTGAAGAATGCTTGATATTCGATCTATTTGAAAAGCCATACCCGATTTCCAATTTGGCTTCCGACTGAGCCATGAAACTCCCGAACAATTACATCGAGTGGTCAACTATTTACATCCTCGAAGGGTATGACGGGAAAGAGTACGTACTGGCAGCTTACCTTGACATCCAGCAGGCCTTCGATAGAGTGTGGCACGAAGGTCTGCTCTCGAAGATCAAGAAACTTCTTTCGCCCCAACTGTACCTGCTAATCAAGAGCTTCCTGACGGACAGAGCTTTTGAAGTTGCACAGGACGGAGCGACATCCCAAACAAAAAAAAACATTAGGGCTGGTGTACCGCAGGGCAGTGTATTGGGTCCTACGCTATACTCCCTAGTCACTCACTATATGCCCAGAGCCTGTAGCGTTCCGCTTGAAAACCCCGTAGATCTTCTAATCGCAAAATTTGCTGACGACACGGCCATACTTGCCCGCAACAAATGCATATACTCAGCCACAGATGCCCTTCAAGATGGATGCTTTAAATCCTATCTTTATTGGTTTAAGCACGAGACGGATCCGTTTTGCACTCACTGTGAGCGGTCTATTTAAGACGCAGAGCATGTCTTTTTTGTCTGTCCTAGACTCTCTGCAGAACGGGAAGAGCTAAGCATAGGCATTGGGAGGCCATTCACAGTCGCTGACTTGACGGATATCCTACTTAGCTCACAAAACAATTGGGCTGCTATTTGCACCATGGCAATTCAAATTCAAATCCTAGACATGGATCTAGTTGAGGTTTTCATGCCATCTCCCCCTCGTGAGGTAATACTTAGCGGTGGTTCCGCGAGGGGGAATCGGAGAATAGGGATGGTTTTAGTGGGTGAGGAATTCCAAGTCCCACACTTTAAGGCTTTTAACGTTTTCCCCCCGATAAAAAAAAAGATGCCCTTCAAGAGTACTTGAATAGGTTTAGCAACTGGGCCGCTAGATGGAACATTGCCATAAGCACGGACAAGTGTGCTTCTGTGACTTATTCCACCCGTCGTGACACCTGCCCGGGAGTATTCTTGCACGGTCAGCTTATGGAGCATAAAGCAGCCCATAAATACCTTGAGGTGACACTGGACAGAAGACTGAGCTTTGGACACCATGTCAAGACAACAGCTCAAGCAGTGGCTGCCAAAGCACGGCGCATGGGATGGCTCCTGAACTCCAACAACAAGCTGTCACTCAGGAACAAAGTTTTAATCTACAAAGCTATTCTGGCTCCGGTATGGAGATATGGCCTACAAATTTATGGAACCGCGGCGAAGTCTCACCTTAGACGCATTATGGGAGCTGAATGGTACCTGAGACCCAGGGATATTGAAAAGCACCTTTGAGGTCCCATGGTTGGAGATGTTATCAACAAGCAGGCCGCCATTTACCTTGACAAGCTATCTCACCACCCCAACAAACTGGCTAAAAACTTGTTAAGAAGACGGAGAATCCAAGGTGTACGTCAAAGGAGAAGGTTAAAGAGAGTCTTACCTAAGGACCTGAAGTCACGGCGACTCTAGCAGGTCACCATTTACACCAAATTCTTATACTTTCTCACTAAATACCTACATTAAAACACTTATACATTATCGATAAGCCCAAATGGACACTGCCAAGTACTGTTAAAACCCAATATCACACTAGCATAAGCGGCCAAAAAAAGGTAGCAGAAGGCTAGTTATTAAAGAATACTTAAAAAAGAAATAAATATGTGTGAGTGTGTGTGTAAATGAAAACACACGGAATCAAGGAAACAGGGTAGTCTTTTGTGATTATGCACACTTGCTTGCTACCTGCAAGACACTGCAAAAAAAACATTTCTGTATGATCTGTCCTATCTAGCATTTGAATGGTCTTTGATAACAGTCTTTTCATTGATCACCGAGGCCCTTCGCTCCACAAACGAGCAGCTGCAGCCATGGGCTTGGCCGCATCTGCTTTTCAAGAGCAAAATGAACTTTGTAACAAGTTTGGTCCATGTGTACAAGAAAATGCTAGCCTTCTTATTTGCCATCAATATGGTGCGGCGTCTAAAGACATTGACAGGTTGGCGGGGCGTGAATATCCGGACGGCAAACCCCGAAGGACTCGTCATAGTCTGAGGGAGATGTTCTTGGTAAGTTGTTGATGTGGCTATTAATTAATGCGTCATGGGATGACACACCCAAGCTGGCCAGCAAATGTGTATTTGTTAGTTTGAATCATATTTATGGATTATGAGGGCATAAATCTCAGTTGGGTTTCATCAGCCAAGGAAAAGTATAAGTTTTGTGCCCACAATGATGATGGAATATGCGTATTTTTTTAATTAGCCACATTTCCACAGATTTATGAGCGTCCTTAGTGCGTCTGCCCAAGTGTGTGTGTGTGTTTTCGGACTTTCGGGAATTATCTGCAGACGTGTGCCAGGGGGCCCAATGATTTATGCATTTCGTTTAATTGAGAAGTTCGAGACTTTGATGGCGAAATCCTCCTCAAAGCTTTGATTCTAATCGCACCTGAGAAAAAAGTAATTAGCGCGTCCATCGAGTGGCATGGGAGAAAAATCGAAAAATACATAATTGAGATGATAATTCCACATAATTAGCAAATCTCGAGTGATGATTTTCAATTATTATTTCCCCAGCTCCGCACATTCTCCCACATTTTTGTGTTGCAAACTTTTGGGGGCGCATCTTAATTAATTCCTGTTTGATGAAAAACACTTTTACAAATTAATGTTGCTGAGGCACAAACTTTTACCTGTCCAACTCCTCGCTGGTCCTTGTCAACTTCAATGACCCTCCATTTTGTCAACTTTTTACAACCCACTTCTGCATCCCCGCTGCTCTCGCTCTGTTCTCGCCTTTGCTCTCTCAACGAATTCCATTTTTTCCTTTTCATAATTCTACCGTGTGCACACATTGAATTCGTCCTTTCAATCAACTCGGTTCGCCTGCAGGACACGTCCACATCCGCGTCCAGCTGTCAGTCAAGTGGCAATCGCCCTGTACCTTCCCACCCAGTCGGTCTGCCTGTCTGTCTGTCTGTCACTTCACAACTTTACTTGCAGCGCTCATCCGAGTCCAAGTGGAAGTCGAAGTCAACTCGGTTGAGAGACATTGATTGACTTTCTTAATAGACTTTACGTCTTGTCAAAATTAAAGAAAGCTTTTGCTCTGCTAATAACGTATCCCGTTGACAAACGAATTTTGAAGCGAATGCTCTTATAGAAGAGTAAGAGTCATTAGCTTAAGATGGAGAATGGAAAAATGTGTAAAACATTTGCAAATTTAAGCTTGTCTTAAAAACATTGGAAAAAGACTATTTAAAAGTGGCAAGCGTTTTCGGCTCTGGTATGGAGATTCGGTCTTCATACCTATGGCATCGCGGGACTGTGAAAATGACCTTGCAGTTCCTATTGTTGGAGATGTTATTAACAAACAAGACTCCAGATACCTTGGCAACTTATCACACCACCCAATCAAATTGGTGAGTAACTTGCTTAGAAGACGCAGAATGCAAGGAATACTTTAGAGGAGAAGGTTAAAGAAAGTCCTCATCTCACGGCGATTCCAGCAGAACACCATTCACTCCAAAAATATCCTTAAACCAACTTGCTAAAAATTTTTACGCCCCCTCCCTCCCCCGCAAGTTGGAAAAAACGTCATATCTCCCACTGTTTTATAGATAGAAGGTTCGTTCCTTTTGGACACATTTAGTAATTAGGATTAATAATCGATCCGCCAAAGGAATGGTAGAGATCGCATGAACGGTTGTCGAGTTATAATGAAAACAAACAATTATGGGTAGCACCGGTCGCAACGGTGATGGGCAGCACTTCACAGGTACAGAGTATGTTATAGTCGGGCTTGACCGACTTTCTTTCTTGTTTTCTGTTGTTGTTGGACTGCTCTGAAAATCAAATATCGTGCCCACCGATGAATTATACTAAAAAATTCCTTGAAACTGCGATTCTTCTTTGAGCTGTAGTAGAGCCTATTGGACACGTTGTACAGTGACCGAATTAGTGAATCTGGCATTTCAATAATCATAACTTTCGAACGGAAAGAGATATTTGTACAATTTTGACGTTGTAAGAGAATTCCTGAAGCTTTAAAATGAGCGTACGTTTATCTTTTTAGATCAACAGGGTGACTCAGAATCGGCTGCCAAAGTTACAAAGTTTAATACACTGAAAAAGTTCCACGAAATTGGCAAAATCCGATGTGTTCCAGAAATCTCTAGAGATTTGGGGGTCAGTTGTTTTTGAAAACAACCAATCCAAATGTCGGTGGATTCGGCTCGGTGGATTCGGCTTCGGCTCGGCCGAAGTTTTGTATACCCTTGATTGAAAACAAAAACGAAGGATTAATACCGGTACCGGAACCGGAACCGTTAACCGAAATAAACCGTTTCAAATCACGTACCGGAACCGGAACCAGAATCGATACAACTTTTTTTTTTGAGAACCGAATACCGTTAACCGTTATTATTGGATCCGATTGAACCGGATCGAAACCGAAACGTTGGTACCGGTACTGTTTCGGTTTTTTTTATACCCTGTTCCCATTGAAAATGGGAAAAGGGGGATTATGAAGTTGTGCAAAAGTATGTAACAGGTAGAAGGAAGCATTTGCGACCCTATGGAGTATATATATTCTTGATCAGCATCAACAGCCGAGTCGATTTAGCCCTGTCCGTCCGTCTGTCCGTATGAACGCGTGTTTCTCAGACACTATAAGAGCTAGAGCCACAAGTTTTTGCATGTAGATAGGTGTATACCCGATTCAAAACGAGTTTGTTTCAGATTTGGAAAATTCCTCCCCCTCCCCTCTTTAAACGCATAAAACTGTCAGAGCCACAACTAATTTTTTTACTACCCTGTAGTTCAGCTGGTTTCAAGGCACTACCAGGCCTAACGACCTAATGCATCACTGAGCGTCAGTCGCGTCGTTGACGACAGTTATTGCATCACAGCGCTTGTCTAGTACTTGAACTATATTGTGTACCCATCACAACACTAACGACTGGTAATGCAGGGTCGTACCAATCGGTACGTTTGCCGGACATTCCCATACAAAATTCGTTAGGCAAATACTTGGCTGGTGGTTGGTCTGGTGGCGAGTGCTCACTACGAAGAGTTAGAGAATTCGTTAATGCCGCACCGGTGCAGGTGAACTACAGGGTAAGAACTTATAGAATATTTAATAATATTAATGCAATTCGATTAGTTAAGCATGAAAGTATTGATGTTTAATTTTTAATTTGACTCATAACTCTTTATTACCAAAAAGTTGATCAAATGTCGCCAAAAAATTTGCGACATTTGAAAACCAACAAAAGAGATTTCTGGAACACCGACAATTGCTTTTGGGTTGTTAGAGGTTTGTAGAACACGCCCGAATATTTAAATTATTTAAAATTAATCAAATTTTATAACTTTCTAAAAAAATTATTTTCAAACAAAACTAGTTCCAACTTGGGAATAGTTAATTTTCTTCTAAAATTTTGTCAGGTCAGAGGTGCTGAATAGACTTAATAATTCTGGTGAATATTGGTTGATTATGGTTATGTGTGTGATGAGAAATGAGATACGGGGTTTAGAGAAGGACGAAAACAAGTTGAAAAGGTCCGTATTTTCTTGATGTCGAGGTATTTTGCACGTGTTCGCAAATCTTTACCTTTTGTAGTCCTTGTTGTTAAATTCTTGGGCTTCCTCTGAGAACTCTCTGATCGATAAAAGTTGTCGTTGTACTTGTTTGTCACCATGAGCCAATATTTTATGGACAGTGCTTCTTAGTTTGCTATGCTTTCCCATGATTCCACTAAGTTTGGTTGAAATTGTCCGGATGTTTGTAATGCTTAGAAGGAAGCATCTCCGACTACAAAAGTGTATATAGTCTTGATCAGCATGACGAGCTGAGTTGATTTAGCCCTGTCCGTCCGTTTCTCCGTCTGTGCGTCTGTCCGTCTGTTTCTATGCTATCTCCTCCGTCAGTTTTAAAGCTACCCTCACCAAACTTTGCACGAAGTCTTTTGGTACTAATACGCTGCACATTTGTCGGAACCGGCCAGATCGGATGACTTTAGCATATAGCTGTCATTGGAACGATCGGTCGAAAAACTAGTTTTAGTGAGAAAAACTTTTTTGCTTTCAATGCTTTCTTAGTTTACTATGATTTTCCATGATTCCATCAAAATCAAGTCGAAATCGGACGTCTATGTAGTATAGCTGTCATGGAAAAGTAGAGTCTGAAAAGAAGTCTTAGTTAGAAAAACTTTTTTGTTTTCAATGGAAATGTCCTCAAAAGTGTTATATGCTCACGATTCTAGAAATTTTGGTTGAAATCGGATGACTATAGCATTTAATTGCCATTGGAACGATCGGTCGAAAAACTAGTTCTTGTGAGAAAAACTTTTTTGTTTTTAATGGAAACGTCCCTTACGTTGGCATATTTTATATACTTTTACACTATTCTACAAAGTTTTGTAAAAATCGGATGACAATAGCATATAGCTGCAGTTTGAATGATCGGTCGAAAAAGAAGTTTTAGTGAGAAATACTTTTTTGTTTTAATTGTGATCGTCTCCAATTTTCGAAATTAACAGTTTGTTATGCTTTTCCATGATTGCACTGAGTTTGTTCGAAATCGGACGTCTATATAAAGGGTGATTTTTTAGCTATTATCTTTTTGGCAGCACTGATTTAAACAGCTCATGCACGTTTCGTGTTTTGTTTCACTGTCAAACATCTTCAGTTTGGTCTATAATTTAACCATGAATCGTCTTACAAACGAACAACGCTTGCAAATTATTGAATTTTATTATGAAAATGCGTTAAGAAAGTTCATCGCGCGCTTCTTCCATTTTATGGTCAGTTTAATCGACCCACTGAAGCGGCTATTCGGGCTATTGTGACAAAATTTCGCACCAAATTTACATTGTTGGATATTAAACCACCAACACGCTTACGTAGAGTGCGAGCTGAAGAAAATATCGCAGCTGTATCGGCCAGTGTTAATGATGACCATCAATTATCGATTCGTCGCCGTTCGCAGCAATTGGGCCTCTGTTACTCAACAACGTGGAAAATTTTGCGGAAGGATTTAGGTGTGAAGCCTTTCAAAATACAGCTGGTGCAAGAATTGAAGCCGAACGACCTACCGCAACGTAGAATTTTTGGTGAATGGGCTCTTGGAATGTTGGCCGAAGATCCACTTTTTTACCGAAAAATTGTGTTCAGCGACGAAGCTCATTTTTGGCTCAATGGGTACGTAAATAAGCAGAATTGTCGATTTTGGAGTGAATATCAGCCAGAAGCATTGCAAGAGCTACCAATGCATCCAGAAAAAGTCACAGTTTGGTGCGGTTTATGGGCTGGTGGCATCATTGGACCGTACTTCTTCATATATGATGCGAATCGTAACGTAACTGTAAATGGTGAGCGCTACCGTGAGATGGTATCCAACTTTTTCTGCCCAAAATGCAAGAGCTTGACTTGCATGACATGTGGTTTCAACAATGCGGTGCCACATGCCACACAGCACGCGCCACAATGGACTTATTGAGAGGCGAGTTCGGTGAACATTTTATTTCACGTTCGGGACCAGTCAATTGGCCTCCTAGATCGTGCGATTTAACGCCCTTAGACTATTTTTTGTGGGGCTATGTTAAAGCTCATGTCTATATAGACAAGCCCGCTTCAATTGAAGCATTGAAAGACAACATTGAAGCATTTATTCGTGAGATACCGGCCGAAATGTTGGAAAGAGTATGCAAAAATTGGGCCAAGCGGATGGACCATTTGAGGCGCAGTCACGGTTAACATTTGCATGAAATAATCTTCAAACATTTAATTATATGGACCGTACTATCGATTCAAATAAAGATTTCATGCATTTTTCTGAATTTTATGTTTTTAAAACTTTCCTATAGCTCTTAAAAAATCGCCCTTTAGTATAGCTCCCATAGAACAGCAAGGTTCAAAACAATTCTTAATTTGAAAAACAAACTGCAAGGGTATACAAAACTTCGGCCGAGACGAAGTTAGCTTTTCCCTATTTTTATTTGTGTCAGTGACTGCGCGAGCGTAAGGTGCCCCTGATTTAAGTAAATTTAGTATGTAGCTTGGTAGTATGATGTTAGAAATATTCTGAGTTCCATTAAGTACCAATTCTGTTTGAGCTGACTTAAAAGTTTTTCAAAAATGTTTTGATTGGCCAGTTCAAAATAGATCAGAGCTGGCTTGATTTAAAAATCTCTATCGAAAATATATGTAATAGAAGATAAATAATTTTAATGACCCCAGCAAGTCCTGGCATCATTATAATAATAAACACCAAAAAACCTCTTTAGGATCAGGATCGAAACGTCCATCTTCAGGATGTCAGGATGTGTGTACAGCTGTTTCAAAAGCCCGCAGGCCAACTTGTATTTGATTATATTGAGTCCCACAGAGTTTAAGCACTGAAATGTATGCAGTGCAAGGAATCTAATTTCTACCAGGTTTCATCTTGAGTAGAGCTTGATTGGTATTAAGCAACAATGTTTTAATATAAAATCGCCATGTTAGACTCAACCTTACAATTTTCAAATTGTTGGGTCAAATGGTCAGATCCCCCGGCGACTCTTGCCCCGTTCGATTCAAATTTTGATTGACTGGCATTAATGATTAATTCATGCGCACTTACTAGTGCTATCCAATGGCAGTTCGTATGTTTAAATTTTGGCACTTTCAATGAATGTGACATTTGAAAAACCATGAGACTGCGGCCGTCGATGGTCGGTCGTCTGATATGTCAAATAAATTAATTTGTGCAACGAGAAACGTCAAAACTAATTACGACAATGCCGATGGCACGTCAATTCAACGAACGAGCGTAGGTTGCGGGGGACGGTAGGGCGTGGCCGTGGTGGGCGGACAACATATATTAATGACGTGTCAGAATTAACATTTCATTATGGCAAATTGTAGTTAAGTTTGGTTGCATTTCAAATGCAACAAAGTTATCACGGCTGACCATTAATCTTAGTCGGTGCAAAAGCTAGCCCATGAACATACATATCAGCCGGAGACCAATCAATCAACAAGCCCCAATTCCAATTGATTTCGTCAATTGATTTTAACACCCGTCAGATATCAACGTCAGAATAAAAACAGCAACAAAATGGCGTCCCTACAGACTGTATGTGTGTGTCCGTGTGTGTCATTGTCAACGTCAGTGACACGTCAATATTTTATTAAATGACATTAAACTGTCTCTATCGGCTTAATTAATTTATTGTTGCTGTATTGTCGGTGCGTGTGTGTGACATTTTTATTATGCAAAATCAATAAAAGCATCTCCCACTCATTCACTCACCGACTCGCTCACTCACTCAGTCAGTCATTCGTTTTCGGCATAGCCTTTGGCCAAATGTTCGGTCATGTCCTTTTTGACACCGACAGGCGAGGCCGCAGAAAAAAAATCGCTTTAAATTGTTCAATTAATTTTGCATTTTTTTGTTGCCGTCTTTTACCTCGTGTATTGCATCAGCATTCCCTGACAGTTTGTCAATCGCATTTTGCCTGTTACCGATGCGACAAATGAGTTTGGCCTGGACGTACCCAGGAACAGGGACTACAATGCGTCACTCGCAATCGTTGGAGTTCATTAAAAGTGCAGTTCGTTTGGTTTTTGTTTTTGGTTATTTTCATTTTTGAATGTTATGCTACTTGTTGTTGACCCAGTGGAGGGTAGTGAAAAAGTGGCCTAGCATATGAAAACTTATTAATTTGAAAGTTTATTAATCGAAAGGAAAGTGTATTTTTGATATATCAAATGTATATATAAGTTTACAAGTTTACATACCCTTGAAGCTCATACAAATTTTCTGGACGCCTACTTAGACTGTTTTTCAAAACTAACTTTTCTGTGGCAGCTGTATTATACAGTCTTCTGGTTTCGACCAAACTTAGTGAAATCATGAAAAAGCATTGAAATCATATAAATACGAAGTCTGATGCCGAATCCATTCAAAACATAAGAGTTTTTCTTACTAAAACTAGTTTTTCGACCGATCGTTTCTATGGCAGCTATATGCTATAGTCGTCCGATCCGGTCGGTTTTAATACTTGCGCTGCGTTTTTGAACTACAAGACTTCGTGAAAAGTTTCGTAAAGATAGCTTTCAATCTGACGGAGGAAATAGCATAGACACAGACGGACATGGCTATATCAACTCAGCTCGTCATGCTGATCAAGAATATGTGTGGTCGGAGATGCTTCCTTCTATGCGTTTCAAATATCCGGACAATTTTATAATACAGAGCGCAAGGGTATAAAAAGTAAGAAAAGCGGTCAAACCCGATTATAATTTAATCTGTATCTCCCAAAGTTGTTGAAACAAATAGCTGTCATCGGAACGATAAGTCGAAAAACTAGTTCTTGTGAGGAAAACTTTTTTGTTTCTAATGGAAACGACCTTATCATATACTTTTACATAATTCTAAAAACTTTTGTCAAAATCGGATGAGTATAGCATATAACTGCAGTACGAAAGAAGTTCTAGTGATAAAAACTTTTTTGTTCTAAATGGGATCGCCTCCAATTTTCGTAATTGTTAGTTTGTTATGATTTTCCATTATTCCACTAAGTCTGTTCAAAATCGGACATCTATATACTATATCTCCCTTATAAAAGTAAGGCCCGAAAAGTAGTCTTAGTAAGAAAAACTTTTTCAATGGAGGCTGCAAGGGTATACAAATCTTCGGCTGAGCCGAAGTTAACTTTCCCCTTTTTTTTAATATACAACCGGAATCTTTAAATTACAATGGAAAGAAAGTGGCTTACTGGGATCACTAGTGAATCGGAAGGCTAGTTAGTACATTTTTGGCAAGTATGCACTCAATGGAAGCAACAGCCTAAATTTTTAAAGGTCTCAAGGAAAGTCCTAGTTTCCTTTTGGCAAGCAAACTTTATTTTTATTGAGACTTCACCATGCATGGTAAGGATTTAAGCCTCTCCTGAGACCCATTTTAAGGGTTTTATGGATATGTTTCACTCTTGTGGAACATATGTGGCATCCAAAATGCATGGGATTCTTGTCAGGACGGCAGTATTAACGACAAACGTAACAGCCGCTTATGTGGGTAGCTTTTGTAGTAATATTAAAGACTTGTATTTAGAAAGGTGATATATTATTTATTCTATGTATCATAACTTATTATACGTAGCATAAGTGGCTTGGCTATCTTTGCACATATGAAAGCAAAACTTCACGAAGCAATGCACTTCAAGAAAAGAGAATATAGAGTAAGTCGTCATTAGGAGTTTAAAGAAGGAATTACAGTTAACCGAAATAAACCGTTTTTTATCACGTACCGGAACCGAAGCCGGAACCGGTACAAATTTCTTTTTGAGAACCGAATACCGTTTACCGTTATTATTGGAACCGGTTGAACCGGATCGAAACCGAATCGTTGTTACCGGTAATGTTCGGTTTTTTACCTTTGCTAAGTCCATCGAAATTTTGGTCAGATGTTTGTAACGCGACGACGAATCCTTTACACGATGTCAAATTTTCTAGTCACTGTTCTTGTCTGGCAGAACAATTCTTCTAAATCGGAAAGTGTGGAACTCAGTTCGCGAAATATTACGCACATTAGAACCAGCTGAGGAAACTTTAAGCCGAAAATCTAGTTTTGTGTGATTTTCATTCCATTTGTATACACAGCAAATTAGAAATATCCAAAATTACGTCCTCTCTAGCGAAACCGCTCGTTCAGGAAATAGAGAAGGGTGAGAAATCCCTCTTTGAGAACAATACTTTCCTATGTGGCATATTTTTGGACCCAATGTATAACGAATGCTAAGTCCTGAGCAAAAAAATCTTGTATTACTCTTTTAACAAGTACATATGGTCAAATTTCGTCGGTTGCTAAGCAATCATTGCTAAATGATGAATGTTTAAATACTAGCTTATCTGAAAGCGCCTACGAAGTTGCAAGAAAAGAAATTTGGTGATAAAATACATCTGCTGGATTCAATTAACATTTTTCTTGCACATAAACATAGCCGAAACAATAAAAACATTCTAAAGTGATGGTCCGAGTCCTCCACAAAGTTCCCAGAATTGTATGAGATTCCAAAAGTTGTACTTTCAGTTAAGTCAGAGTCAGAGGGTATAATAAAATTGTGCGGATGTTTGTAACGCATTGAAGGAAGCATCTCCGACCACAAAAAGTATATATATTCTTCATCAGCATGACGAGCCGAGTTGATTTAGCCCTGTCCATCTGTCCGTCCGTCCGTCTGTCCGTCTGTCTCCAAAGTACGTATTTCTTAGTTTACTATCCTTTCCCATGATTTCACTAACTTTGGTCGAAATCGGATGACTATAGCATATAGCTGCCATAGGAACGATCGGTCGAAAAACTAGTTCTAGTGAGAAAAACGTTTTTGTTTTCAATGAAAACGTCCTTATTATTGCCATACACTTATTTTATATACTTTTACACAATTGTACAAAGTTTGGTCAAAATCGGATGACTATAGCATATAGCTCCCATAGGAACGATCATTCGAAAAACTAGTTCTAGTGAGAAAACTTTTTTGTTTTTATTGAAAACGTCCTTTTCACTGGCATATTCTTAATTTATATACTTTAACACATTTCTATAAAGTTTTATCAAAATCGGATGACTATAGCATATAGTTGCAGTATGAATGATCGGTCGAAAAAGAAGTTCAAGTGAGAAAAACTTTTTTGTTTTGAATTGGATCGCCTCCAAACTTCGTAATTAACAGTGTATTATGCTTTTCCATGATTTCACCAAGTTTGGTCAAAATCAGACATCTATATAGTGTAGATCCCATAGAAAAGTAAGGTCCAAAAAAATAGTCTTCGTTAGAAAAACCTTTTTGGTTTCAATGGAAGCTGCAAGGGTAAACAAAACTTCGGCCGAGTCGAAGTTAACTTCCCCTATTTTTATTGTTGTTGCGTAGCGAGTGCAGATCGAGACAGTGCTGCATACATAACAAGTAAGGGAGCTGTACTCGAGTGCCTCGACTACAAAATGCACTGTTCCCTTGATTTCGAGTCTTTTCCTTTACATACACACACACTCACACATACACACACTCCAACATACACACAAACGAATGCGGCCGCGCGCGATAACTGACAATGCAAGTCCCCCCTCTCTCACACAAGCAAAATTGATTCGTATATAACTTCGGTGTTTTTGTCCGATCTAAATGATCTTTAACGAATAGATAGATATTGGGCCTTACATGATATATATAAAGTCTCGAGGGTCTAACTTAAAAATTGTGGCTCTGACAGTTCTTTGCGCTTAAAGGGGGGAGGGGGATGAATTTTCCAAATCTGGAACAAACTCGATGTGAATCTGGTATACAACTACCTACATGCTCATTTGTGGCTCTATCTCTTATAGTCTCTGAGATCGACGCGCTCGACTCGGCTGTTAATGCTGATCAAGAATATATATTTAGTACTTTATAGGGTCGCAAATGCTTCCTTCTACCTGTTACAGGGTGGGAACAGGGTATAAAAACATTGATAGACTGGGCCGCTTTTGCTTATTTTAAACTAAATTTTACTTTAGTGCCGTTATTCCAAAACCATGGATGTTTCACGTTACCAGAAGTAATTTTTTGATTGGTTTCAAACCTGACCCCATCCCATTTACTTTGACTCAAATGTGGTGTTTTTTTGTGTTTGGTAGTCGAATGCGAATGTTTTACTGATTTTTAAGTAGGCCATTAAAAAAATTCGCTTAATGGATTTGGATATATTAATTTTAAAAAGAAAGAATCCTGGTTTTGCCCTGAGTGGTTCTGCACCTCAACCTTTAGACTACATTTTTTTCCAAACTTTTTCTTTTTTCTTTATTTTTAGTAGGCACAAGATTTCTCTTAAATTACAAATCAAGTGAACATCCCTGACAGTCAGACAAATATTCACAAGCGTGAATTTAAAAATCTTAATTTAAACTTAAAAATTTGTCCATATGCAACACCATCTTCGTCCATTCTCTTGGCGCTCTCATTAAAATCTTTCGAGCCTCAACTACAATTTCGTGCCATGAACTCTTGCTTTAGCTTATGCAAACCTACTATGAATCAATTGACGGTGCAGACCAGACATACGCACACAAGGCAAATGCGATTGCCAGCTCATAATTAGCTGCTCATGTGTCACGCAACAGCAGGAAGGAGTTGTGACTGCTTTCTCGGCCAACTGAGAATGCCAGATTTGGCGTCAACAGCCAATTTGGGGCATTAGCGAAAACCGTTGGGCAATTACTGTCAAATGGGGTCGCCTTGAGGGTAGGCAGTAGCAGTCGTATGAGGATTACCCTACGTGCTCAGAGGGCATGGACAATGAAAAAGCAGTTGTCGAGGTGATTACGAATAGGAGGCGTACTGAAGACATCTTTCCTAACTCAATAAATGTCAGTTGCATTCCTGAACTGCTTTAAATGTTAATGCTTGACCTTTGGGGACTCACGACTAATTACGTTGAAAGCTGAAACTCATCTGATCCATCCATCTATCGCGGTAAAAATCCTTTTGTTTTCCAACTTGAAGCAAATTAATCAGCGGCAAACATTCGACATTGTTATCAGGGTGGGCGTCATCAACAGAAGCCCCATAACAATGACACGCAACAACAAAGGGAAGGACCCACGCATTCACCAAAACAATCGGCGGAGAAGGAGCCGGGAGCGGTAAACGGTGGTAGTCTTCTCCATATCTGTCGTCTGCCTTTGATGTGCGCCTTTGACAAGTGAGTTGACAATGTCAACGTCAACAGTTGACAGCCTTATTATGGTATTATGTTATGAACTCGTATGTGCTTGGATGGATATGCGTTTAACTGTGGTGCAGAATGGCCATAGGCCACACTTATCTACAGTAAAATGTGAAGCTTCGCTCGGTTAACGGAAAAAACTATATTTAGCAAAACACATGGAAAATCATAATTTTCTTAAAGTTAGGAAATTACCAGAATTAGCCCTGTGCTAAGTCAGGGGACCAAAACTTGAGCAAGAAGCATTGCCGGGGGGCATTAAAAAATATGCTTTTTGGACAGTTTGGAGAAATTTGTATTGGTATCAGTAAAGAGTCGGAAAAGTTAAAATAAAATTGGTTTATTAAGGTGAATACAGAGAACGATCGAATTTTCCTTCAAAAAAATTTACAAGATATTTCTTTTTCGCGTGAAGAAGATCCAAAACAATACGCCTCGACCGCAGAATGCACACCACCCACAACAGCCAAGCTAGTTCTAGTGACAATTTTCATAATACTTTTGTGTATTGCTTTGTTTCTGAGTATCAAACAACAAGGCAAGGAAAAATTTCTTTAGGTATTTTTTTTCATTTAGAATTTGACAGCTAAAGGAAAATTCTAACGTTCTGAGTACTCACCTTTAACAGGTAAAAAAGTAGGTAAAGCCCGTCTGTAATATACCAACAGTCTCCAACAGTCTCTCCATGCCAGCAATATCATAACTGCTTGGGAATTCCACAGCAACATGAGTGCAAAATTGGAGGGCGCTCTCCGCTGGGTAGTTTCCCCACACACCCCTCTTCCATAAAAACAAAAACTGTGAGAGCGGACTGAGACTACTTTTCAGACTATACTTTTCTATGACAGCTATACTATATAGATGTCCGATTTCGACCAAACTTAATGGAATGATGGGAAAGCATAGCAAACTAATGCTGCACAAAGCGTCACATTTCAGTGTCACAATGTCACAGCTCCATACGAATTTGACATTGTGACACTAAAATGTGATACTCTGTGACGCAGTATAAACCCAGCATAAGAAATACGAAGTTTGGAAGCGTTTCCATTGAAAACAAAAAGTTTTTCTCACTAAAACTAGTTTTTTGACAGATCGTTCTATGACAGCTATATGCTATAGTCATCCGATACGGCCGATTCCGACAAATTTGCAGCGTATATGTACCAAAAGACTTCGTGCATAGTTTGGTGAAGTTATCTTTTAAACAGACAGAGGAGATAGCATAGAAACAGACAGACGGACGGACAGGGCTAAATCAACTCAACTCGTCACGCTGATCAAGAATATATATCTTTATGTGGTCGGAGATGCTTCCTTCAATGCGTTACAAACATCCGCACAATTTTATAATACCCTCTGCAAGGGTTTAAAAACTACAAATCTTCGGCCGAGCCGAAGTTAACTTCCCTATTTTTATACACTTGCAGAAGGTTTTATAAAATTGTGCGGATGTTTGTATGCGAAGGAGCAGAGCAAAGTATATAACTGATCAAGACGAGCTGGCATGCGTTGTCGTCTGTCTGTGTTGTGTGTGTCCGTCGTGTGTTGTGTTCTGAGTAGAAACGAGTGATAAAAACTCCGCGGACTAGCTTTACGAAAACAAGTTCTAGTGAGAGACATAGAATTGTTCTCAGTTATTTCTCGCGCTCTCCGTTGTGGTTCCCCGCTCTTCCCTCGCCATCAAGCTCGAAGTCGAGAACGATTGTCTTCTTGAATTCAAGCAGATTTCATCTTCAAAAATCAAAAAGAAAAAATACTAACTTTAAGGCCCGATTTCTCAATGTGCGGTTAGTCAACTTGACAGGCAGTTTAACCGAATTTGCGTGTCTCATGCTGCTCAAGTTAACCGCGAGTTCAGTGCCGATGGAACTATCGATATATTTTATCGTTATACAAATAGCTGGCTCCAACATTTGATTTGTTTATTTAATTATTTGCTTCAACTAAATGTTTATGAATAAACGAATTTTTCAATTCCATGCCATGGAAATGGAATTTGAAGAGGCAATTTCAATAACATTCAAAAATCCCTAACAAAAATACCAAATTTGTTGACCGTGTCTGGTCACCCTAATGCAGCGAAAGGAACTTATCGATATCAGATGAAACTGCTGTTGAGAAAACCTAGTGACTTGACCGCTTGTCAACTGGAGGAACAAATTTGACCGGCGGTTGGCCAACCGGAACCTTTGGGAAATCGGGCCTAAGAAGAGTTCTTCTTGCCGATTCGTGTTATCTTTCTCTGGGTGAAAGTACCGGAATCGATCACAAGGGGTAACTACTGTCTAAGCTTTAACTTTTCTTTCATTTACTATATAGGATGTGCCTTGATGATATATTTTTTAATTCAGTTTCACGTTGGATGTTTCACGTTTAGAGAAGTCATTTTTTAATGGTCTTAAAACCTGACCCCATCCAACATACTTTGACTCAAATGTGGTGATTTTTTGTGTATATACATAGTCGTTCGAGCTAAATTTGAGTTCAGCAGACGATGAGACAGGTACAGTTTTAAGAACTTTAACTCAGACCAGTAAACTAATCCCAAAATTGTCTTTGACTCTCCAAAGTCGTCGACCAAGACCAACATTGTCCGTGGCAAGACAATTTTTGCTTAGAAGTTGTCAGTGAAACATGCAAAATCCTTTTTACAGAAGACGAAGACGAAAAAAGCAGGCGACGACATCCAAAGAGTTTTTGTCGCCAAAATGCAATAAAGAGTCAACTTCTCGTTCATTGTAGTTCTTCGACATTGTCAGAGAGTTCCGCCCACCAACTGACTGGCGGACTGTCTGAATGACTGACGAAATGACCAGCAGCTCATGGCTGTGTTATGCAACCAGCAGTCGCAGTCGCAGCCGGAGCCGGAGTCGGCTGCTGATGCTTCCTGCCATATACTTAAGGATTAGAAATTTACTGAAATGCTTTTCTTTCCGCTTATGTGCCAGAGTCGGGCCAGAAGTTGGCACATACTCGTAAAATGCAATGACTGCAAAAAGAAGAAGCAAAGTCAATGCGCAGTCGAAGAGTAGAAACTTGTCAGTTGCCGTCAATCAGCGGACAGCCGGACGGACATCACGGGTGGGGATGTTAGGGGGTTGCAAGTTTTGCTCGTCAGCAACAAAAATTGATGTGCTGCAGATGAAACGCCAAAAAGTTTGCCCTCAGCAGCGGCAGCAGAAGCTGAAGCAAAAGGCAAAAGATTAAAAAACGGAAAATGTGCATGAGGCCAGGCCAAAGGAAAGAAAAACATTGGAAAAGCAGACCAGACCAGACAACGACAAAGACGAAAACGAGGTCGTCCCCGAAGGATGGCCAAAATATTTTACTGATTGTGTGCAAACTTCGATACAAAGTTGGAGCTGTAGAGTCGATGGCGACGGCGACGTTGACATTTTCTGACAATATTTGGTGATTGCACAAGATGCAAAGTGTCAACTGATGGCCCAAAGAGCAGCAGCAGCAAGAGGAGAAGTTGGAGGCGGTGGAGGATGAAAGTGTAAAGGAGTTCAAAGTTGCTCGGGGCAAAAGAAGTAGAAGATCCGACAAATAGTCCAAGAAGGAGGCCAGTGACCATTGATTAAAGAGTAAATATATTTTAAATAGACAGGCCCGGGGAGGGGCACGAGGAAACACAACACTTAATTGGAGTCTTGGAGTCCTTTCTTGATAATAAAGCAGTTCATGAGAAATCTCGTCCTCCGCCTAAAAATGTTGGCTTTTTGAAACCGTTTAGGAAGTTGGTGCATTCACTTCGTACTCAGTTTGTCAAGAATATACAAAATATTCTTTGTTGAAATCTTATCAGTTTTTATATTCTGTCGCATGAAGCTTGCATGGAAAGTCTATTATGTTCTCCATCCAAGATATTTTGTACTTGAATTAAGAATGCGACTTTCTTACTTTTTTTCAGCTTACTGTAAGTACAAATAGTTTTCGATTCAAAAACGTTTGTCTTTATATCAATAATATTACGATCGTTTTCCGTTTTTAGAATGTATCATACTTAATTTTAGCACTTACAGTAACAAAACAATATAAGGTTAATCCCGATCAATCTAGAAGTCTGCCTGCCGTTTTTTCTGAGTGTATGCTCTCCCATTTAATAACCCGCAGCCGAAGTATTAAACTTTTCAACGTTTATCTCTCTCTGCACTTGGAAGCACTTCAAATCTTCATCAATCAATACACCAGACATCTAATGAAATATACATAGTGCAGTTGAAAATGAAGACGAGATGGCGATGGCGACGAAAAGAAATGCTCTTCGCTGCCCGGGGGCAAAGTTTAAACCTCAACCTCGCCCACTGAAACTTCAACTTGGAGTTCAACTCGGACGTACAACAAATAGCGCATCAGTCAAAAACTGTTCTTGCTTGTCATCAGGAGACGTGCCTTGTCCAGGCCGAAAGGAAGGAGGTTGAAGGATGACGACGCGTCGTCAATGAGCAGCAGAAGGAAACTGTAGAGAAAAACTTTGCAAAAAAAATAGGAGAAAACACACAGAAGTAGAAATACTCTGAATCAAAGGCAACAGCGTAGGGTGAACATTACCAATTTCTTGAAGCATATTACGTTGTCCCACTGGACATCGCATTGATGAGCTGAGCGTACGGATAGGGTAGGATGGATTGAGGCTACAGCTTGGATATATCTCAACATGAAACAAAATGTCGAACTAAAAAGAAAAGGAAGAAAAAACGCGCCACGTCAGACTAATCCTTGAGCCATCATATTACAGCACAGCACAGCCAGCCACCAGAATCTCGTCTGGAACCCATAACCCTCAGAGCAAAAGAAGAAAACTTGTGAATAACCCCTCTCTCACTCCCGCTCTCTGTCTCTCGTTCTGTCATGGAAGCCATCAATCGTTTTGTTGAAATGTGCAATAAAAGAAAAGTCATGAAAACTTTCTGCGCTGCTCGCAGATTTCTTGACTTGGTCAGGGGGGTAGGGAGGGCGGGAGAATGGCTTGGGTTAGTTGCCTAATGCCTGCGACAACATGGCAAGGCTTTCCGTTCCCTTTCCTCACCCTTCGCACACGGCCCCTCTCGCAATTTTCTTGCATTTGACAGCGCCGTGGCGACATTTGACGATTGACGAGGACGTCGAAGACGTTGGGCTACCCACTGCTCCTTCTCCCACTTGATGTTTCTTTTGTTGTTGTTGTTGTTCAGCTCTTCTCTGCTTGGTATAGTGGTAATGGCCAAGACGTTGGCCAGCACAGCAGCTCCATTATGGCACAGGGACGTTTTGCAGTGGCAAAAGGTATGAAGAAATGCCTGTTAATCAAGGATAAGATGTGAATGTGGATTCGATTTCAGTCGTTTCTGCAGTCCTTTATTGGCGAGGCTCCCTTCGGCCAACCAGAAACACACTGCATGAACCGCCCCGAAACGCAATAGATTTGTTGTTGTTTTCGCTTCGAATTCGGCCAGCTTGTGTGAGATGACGAGACAATTTTTAATGCATCTGCGTGGAGCCAGCTGCCTAAAATAACTCTTGGGAGCAATGGGAGCAAAAAAGAGCAAGGGCATGCCCGTCGCTGTTATAAAGGTTTAAATAAAAGTCCAAAAGAAACTCAACAGCAAAGTTTTTTATTCTTTCTGGCGGTTCCTTATCCAATTCAGGATTTAAAGTATGTTAAGTTTATTGCGCTCCCAATGAACCAGTCCGTAAATGCTGAATTTACTGCTGAATTAAAAATAGGTTAAAGCTGTTATCGCTGTATGTTACAAGAACTAATAGAACGAGAACCTAGGTTTTATTTGAAAATTAAGGGCCTAGTACCGGGTCTTAAATAAAAAGTTTAATTTTGTTGAGCTGCGTTTTGCATGAGAACTTCCTACACAAAACAAAATCAAGAAACAAACTGAACAAATGATAAAAATACTGGCCAGTTGCCGGGGTCGAACCAACAGGCGCCAGAATATAAGATAAGCTTCCAAACTAATTGCATGAGTTGCGATATCTGGTAAATGCCTGCGTTTAGTACAATTCGTCCCTGAGTTTTCTTCCTGATGTTTTGCCACCCAAAAAATGTCTTGGGTCAAACTGTCGTTCGCACGTTGAATTGCGGTTGGATGTGGAGGTAAGGGATGAGACGAGAGGAAAGAATAGTAGCAGGACTGGCTTGAGGGCTGGCGTCTTAGTGTCAGCGGCCGAGCCATGACTGAGAAACTCTTCGTTTCCGCCAACTGCAGGCGACAAGTGCAGGCCCCCCCCGGCCTCTGCTCCATCTCTTCGTTCTCCTATTCGACTCGCTCTATCAATCCGCAGAGCGCATTGAACGACAGCGTCAGGATTTTTGCAATTTGAGAAGTTGCTACGTGACATTTCAATAATTTTTGAAAAGTTTCTTGCTTTCCCCCAGCTCCTCCTGCTCCTGTTCCGACTTCTTCTCTTTTATTTCATATATTTTTATAGTGTATTTTGCTCCGCCTTGTCCTCGGACACAAAATCGAAGCGAGGCCAGGCAGGCAGGCAGGATGTGGTCCGTCGCCGGAACTAGGAATTTTATATTCTGCAATTTTCGTGACAACGTCATTTTGTCCACGACATTTCTGCGTCGTTTTCGTCTTCATCCTCGTCAGTTGGCCAGCTGCATCCTTCTCCTTCCACTTTTATGTCTTATGTAAGAAATTTGTTGTGTGCATTAGGAACTTTGACGCTTGACTGGGTAAATGTCAGTGGGTTTGGGAGCACTGGGTGGGGGCTGGGGGGAGTCCTCGTTGCCTCGTTTTGACGTTTGAATTTTGATGCTCCGACAGTTTATTCGATTGTTTTTCTCGCTTTTGCTTGGCAAAATTACGGAAGTGCAGCAGCAGAAGTCATCGTCTGTGGGCCCCATCTGGTTCTGCTTTTATGTAAGATGAGAAAATTGCTAGCACAAATGGCGCCCAAGCTGGGTTTAGGTCTGGGTCTGGGACTGGCTCTGGCTCTGGTGCGCCATGCTGGCCGGCCATCTTCATTAGAATTTATTTTTATTGTTTTGCGCAACTTTCAACTTTTACAACTTTATCAATATATGAATATAGATGCGATGCCACGGTGCTCGCCGTTGCTCCCTTGTTGGAATCCTTTAATTATGGAAATGAGGGCTACAGGCAAAGATGATTATTGGGGCTTAAAGGTGTCATTTAAGGAACACCATAGTGTGGATTCGGCTTACGATACAAATAAATAGATTTGAGGTAGCTATAAAACTCTCCTTTATGGTAGCACTTGCTTTTGCCCGCGACTAAGTTCAATGCCCTCAGTCTTAAGGGACAATTCACCAATAGTTATATTGTTCAATACAGACATATGGATGTTAATGCTGATCAAGTATTCTGCCTGTTACATTTGCACGATTTCAGTTCACCCTTATTGCCCTACGAGTAACAGGTTTGAATGTTAACATTGGTAATATTATAAGACAGCCCAGTCTCATTCTTACTAATACTAATGTGAGTCGCTCATACTGTAAAAGGTTAGAAAATCAAAAACTTCAAACATTCTAAAATTGTAATTTTGTGATTTTATATTTATATGCCAGAAAAACAAAAAGTCAGACTAATCCTTTAGTTATCATATTACAGCACAAAACAGCCAGCCACCAGACATTTTGTATCATGTTTAGATATATCCAAGCTGTAGCCTCAATCCATTCTACCCTATCCGTATACTCAGCTCATCAAAGCGATGTCCAGTGGGACAACGTAGCGAACTTCAAAGAGAGCAAGTCGAATGAGTGAAATGGGAAGTCAAGAATCGTCTTTGCAAGCGGAGTTCAAGAGAATGCAACAGTAAAGCCATTAAGCGGATCGGAGAGCTGCCGAAGTGTCAGAACAGGAGAGCAATCGACGACAGCAATTTGCTGAACACAGCGCTTCCCAGCCAAATTGTCCCAAAATTCGCTAATTATGTGGCGTAAAAATTATGTGAAGCTGGAGCACAGTTTTGCAATATCATGAAGAAATTTGTTTGTGAAGAAAGGAAAATCGACGGATGTTATTCATCGAAAGGTCCGGAAAATCGCGAAAAAGGCCAAATTCTTATAAAAGTTTTAATTATGAAAAGGACTTTAAAAATGACAACTGAAGGCAGGGGAAAGGAAGGTACAGATTGCATGGTCAAAGTCGATAAATTTGCTCTAAGTATGAATGAGTTCAGATTAGTATTTCTGAAGACACCTGGGTGACACGAGTAGTACAGATCGAACTTAATAATTAGCTTAGATTATCATGAAAATTTGATAGACGGAAATTGTGAAACAAGCCTTACCTCTTTGTTTCGAGTTTTAAATGCTAAAGCTGTATTTTCACTTTTAGAGATCACATTCATATATGAGATGGGTGAAAAATACCTCAGCTTACTGTGAGTTGGCTGTCAACAAACTTATACGAGAACTCAAATAGCCTACTTCTCATGCAGCTTCTCATACATATTTGAGCTTCTCAGATTGACTATTATACTTATCTGATATTTCAGCTTTAAGGGGTAGCAACGCACACCGATAAACTGCTACCATATACTAAATGTGAAAGATTATTACTTAAGCATAGTACTCCGACAAGCTAAGTCTATTTAGCTGGGTGTCAACTCTTAATAAAGTAAAAGTAGCTGAATGGTTGCTAAAACTGCCGACTGGCCTCTTAGCTGGCCCAGTGCTCAGACAAACTAAATGCTTTAGTTCGTTCAATAATAGCTGCATCCTGCAACTAAGGAGTTGCCCAGGTGTTGACTTCTGCTCTCCAAATATCATCCAAACACTCTTGCATTTTCATTTTTATTAACTAAAATAATTTAAAAAACAAAACAACCAATGTAAACAAAAGCAATGCAGTATGATCGTTTGACATTTGGTGGTATTTTGCTATTGTATGGTGGTATTTTGGCGTTGAACAGTCACACTGAACCCTTAGCTGAACAACAGCGTAATAGTTTGACTTTTTAGCCAGCTCTAGAGTTAATTGGTCTGAGTACTAAACTTTCTTTATCACTTCATTTTGGCAAGGCAGAGCTACAACGGCACGAGAAACAAAATTTTCTAAATGGCAAAAACTGGTCGGCACTCTATAATTTTATAAGCCAGGCTTCAAGGTACAGAAAACAAATTACACGGTGTGACAGTCAAAAAACTTCTGGGATGCGACATGGTGTAGGTTGTAGATATAGTTAAATGTAACATTGTGGCATACCACTAATTTTTCGAGCACTTCAAAATGTTTAATATTGATTTAGCTAAAAAATTAACCTTCCTAACGGTGTATAATACTGCAATCTCGGATAAAAATTAAGGAAGCTACTTGAAAAACATATCGATTTTTTCTGTTTTTAGCGAATTCACCGCACTTTAACTGAAAATTAATAGGCCAAATTTGTATAAAACTATTTCATTTTGGTATTTTGTTTCAAATAACATTTAATTTTGGGTCTTTTGCCAATTAGTTTATTAAAATCGGATAATATTAGGTTAATATATTTAACTCTTTAGGAAAATAAGGCATAAAAAAGCCTTATAAAAAACAAGTAGGAAAGTCGGCCAAGCCCGACTATTATACACTCTGTACCCACAAAAGTGCGTGCTCAGTGTAAATTTAGATGCTGCAGTAGCAGCTGGAAGGATGGCTGGTTAGCGCTGAAGAACAGGCATTACCGGGGCCATACCAAAATGCCAACTGCAAAGCACTTTAAGACAGGTAGCGTTCCATTGAGCTAACATTCTTTGACAGAATCCAGTGCCTTGATTGGAAATCGACCGCCGAACATTACCGACATTCAAGTGGAGGTCACTGCACTAATATTGGAGATTGCTAGAAGGCAAAATGATTTGAACAATTAAAACAGTGCTACAAATTTAACAAAAGTGGAAAAATCCGGGAAATGATCAAGCGTACGCTATTGAGCAGGTCGCGAATACCACTTCCTCATACTTGGCTTTCCCCGAGGACCCCCAAAATCTGAAGATAAGGCCCAAAAACCGTTATGAGCTCATTTTGCTCACTTAGCTTAAAAAAACTATCAAGTGGACCATCTGATTTCATATAAACTTCATCGGCAAAAGCGAGTCTGTGGTAAAAAAGGCGTTCTCAGAGATAGAGAAGCAGTCAAAACTTATGGGCTTAGCGGTAAATGAGGATAAGACGAAGTACCTACAATCAACGCGCAGTGAGTCTACACTTGGACAATCTGTTGCAATGGGAGACTACAACTTCAAGGTTGTTAAGGAATTTGTCTACCTCGGAACGACGATAACCAGCGACAACAACACCAGTCTGGAAATCCGAAGAAGAATTACTCTTGCAAACCGATGTTATTACGGGCTCAATAAGGAGTTCAAGAGCAGAGCCCTCTCTTTTGGAAAACGAAAATTGCGCTATACAAGTCGCTTATCGTCCCAGTCCTGCTATACGGCGCAGAAGCATGGACAATGACAAAAGAGGATGAGGCGGCAATTGGCGTGTTCGAGAGAAAAGTTCTTCGGAGGATTTATGGACCTCTAAACGTTGGCGGCGAATTTCGCATCCGAATGAATCGCGAACTGTATGAGCTCTATGGGGACACTGACCTAGTCAAGCGCATAAAACAACAGCGGCTGCGCTGGGTAGGACATGTTACCCGTATGGATGATAACGCTCCAGCAAAGCGTGTTTACAATCAGCATGCGATAGAGTTGGGAGGCATTCCCCCGCCTGGTCGACCAAAGCGGAGATGGCGCGACCAGGTGCAGGGAGACATTGCGAACCTGGGAGTGTCCTTCTAGTGGAATGCTCGGGACAGAGGCGAGTGGCGGGCATTAGTGGCAGCGGCCGAGACCGTAAAACGCTTGTGATGGCCAAAGAAGAAGAAGAATGCGATGGCTCGTAAATGCGAGTTACAGATCTTGTATATTGAATTTTTTTTGGGAAATTTCCACTTTACCCCACACTGGTTTAACGAAATTGCTCCAAGTTATTTTTATAAACTTTTTTGCCCAGAAGTTTGGGACGCATAGAAAGAATCATCTCCGACCACATAAAGTATATATATGCTTGATCAGCATGACGAGCTGGTCCCTCCGTCTTGAAACTATCGAGCTGAAATTTTGCACAGAGTCATCTTTTAGCTGCACACTGCACATACGTCGGAACCGCGAAGACTGGATGGTCACTTCTTGTAGCTGCCACACAATTTTTTTTTAGTTTTTTTATTTAATATCCCGATGACACAAGACATAAAGCTTATAAATTGAGTCATTGGTCAGAAAATTAAGTCAGTGGTCACAAAAGTTTCAAGCGTATTAAAACTTCGGCACATAAGAAGTTAGCTTTGCTTTCTCGTTTCTGGAAATTTATTCCATTAGTCCATTTAATTCTTCGTTAGAAAAATGTTATTCGCGTATTTCTGAGCAAAAATTGGCTATCTAGTATTCTTTTTTAATGTGTTTACACAATATCTTTTAAGTTAACACAAAAGCCCCCAAAAGTATACTTTTCCATTATTAGGGAATGGAAGGGAATTAATGGGAAATTCAAATAAAGTTTTTCACATAATCACCTAAATTTGTACATAGTATATATTACATTTTCTATACATCACGATTTTGAACAAAGATTACTCCTGCTTGATTGCTGTTGTCGTAAAGAGCTGGAAAAGTTCCCGGTCAAGTCAACGATTAATACACCTTTATTACAGCAGAACGATTTTCAAAATGACTTTAGACGACTTCAAAATTAGCTTACAACTGTGCAACCTTGCACAATCGGTGGCGGATCAAAGTGCATTGCTAAGAAAAAATCTCATTGTTAAAAATACCACAAATAAGCTCTTGCTCACGACGCTCTATCTTCTGCGCCGAGCGGTTTTTTGCACGCTGAGAGCTTTACAAATGTCTGGGTTGTTAGGGCAATTTGACAGAAGATTGGACTGTGGCGGACTACATAAAGATGCCATTTGGTTAATGTTCAATAACCGGAAATCAAAAAGAGTTCGAGTCCCAGCCAAATTGGACAAAGTTAAAACTAACAAAAAAGAAAGTTGGTCCAGCCCGACTATAACATACTCGGTACCAGTCAAAGTTTGTGTTAAGGTGTGTGTAGTGCTGCCCATCGTCGTTGCGGCTGGTGCTGCCCATCAAATTCTTTGTTTTTCTTATAACTCGATTATCGGTCAAACGATCTTTACCATTCTTTTGGCGGATCGATAAATATTCCTGATTACTAAATATGTCCAGAAGGAACGAATATTCTATCTATATCAAGAATAAAAATACTTTTTAGGTTCGGAGATGCTTCCATCTGGCAGTTACTTACTTTTGCACAAACTTATTATACTCTGTGTACCTCTGGTACAGAGTATAAAAATAATAACAAACCAACAAAAAAGGACTTTGCTTCCTTGGTTTGACCTTGAAATTAGACTGTTCTTTACACTTTCCTCTTTGCGGATAAGCATTCAATTCCTTGAAAGAATCGCTCTAGATGAGACTTCTTTTTATCCCCCAGAAGAAACTATTTCCTATCCCCAGAAAGAATCGCTTTTATATCCCCTAGAAGTAACGCTCTCTTACCGCTAAGAACTGTCGTATAGTGGCACATTTCTTCCCAAAGGGGGATGACAATGCGATTGTAATGCGATATCGCTGGAGTAAAGCGATACCCACTTGAAGAATCGAATTCTTATATTCCTTTAAGGTTGCTTAAAAATATTTCATTCCATTTCACCCTAACTGACGAATCATTAATTCGCGAAAGCGACCAGAGAGGAAAATACCATTATAATGCAATTAAACTTAATTTCATTAAAGTGCGATATCTGAGAGAATTTAATGCATTCACGTATTTCTCATTCGACGTATATCTCAGAAACGAAACCCGTATACACTTTGGAATCTACTTTTCAAGACCACAATTGAGTACACAAACCTGCAGTTCCATGATTGTAATAATAGTTTACAACTGCAAAATACCATGGATGATTTTTCATATGGAATATTGTAACCATTAGATCGAAAAATACCAACGTGGACAAACTTAGTAAAAATGCAAGGAAAGTACCATCAGGTTCACAGGTTCGTGAAACATGTACGTAAATATATATTTGTTTTTTTTAGGTATGTGAAAAATATAATTTAAATTTCTACTTTACATTCGAAAAGTATACTTTTGGGAGCTTTTATGTTAACTCAAAAGTTATTCTGTAAACACATTAAAAAATAGTACTAGTCAGCTGATGTTTGTTTAGAAATACGCAAATAGCATAGGCAAACGGTAACCAAATTTTTCTAATCAACATTTTTCTAACGAAGAATTAAATGGACTAATAGAATTAATTCTAAGAAAAAATAACTTGGAGCTATTTGGGTAAGCCAGTGGGGATTAAAGTAGAAATTTCTCAAAATAAGTTCAGAATACCAGCACTGTAATTCGCATTTAAAAGCCATCGCATTACATCTCTGAAACCATTGACCAAGATATAGGTGAAATTCAAAAACAGTACCGAATACGCGATTTTCGGAAACAATTCGAATTGCACGACCTCTAAACGTCTTCCGAAAAATCAAAAAAAAAAGTCTCAAAAATACTTTACTCTATAAGCCTTCAGAAAATGCCGGTGCAAAAAAAATGTTATTCAAATTTTAACATTGACATAAAGTGCAATTGACTTCGAAACGTTTATCGACTGCAATATATCGGTTATCGTGTTAATATCAATAGCTTAGCAGATTCTCTTAAGTATCAACTTTTTTGCATGTAGTCTTAGAATAGAGCTGAATTTCTTAGTTTATTGAGTCCGACCGTTTACGCATTAATCTGATTTTTTTACACACATATTTTAATTCAGATTCTTTTAGTTACTAAACATTTCAAACTTGCAATAGCAATGAAGCTAAAATCAAGCTCTCAAAATGTAAATTTCTAAACAACAAGTTATCCTGTTTAATGCATTAAAGCAGTTCCCTTCTTCCATTATATTTCCTTGCTTCATTCACATAAGTTTATGGTTTACCTAAATACTCTCTAAAATATGTGTCTACATTATGATAAACAATTCGTCCCTACTCAGATAACCACAATAAATCGCAGCGCCAACGCCGACTCAGAGACTCTGACCCTGTCCCAGGCCAGCTCAGGGATCGGCTCAGCTTGGAGCGCATTTATTATTTGATTATAAACAGCAGCGAGCGGCGAACAGCGGCGAGCGGTGAGTGTCGAGCTTGGCCATAAAAATCACCTACTGACAGATTTATTACACCGCGCGAAGGAGTCGGGTGAGCAACTGCAGCAACTTCAGCAACTCCAAACTCTCCACCTACCTCGGGTCCAGGGCCAGACTTTGACAACAAACAGATACGGCAGCAGCAGTATCCCAGCCAGAGAGCAGCGGCAGCGGCATCCTCGTGCTCTCTCATCATCGTCATCATCAGCAGTGATGCTGACAGCTACACAGCAACGCCATCAGTGTAATCAACTTCGTGTCGAGCGGCAAGCGGCAAAACTAAGAGAAGGTTGGGGAGATTTCGCTTGATGGGTGGCAACTTGGCTGCCAATTCCCTAACTCTTTGGCCTCATTAAGCAAAATATTTTACAGAAAAAATAAGTTAAAACAAAACAAATGAGCTAAGCATGAGTAGATCGAATGTAGAATACTCTAAGAATTTATGAAGCCTCTTTCCAGTGCACATTGGATCAAATGAACTTTTTTCTGTGCAAAAGTGATAAGCCTCAAAGTGCCGTTTACAGTTGTTGTTTTTAGTAGAAAATGCTTAAAAACAAAAACGCATGATGTTTGTTTGTTCTACGAAAAGCGCACCGTCACACAGCTCTGCGTCAAAGTCAAAGTCTATAAACTTTAAATGCGTGTTACTCGAATTGTGTTGCTAATAATTCATTAGTGTAAAATGGAAAATGAAGATATGCCCATTTACAATGTACATATACTCGTATATTAAAGTAAAACAGTTTTTTATTTATGTAAAACTAATCTCAAACTCTGACTTTCTGTAAGCCGTAACAAATTTTGACCCCATTTGACCTGTTACACGATTCCATAGCAGATGTTGAAACTGGTAATAAGTAATTTCCAATTTATTTTTAATTGCGATTTTTTGCGCTTTAAAAGTAATTGTGCTTTTTTAAGGTAACCTCAGAATAAAAAAGAAATAGGGGAAGTTAACATCGACTCGGTCAAAGTTTTTTATTCCCTGGCAGCCTCCATTGAAAACAAAAAAGTTTTTCTAACTTATATAGCTGCCATAGGAACGATCGGTAGAAAAACTAGTTCTAGTGAAAAAAAAGTTTGTTTGTTTTCAATGGAAACGTCCTTGTCCTTGGCATTTACTTAATATATAATAATATATATATATATATATATTTTACACAACTCTACAAAGATTTTTCAAAATCGGATGACTATAGCATATAGTTGCAGTACGAATGATCGGTCAAAAAGAAGTTCTAGTGAGAAAAACGTTTTTGTTTTAAGTGGAATCGCCTCCAAATTTCGTAATTGCTAGTTGTTATAGTTCGTCGACTGATCGTTCCTATGACAGCTATATGCTATAGTCATCCGATTTTGACCAAACTTTGTAAAATTGTGTGGGAGCATATAAAACAAGTACTAGCCAAGTTTGAGGAAATTTCCATTGAAAACAAAAAGTTTTTCTAACTAAGACTAATTTTCTGACGCAATGTTTCTATGACAGCTGTACTATATAGATGTCCGATTTCGAATAAAAATTTGGTGGAATCATGTAGAAGCAACGTAAACTAAGAAATAACTAAGTTTGGAGCCGTTTCAATTAAAATTAAAAAAGTTTTTCTCTCTAAAACTTGTTTTTCGACCCATCGTTCCTATGACAGCTATATGCTATAGTTATCCGATCCGACCGATTCCGACAAATGTGCAGCGTATTTATAACTTCGTGCAAAGTTTGGTAAGGATAGCTTTAAAACTGACGGAGGAGATAGCATAGAAACAGACGGACTGAAGGACAGACGAAAGAATCAGACTGACAAACAGACGGACAGGGGTATAAAAAGGAGTTTTAGTTAGAAGTTAACTTTCCCCTATTTCTTGAAACAATTTGTTCTACCCTGGCAAAGAAGGAAGCATGTCCGACCATATAAAGTATATATATTCTTGATCAGCATGTCGAGATGAGGTGAGTTAGCCCTGTCCGTCTTTTTGTCAGTCAGTTTCAATGCTATCTTCCCCGTCAGTTGGAAAGCTTTCTTCACCAAACTTTGCACGAAGTCTTTTGGTACATATTCGCTGCACATTTGTCGGAACCGGCTGGATCGAATGACTTTAGCATATAGCTGTCATAGAACGATCGGTCGAAAAACTAGTTTTAGTGAGAAAAACTTTTTTGTTTTCAATGGAAACGCCTCAAAACTTCGTATTTCTTAATTTGCTTTGGTTATTTATGATTCCACCATGTTTGGTCGAAACTCGACATCTATATAGTATAGCTGTCATAGAAAAGTAGAGTCTGAAAAGTAGTCAGTTGGAAAAACTTTTTGGTTTCCAAAGGGAATGTCCTTAAAATTGGCCTTTATTTACTTGGTATCCTTTCACACTATTATACAAAGTTTTGTCAAAATCAGATGTCTATAGCATATAGCTGCCATAGGATCGGTTGAGAAACTAGTTCTAGTGAGAAACTTTTTTGTTTTCAGTGATCGGTCGAAAAAGGAGTTCTAGTGAAAAAAACTTTTTCGTTTTAAATGGAACCGGCACCAAATTTTCGTACTTGTTAGTTTTGTAATGCTTTTCATTGATTCCACTAAGTTTGTTCGAAATCAGTTATTTTTATGGTATAGCTCCCTTAAAAAAGTAAGATCCAAAAAAAGTCTTAGTTAGAAAAGCTTTTTTGTTTTCCATGGAGGCTGCAAGGGTGTACAAAACTTCGGCCGAGCCAAAGTTAACTTTCCCTATTTTTCTTATAAATAGAGGTTTTAGTTTAGTTTAATTTCTCACTGCTTTGAAAACTATTTGGGAACTATTTCTAGCACCACCAAAGTTTATTTGTTCTTGTTCACACTTAGACCAATCGTTCGTATGAAAACCTTCCGATATAGCTATCTGATCTTGATTAAATTTTTAAGAGTTGCATGAAAGCTGATAAAATTTAAATTGGCGAATACTCTTGCAATGAAAACAAAATGATTTTCTCGCTAAGATTAGTTGCTATAGTCATCCAATCTGAGTGGTTTTGACAAAGATAGCTATCGGCAGAGTTCTTGTACGAACGGGATGATTATTCCGGGACATATTTGTACCTAAAATGTTAATTATAATCCTTGCAATTAAATAACATTTTTGAAAAGTTAAATGACCAATCTGTTCAGCTATCTCTAGGCCCTCTATTTGAAAAAAAGAACAGCCAATCTAGCAGAGCTTAAAATCTAGTCACAAACCTCTTGATATTGCTCAATTACCCTTCTTTTCCTAAAGAGCATAAAATGCGATGACAATTTCACTTACAATCAGCTTTGACCTCGGTCAACATACACACACAAAATGCGAACCCAACTCTCGGACACTCTCAGCCGCTCCACTCCACTTCAATACTCATCAATGCCGTTCGTAGCATTTGTTTAACTGCAAAACTTTGTCCAGCACTCGGCGACTAGGGGACGCGATGGCCGGGGATGAGGTGACTGCAGTGGCATCCCAAAAGTGTCAAATGTGTTGTGTGATTTATGCAGTCAGTCGCATGATTTGTTTGCAGTCCGTCTACTTTTCGTGTTTATCTGCAAAAATATGAGAAAGATAAATTGACGACGTTTGCAGGAGGGCAGGCGGGCAGCAGGAAGAGCAGCTGACGACCAAAATCGCAATCAGTTGGCGATTTTCACTTGGCAACTTTTACTCCTGTCCACTGAGGCGGCTGCTTTCATTCGTCACCTGGGTTAATGGTAATTTTTTGTGTATATCTGGCGGTAAATTATTGAAAGATGAACAGGAAATGGATACGCAGAAGCATTTGTACTTGGTCTTTTCAAAACGCACTAATAATCAAAGATATTTACTTATTTCCCTAACCACTTTCTATATGCTTTCCGGCCCAAATTATTCAACTTAATTTCCATCTTAAATCTTTGTCCTCTTCATTATCATCTGCTAGCATATGCCCGCTGACTGCCAAATGAACTCGCAACAGCAAAAGAAATTCTAAAATCCAAGTCGTTCGTTTCCCTCCGTGGAGTCTTTTGTGAAATTTCGCAGTCCAATTTGTCAACGCTTTGTGGCCTCTTGTTTGGCTGTGGACTCGCGCAACTTGCGCGTCTCAAGTGAAAAAACATTTCCGGATGAGTAACTCATCAGTCAGCCGGTCGAGCAGTGTTGACACCACTTTGGGGGCCAAACCATCAACCATGAGAAGATGCAAAAGTTGCAAAGTGATTTTTGGGCGCAACAAGTGCGTTTGGCTGGGACGGGGGAAAGAGACGAGTCAGGATGGAATGGCAATTCAACGCGTGATTGAAAACTGATGGCGCTGACTCGCTGTTGCATTCGCAATGCATTGGCATTAAATAAACAGAAATTGCGCATTTCTCACGCGAAAATGCTGCCGTGGAAGCGTCAAGATAGTACAGATGCAGAGTTGTAGTTCCCCTCTTCCCTCTCAATCCAACACCCACTTGCCATAATTTGCCAGACCGGATGCCTGAATGCCAATGCAATTCAGCTCAAGACTTCTTCTAGGCATACATTCATGTCAGTTGACGCTTGACAAAATGTATCTGTTTGCAATTAAATGACAACGGCTGAGCAGATGCCTGACAGTCTAACAAAATTTCCCTGGAAAAGGAATGCCAGGCAATGTCATCCTGCGCAATACATAGGTGGGAAGCTTAGAGCGAAGACGCAGAAGTGGTACTGTGGTATTAAGTTTTCAAGGATAAAGTAAAAAAAAACAAACGTTTAATTGTATCAATTTATGGTTTTTGAGGAAAATAAACAAACTGTTGAAGTAAAATAATACCCAAATAAAAGTTAAAAGATTACAGATTAACTAAGAACATTTTAAAATTAAATGAGAATATAAAAAGTGAGCTCTACAAGACTTAAAACTGTCATTAAAAATGGTGTCTAGGAGACTGAAGTTATATTCACACCATAGGCTACCCACTAAAAAATAATTTTCAAATAAAGAAAGCTTAGGTTTCAAATTAAGATGAAAACCTATTCAATATCATTAGAGAAAATTTATATTTTTATACCCGTTATTATGAGAGTAAAGAGGGTATACAAAGTCGTGCAAATGTATCTTACAGGCAGAAGAAATCATCTCCGACCCCATAAAGTATATATTTTCTTGCGTTCTCGTTCTCTTAAGTTTATTCAACTGTTCATCACCCCCACAATAAAAAAGTTGAAAACTCCTGATTTGGAGTTATCAAAAATAAAATTAATATAGTGGATTAAAATCAAATGCTGAATTTTTGCTTACATTTGAAATGTTCTTATTAATGTTAATGCTATTTAAAAAAAGGATGATTAAAGGATCGGTATCAAGTAGGTGACCGACTTTAACATACGTTCTCGTTCTATTAGTAAAGTTCAACGTGACTTGTTGATTTCAATAAAATAAGGATGCCTGAAAACACGTGTTAAGGATCCTCATCGTCGTTTGTCGCCTCCCTTTATAATTATGATTTGCGGCATTGCCGCGCGAGTGGATGACAGCCGTATGGTCTAAGATGCCGGCAATTGTGTCTTAATTCCAGACAGAAGGTAAAGCTCAGTTTCCACGTCCTGATTTCTCAACTCAGCTGAGCAACTCAGTTCAGCATTTACACATGCCTGAGAAGTTAAGTGGAATCACTTACAAAATCAATGGTTCATTGAGCGCTCTGCTATGCGGGCAGATCAATTTGAGTTGGTTCTATTACACCTGATCACTCAGCTGAGTAGGCCAGATGGCTACTCAGACGCCTGTTTACACATGCTGACAGATACTTTGACGAAAACTCAGCTGACAGATCTGGTCGTGTAAATAGGACTTAAGTAAGTTGTGTGTATGAACTCTAGACAAGAAAGGTGAAAAGAAAATCAAGTTGTAACCCTAAACTCTATATATATTCTTGTTCAGCATCAACAGCCATGTCCGTCCGTCTGTCTGTCCGTCTGTCTGTATAAGCCAACAGATCTCAGAGATGGTAAGAGAAAGAGGTTGGACGTCTATGGGACAAGAACTTCTTATACTTGCAGACAGATCAATTTTATTTTAAATTTTTGCCACGGCCCCTGCCGCCCTTGCAATTTGAAAAATGTATCTCCGAAAGTTTTTTTGATAAAACAGGACTTAAAGGATTTATAAAGATCGGGTGAACGATACTCAAGCTATGAGCAAAAGAATGTTCGCTGCTGCAGTGCAACATTCAGCTGCAACTGCGCACTCAAAATTCAAGCTAAGCATGCACTTTCGTTGGTGCAGAGTATATTACAGTCGGACCTGACCGACTTTATTTCTTGTTTTTTATGTAGCCTGGAGGGTCCAACGTGGCGTGTAGAAAAGCTACATGCCGCATATAGAAATGAAAAGTAAATGCGTCATGTAGAACAGCAGGTTGGAAAATCCCTGTCACACGTACAGGAAAAATAAATTTTCATGTAGTTTTGGCATATCTTTTTTCTCTGTGTATGCATGATTGGAATTACCGTTATTACTTTTTATACTTTTCTCCGACTTGTTGTCGGACGTGTCTGCCTATCACTTCCCACTCCATTCTAAACGTTTTCTTAATCTTTTAAAATTCAGTTTGATTATAGAAATAAGTTTTCAGTTCGGGGAGACTGAAGCCGCGTTCAAAAATTTGGAATTCTGTCTTGTTTGGTTTAAGCCATTCCGGGATCAACACATTATTGTTACCGGCTTGGCTTGATTTGATCCCGAATGGCTTTATTTTTTCTCAGTGTACCTAGTAGAGCTGGCAAACTATCGATAATGGCGCCATTCGATATTTTCGGTAGTCTTAGAGAAAAGATTCGATACTATCGTCAGAATTCTGTGTGCTTTACTAAACCTTTTTAATTCAAATTTCACTTTAACATATTTCATCTTGCAACAAAAAAGTAACCAAAACAAGTAAGAAAGTCAGTCAAGGCCGACTATAATGTACTCTGTACCTGTGAAGTGCTGCCCATCACCATTGCAAACGGTGCTGCTCTTAATTGTTTGTTTTCCTTATAACTCAACTGTCGATTGTTATCATTCCTTTGGCGGATCGATAAATAATCCTGATTACTAAATATGTCCAGAAGTAATGAACCTTCTATCTATAAAGCTGTGGGAGATATGACGTTTTTTCCAATTTTCGGGGGCAGGCGGGGGCGTGGCAAAAATTGAAAATAAACTTGATCTGCCTGCTGGTATAAAAAGCATATGTTCCATACATGTCAAGCCCCTATCTCTTACCATCTCTGAGATCTGTTTATTCATAGATCGACTCGGCTGTTGATGCTGATCAAGAATATATACACTTTGTAGGGTCGGAGATGCTTTCTTCTGCCTGTTACATACTATTGCACAAACTTAATATACTTTGTGTCCTGAGGACTACTTATAATTAATCCAGTCTTACTGAAATTTCTCTGATTCTGTGGATGTGCCAGGGATACACAGGAATTTTTTAGTGACATCTTTCGGACAACCATCAATGTGCTGAAATTATAGAAATGTCCCAATACTTATTCATATAAGTTTCATCCAATACCTTCCAACAGTTAAGGGGATCAATCCTCAATGGAATGTTTCATTGAAAAATATTGGCGGAACTCAACAATGACGTCGGTTCTTTTGGCAAACTCTTAGTGTTTTGCTTGATGAATTGAAATAAATTTTGAAAGTTAAATTTTGTTAGTTTCGTTAGTTGAAAGTAAGAAGTGGTACGGAATCCTTGTTTTTTGATCCAGCAGCAATGTAGCAATTTTTGGCAGCGAGAGCTCCCCATATTTTGATAGTCTTTTCTAAATATTTTCAATTAAAAATTTGCAAGCCAGTCTTCAGTTTGAAGATGTGATCTTAAGTAAATTAAATCCGCTTTAATTTTGTTAAATTTGCATACCCAAATTTTAGCTGCCAAGCATACTGCATGAATAACAGTAGAAGCATCAATAATATTATAAGAGGACCAAATAAGCTTTTTGCTATTTTTTCACTTACCATGTCTGAGACTCGCACTAAGAACTCACCTACCTTATCTCGGGAATTTAAACAAAAGTGCCGGCATCTTAGTCCATGCGACTATCAAGCACTCGCGTGGTATTGTTGCAAATCACAGTAATACGCTTTAGGAAACTTACATGTCACGCGTAAAGAACAGTTTCCAAAATGAAAATATAACTATAATATACAGATTTTCAGCTACAATTTTGAACAATAAAGTAGTTATTTTGATATAAGCTCATTTTCTCATGTCATGTACCCTTTGCCTTTATCCACGCAGCATTTAACTTTTCTACATGCCTCGTTTACTTTTTCATTTCTACACGTAGCTTGTAGTTTTTCTACATGCCACGTTTAACTTTCGGTTTTCTACAAGCTAAATGCGTGTGAAATCTCGCATGTTGAACTACGTTCTATGTGTAAGGATTTTATAATAACTCCGTTGGTATTTTCTTTTGATTTGTGTCTTTCATAACCAAGGGTTCTTTTAGATGATTGGTAGCCTCCTGGAAAGCTAAAACCTCTTCCAGGTAATTGCATATTACTGCCATCAGAAGACGGAAGAACCTTTTCAACTTCTGTACTGAAAACTCCGCCTTTGGCCTGACTTTAGAGCTTTGAGCCATCTGTGTAAATGTTGATGGTGGTTTGTTAGTTGTGGGTGAGCGAGATCCTCTCCAAAAGACTTAGGACCTTATACAGTCATATTTCGAAATTTTTTTCTACCTAGGACAAAAGACTAATAGAAAGTTACGACTGCACTTCCAATTTGGGCTTTCTTTCAACTATTAGATTGAACCCAAGGCAGCATTTATCATTAAAGTAAAGCGTTGACAAAAAGAGCTTTTAGAAATCAATTGACAAGGTTATCTCCTCCTGGTGTCTTCTTATTCAGGTCCTTAACTTGCTCTTCCATTTCCTCAAGCGGCTTTAGGGGGAAATTGTACAACTAGTTGGCCAGGGGTAAAAAATTATATTGCCTCTATCCCTATCCTCCACGTTCTGGGAAATAATCTATATTCTTAGATGAGTCTCGGTTCTTATTTTTTCTTATATATCAAAGAATTTTCTAAAAAAAAAAAGGTTTTCGAATATCAGAATATACCTTTGAAAACGAATTAACCTTGATTCAAGCAGTCTTACCTGATTTTATCACTGCTTTTAAGTACTTTTGAAAGCAGCTTAAGCAGTCCTTACACCTTCGCGAATAAAATAAACCTTTATTAACGAAATTGTTGAGGTAGTTTTGAGTTTCACTTTTCGCAAGCCCCCTTTCGAGATTTTTCAATATTTAAGGAATTTGTATACTGAATGAAATTTGAAGATGAGAATCAGTTTCATCCACAAATTGGGGTGAACCGAAAAACCTTGATGAAAAATGCGAGCTACTCGAAGTTACTCGAAGTTACCCTCTCTACCACAACTGCCAGCATTGATCGGGCCTAATCATCTTATATTCAATTCAAACAATTACCATAAATGACGATAAATGGCCGGACTTTAATCAGACTAAAACGCAAACAACACCACACAAGCGAGTCATGAGAAGCCCAAGCCATGGCCGAAGCGGATTGGTCTGGTAGCCAATGCGGAACGCAGGCGCAACCTTGTTGGCTGCAGTTGGCGGATTTGGTCGGCGTGTCAAACGTCAAACCAACTGGAGACTTGAGTTAAACATGCGCTTGTGTCGGATGCCCGGGACGACCGCGACTTTCCCAAGCCGCAGCAACAACGGCACCCATTTGCCATGAAATATAACCTCAATCAACATTCGCTCATTACCCAGAGAGACTCGGCGTCGGAGTAGCCAGGATGACATTTTATTTATGAATACCAAATTGTAAATTATTAACATGTTTCACGCAAGTTATGGCCGGAGCCCGACTCTGAGCCTGAGCCATGAGTGTGCAAACGGTGTGCAGTGACCAGAGGAGATGGAGCAGGAAGGAGGCGAGATTGACGATGGATCGCTGACTAGTCTGCTTGGACACGGCCAACCTCAGTCTCAGCTTGCTAAATGAAAAGTTAATGGCGCGCCTGGGACTTACAAATGAGGTTATTAGCGGGTTGATTATGGAGGAAAGTGTCTGTATTTGAGAAAATGGAAACTATGTATTTATTTTTTTTTCTTTTTAAATATTCAAGATTTGGTTACGCTCAAATGTCATATGAAAATAATGCCACAGGCAGCAGCAACCAAATGCAGAAAGTGACATGAAGCGCTGCAAAATGCATTCCCAGTGATGATGTGAGTTGCCTGATGCCTGCTGCCTGGCATGCTGATGCTCTGAATAACCACCAAGACATGGAGAACGGAGAGGGATTGGGGAAGTGGGATGATGATGAGTTGAGCATGATTACGACGGTCGGGACAGGGACATGGCATATGGCTTGATGCTGCCTTGCTGGTGACAATCTCGGCGCGAAGGCTGCATCTGATGAGGTTAACAACGCTGCGCGATGATGAGGCGTATTATGCTGCTTGGAGCTTGGAACGCGTGTCATAAATGTCGCATGCCACGTTACGGATACTTCTGATTATATTCCGTCCCCGCTCACCATCCACCATGTTTGTGTAATACGTCGCGCTTGGCAAACACAGGAGAAAATTTGCATGCACACGAAAAACATCATCGAAAATGCATCATTAGCGTCTGGGAATTGGCCAAACAAGTCTATTTGTCGCCTGGCACAGAGACACGAATCACGTGGCGATATGCAAAAGAGTTGCACCCACGACTCGCACATGGTGAGGCCTAACAACTCTGTGGGTATGAGGGTGGGATGGAGAGAAGGAGGGAGGGACGAAGTGGTTGGATTTACTAACAGGAAACACTTGTTGCCAGCGTGTGTCTTTGATCTTGCAGTTGTAACACCTCAACTTCAACCGAGTTGTAAGCCATTCAAATGCAAATTCTATTTGCCTGATACTGGGCGTCATGTGGAGAAGTTAGACTGGGACTAGGTCACGGTCGTCAGTACTCTTCAAGTGAGTATGACGGGACTTTGAAGTACCACTTTTCAAGTTAGGTGATAAAATCTTTAGATATTTATATAAAAATATATTGGAAGCCGAATTTGTAGGGTTCCATAAGATTGGCACAGAAATCTAAAAATTTTCAAAATAGGAAATAAGTTAATTCGAATGAATGAAAAATACTTACTTGCTCATCAAAGCACATTTGAGTTCAATCCGATTGTGAAATACTTAAATACATTAATACTTAGGACACTAGCTAGTCCTCGTAAAATGGTAAATATTAAACACCAAAATACATGAGAAAACGACTGCTTATGTCAATGCCGGTCCTGCCTGACTTCTACTCCGAAAAAGTAAATAGCCATCATTTAGAACTGCTCAACAGCACTATTTCCAAATGGAGCAATCGTTCTTTTTCTAAAAATCGTCATAAAAAACAATATCGGCTGGCTGCCGACTAACGTTTTTATACTCTGTACCAAAGATAGAAGGTTGGAACCTTCTGGATATATTTAGTGATCAAGATTATTTATCGATCCGCCAAAGGAATGGTAAAGATCGGATAAACGATAGTCGAGTTATAAGGAAAACCAACAATTATGGGCAGCACCGGTCGCAACGGGATGGGCAGCACTTCGCAGGTACAGAGTATGTTATAGTCGGGCTTGACCGACTTTCCTACTTGTTTTTTTTCGATTTCACAAGCTTTCAGAAGAAATTGGGCCTTCAATAAGATCTTAATGTGATGCTAAAATAATTTTAAATAGGTGTGTAATGGATCTGATTTTAACATCTCCGACCCTATAACGTATATATATTCTTGATCAGCATCAACAGCCGAGTCGACATAGCCATGTCCGTCTGTCTGTCTGACTTTCTGTTTGTCCGTATGAACCAACAGGTTTGACATGTATGGGACATATGCTTCTCATACTTGTCCGGGTGGCTCAGCGGTTAGTGAGCGCGACCGCTGTGCAAGAGGTCGTGGGTTGGATCCAGCCTCGGAACATCTAATGAAAAGTTTTTCTTTGAATAAACTTGGGTGTAAAGTCACCCCTCTCTGCTGTTGGCGCCTAATTTGTTGTAATTAGCCATGCAAAACTTTCCCAAACTGCCGTTCGATTTCGGCGTTAAACTGTAGGTCCCTTTTTCGTGTGCGAAAATTAGAAGCGCACAAGCCAAGAGATTGATAGAAGCTCGGCTTTGGCTCTTTGGGGCTGTGTGAAGTCATTTTACATTTTTAATTGCAGTTTTATGGATAGAAGAATCGTTTCATCTGAACATATTCAGTAATCAGGATTATTTATCTATACGTCAAAAGTTGGTAAAGATCATTTATATTATTTTTTAACATCTTTTTATACCCTGTTCCCATTGAAAATGGGAAAAGGGGGATCATGAAGTTGTGCAAAAGTATGTAACAGGTAGAAGGAAACATTTGCGACCCTATAAAGTATATATATTCTTGATCAGCATCAACAGCCGAGTCGATTTAGCCCTGTCCGTCCGTCCGTCTGTCCGTCTGTCCGTATAAACGCGTGTTTCTCAGAGACTATAAGAGCTGGAGCCACAAATTTGCATGTAGATAGGTGTATACCCGATTCAAAGCGAGTTTGTTTCAGATTTGGAAAATTCCTCCCCCTTCCCCCTTTAAGCGCAAAAAACTGTCAGAGCCACAATTTTTAAGATAGACCTTCCAAACTTTACATATATCAAGTAAGGCCCAATATCTATCTATTCTGAAAAGTTCACTAAGATCGGACAATAAACACCGAAGTGATATACGAATCAATTTTGCTTGTGGGAGAGAGGGGGGTCTTGCATTGTCAGATATCGCGCGGCCGCATGCCATGCGTTTGTGTATATGTGTGGAGTGTGTGTATATGTGAGTGTGTGTGTATGTAAACTAAAACACACTAAATCAAGGGAACAGGGTATTTTGTAGTCGGGGCACTCGACTGCAGCTCCCTTACTTGTTATACTCTATACCATGGTACACAGAGTATATTAAGTTTGTGCAAAAGTATTTAACAGGCTGAAGGAAGCATCTCCGACCCTATAAGGTATATATATTCATGATCAGCATCAACAGCCGAGTCGATATAGCCATGTCCGTCTGTCTGTCTGTCTTCCCGTCTGTCTGTCCCTCTGTCCGTCAGTCCGTATGAACAAACAGGTCTCAGAGATGGTAAGAGATAGAGGTTTGACATGTATGGTTTGACAAAATTGCATATCTCCCACAGTTTTAAAGAAAGACGGTTCTTACCTTCTGGACATATTTAATAATCGGGATTCTTTATCGAACCGCCTAAGGAATGGTAAAGATCGGATGAACGATAGACCAGTTATAAGATAACAAACAATATTACATGGGGTAATGGTGATGGGCAGCACTTCACAGGTACAGAGTATATTATAGTCGGCCTGAACCGACTTTCTTACATGTTTTCTCTGTGTTGGAAAGAGAGTTTGCACAATGCTAAAAGATGCACGAAGACATAATTTCCGGACCAGGATAAAGTTTAGACTTTACCAAAAGATAACCATTTAGGACAGAGGAAAGAGAAAGCGAGGGACAACATATGAAAGACATCGGACGACAAGTATGTTCATTGAGAAATTGTTGCAATATTAATATCAAACGAGGCAATTTCAATTTTATCTTTAAGAAAAGAAGGTAAAGCGTTAGAACTTGTTTGAAACTAACGCTTTCATAAAAGCTCTTTCTCAACACTCTATACTGAAGAAAATTAGGAATATAGGACTTGTCAATGTTTTTAGCCAATATTTTATCCTAAACCAATCAAAATGGGGTTGGTATCCGTTAACCGTACCGTAACCAATATCCCATAGCCGCAATAAAACCTTCTCAAGAAACAGCTTTCGGACAAAACAGATTAATCCATTCTGTATACCCTGTTCCCATTGAAAATGGGAAAAGGGGGATCATAAAGTTGAGCAAAAGTATGTAACAGGTAGAAGGAAGCACTTGCGACCCTATGAAGTATATATATTCTTGATCAGCATCAACAGCCGAGTCGATTTAGCCCTGTCCGTCTGTCCGTCCGTCGGTCCGTCTGTCCGTCCGTCTGTCCGTATGAACGCGTGTTTCTCAGAGACTATAAGAGCTAGAGCCACCAATTTGCATGTAGATAGGTGTATACCCGATTCAAAACGAGTTTGTTTGAGATTTGGAAAACTCCTCCCCCTCCCCCCTTTAAACGCAAAAAACTGTCACAGCCACAATTTTTTTAGATAGACCTTCCAAACTTTACATATATCAAGTAAGGCCCAATATCTTTCTATTCTGAAAAGATCACTAAGATCGGACAATAAACACCGAAGTTATATACGAATCAATTTTGCTTGTGGGAGAGTGGGGGGGGTCTTGCATTGTCAGTTATCGCGTGCGGCCGCATGCCATGCGTTTGTGTGTGTGTGTTTTTTTTTTTTCCATAACATAAAACTTATACTACTAGGCGATATAAAAGACCGCATGCCATGCGTTTGTGTGTATGTTGGAGTGTGTGTATGTGTGAGTGTGTGTGTATGTAAAGAAAAAACACACGAAATCAAGGGAACAGGGTATTTTGTAGTCGGGGCACTCGACTGCAGCTCCCTTACTTGTTTTTTCTTGGAATAATCCAGGAACGAGCTTAAAAATTCAATCACGGTACACAGGATATTCTACTCAATTTAATCCCTTTCGAGATCAAATGTTCAAAAGTAAGGAACTAGAGCGGAAAAGTATAAATAGCATTTAAGACAAGGGGTAATAATCATGTGCTGAGGTGTTGCGCGATGAGATGCCAATCCCTTCGTGTTCAGTGCAAGGCTTGCAAGGCTCGAAAAGACAACAAAATTGTATATTTCTTTGTTTTTCAGAAGCTTAAAATAAAACAAAGCTTTTAATGTGGGTTTTTCTTGAATTGTATAAGGATGTCCAATAGAATATAAAGGAAGAAAGGAGAAAGTGGGATTAAATCAAATTCTTACTATAAAAAATTTTAAAGTTCTTAAAATTTTATTAATATATTCATAAATCAAGTCAGAAAGTCGGTCAAGCCCGACTGTAATATTCTCTGTACCAACGAAAGTATATGCTTAGTAAGAATTTGTACACTGCGCTGCAGCAGCGAACATTCTTTTGCCCATAACTTGCCTGCAGGTTATCCGATCTTTACCATTCCTGTGTCAGATCGATAAATAATGCTAACTTTAAGACTATATCTTTAAGACTGTAGTAGATATAACTATTTCAAAATAAGGAGGCGTGGCAAAAATTTAAAATAAACTTGAGCATAAAAGAAAAGAGAAGCCTGATGACAAAGTGTTAAATACCATAAAATACTAAAAAGGCTGATCGTTCCTAGAGCAAGTAGTATCATCTGATTTGAATTTAATTATTCAGTGTTCAGTAAAAGAACAGAATTGTAGTAATTGGTGAATTTACGAATACAAGCATTAAAATCCAACCACCCAATAAACCCACTTTCCATTTCGAGAAATAGTCATCCGTCTTGAATGGTTCCTACCTGGCAGAGTGCAGTAAAAAGGAATTTTTTTGTAAAATAATTTATTTAAAAGGTACCTTTAAAACTCAAATGAAAATAACCTCTTGATGATTAATAATATTTTCAGTACATTCTTGCTCGTCTTATTTTGCATTATCAGAAACAAAATTGTGCCATCACATCAACCGTAAATACAATGTAATCTATTCTATAGTCATGGTCTAAAAATCACACACAGAAATACAACTAAAAACTAAAATAAAACACATGTAGATACAATGTAAAGATTAAAATGCCCGCCACATTTTCCTCAATGATGGCACCCAGAACAAGAACAACCCGTTCCGTCCGTTGATGCGTTTTGTCTACTTCGTCATTCTGGCGTATGAATGAATGTCATATTCGTGGATGGAAATGACGAACTGCTGACAGGTGGCAACATCTAATTGGGCTTCTTAATTTCTGACACTCGGATGGCTCGCGCATCAAGTGATTTACATGCTCCCGGGCGAACGGTGATGATGACGACGACGATGCGTAGTCGGATTTAGTGAATGCCCAGAGACACAGAACAGACAATTGCTCGGGTACATGAAATTGGCTGCAAAAGAAATTCCGCAGAATTGCTACATTTCTTCGTCGTCGCCGTCGCCATGTTGACAGGCGGCTATTGGGGGTGAGGTAAAGAGTGGGGCTGGGGAGGTGGTTGCTTAGCAATTGGCAAGAGGCGACTGAGCATATCGGACAACCACGCGTTCATCATCATAATCATCATAATTCGCTGCCAAAACAACATTCAGAATTCAGCGCAAACCGTGGAACTTGTACGGCAAAGATCGGCATAGTATATTATATTCAATAAGTCCCAAACAATTTATAGATTTTAAATGAAGATAAGTATAGCGATTCTTAAAATTAATCCTTATCTAAAAATAATATTACTCACTCCATATAAATAATACCAAAATTGTTCAAGTTTGCAGAAATGCTGCGAACTAAGTGCTTTCTTTAGACCAGCAGCAGGCAAAAAGAAAACATAAGCATTTTTGCAATTGTGTGTGTGAGAACAGCCCAAAAATTGCTCTCAATTTCAGTAGCAACAACTGCGTCGCGCAACGCAGCGGCACTTGTACAGCTTATATTGTGTGTGTCGTAGCAGCGCTGCTTTTAGATTTTTTCTATGCACACGAGATAGCAATATGCCTGTCCCTGCTTTAGACTAATCGTTCTATTGAAGCTTTATCTGTTATACGGGTCTGTTCCGGTTTTCGAATCGATTTTCGTGTAAACGCTAATGTTTCGCGTTTAAGTTGTATTCATTTGTATGTAAGTAACAAGACAGTCTGTGGTTACTAGATCTCTTCGTAATTTTCTCTCGAATTGAATTCATTTGGCATTGAGCAATCGGTTTCAGTTGCTCAAAAGTTGCCAACTTTTTTATACCAGATCTAGTAACCGTAGGCATATTTTTCACCTTCTATACAACGTTATTCAAATTGAATGCAAAGTGTTAACGTTTACACGAAAATCGTCTCGAAAACCGGAACAGGGCCCATAGTATCTGTATCTGTCAAATTAGTTTCTAGATCAACATTTATAAACAAACTGATTAAACTATTATTGAGTGCCTGTCGGGTCCCGCAGACAAACCAACTTAAATTATAATTGCTAAACAATCCCGTGGAGCAACTTAAACTAACTAAAATTTATTGATTTGATATGATTATTGCCCACGGTTTTGCTCAGATACAAACATACACACATATTGCCAATTCGTATGCGGCAGTGACTGCGCTGCTCGCATTCTCTCGCTCTCCTGCAGGCCTGGCCAAATAGATAGGACTGAAAACTATGTCTGTCCCCCTTTGACACTAAGTGATGATTGACTTCGGCAAGCATTCGGTGTGAATCGGCGAGTGACTTCGGGCCCCAGGGGTCATGACTGGCCAGCCATGCTCTACCGTGATTACATAAGCCGTGTTCTACTGTAACGCGTTCTTTTCTCTCTTTCCATCGCTATTCTTTTATAGTTCGCACTTGGCAGCCATTGGGCAATTTGGCCTGGCCTGGACTATGCAAATAAGTCGCTTATTCATTCTGAAAATCCGCGAACACTCCGTCCCGTCTCACACGCATTGTTTCAGTGACGGCCGATCTCAGTCAAAATAAGCAAACATTTGGTCCAAAATCGCACTTACTTTTTCGTTGTCTATCGCTTACCATCGCATTAAAAAAACCCTACAATTTTTGCTTCTTTATTTGGAAATAAATGGTATAATTTTCATAAACGAAGCTAGTAAAAAAGCTGCCGGTTTCAGAAACACTATTTTATGAAAATGACTTATTTAAGCCAATCAATAAAAGGATTCGCTTGCCTACTCGCAATTGTCTGGGTACTCGGTTTTATGGTCATAAAAGGAAAACGAATGAATATTTTGGAAAATTCTTTTCTTCTTTTCATTCGGTCAGTCAATGTCTACAAATAGCAGAACAACTTATTCGAAATGGCCACCTTGTGCCTTCCAGCAACGCCGACGTCTCGCTGGCCACTCATCGATCGCAGTGCGCACCTCATCCATTGAAAAAATGGCCACTGCTCGGACAAGGGATCGCTTCGAAGACTTAATAAAGGGTGATTTTTTAAGAGCTATAGGAAAGTTTTTCAAAAAAAATAAACATAATATTCAGAAAAATGCATGAAATCTTTATTTGAATCGATAGTACGGTCCATATAATTTAATGTTTGAAGATAGTCCAATTTTGGGTGTCGAGTAGAGCAAGCCATAGCCTCTAGAACGGACCACAGTTGGTTGTCCAATGGATTCACGTCTGGGTTACCAGCAGGCCAATCATCCGTAGAAATTAAGTTCGCTACATGGTTTTACTTTGTGCTGGAGCGGAGTCTTGTTGAAAGGTTGGCAAATAATGTCGTGTTGAGCGGCTTCACAACACTTTCCAAAACGTTGGACTGATACACTTTCGCCGGGATTTTTAATTATTTTTCCACAAAAATAGAGCTTGCTGACCAATCATAGGTCATCCCCTACACATTATTACTTAAGTCGTATGGTGAACGCTCTGAACTCTCGGCTAAGTTTGGACGCTTGTTTTGATGACCCAGGATACAGCCTTTCGTTGAACGATTCCTCTATTATAAAAATTTCCTCGTCGGTAAGCAAATCCATCTGTGGGCATTGTTTGCGCACTGGCAATGCAATGCTTTCGATTTTGTCTTGCGTTTTTATTTCAATGCTGTTGTGATCATTTGCCCGGTGTGTCTCTTGAATGCAGTGAGTCCTTAGGCACGTTTTATGATGCGCGGCATACTGTCCTTGCTCATATTCAGTGGGCGCAACATCCGAAAGATTTTACATTTTCGTAGCCGCACTTAGGCCAAATAAGACAACTTGATTTTTGAGGGAGCCCCTTTCCATGATTGCAAACAACTGACGCCAAAAACTATTGATGCAGTAATGTAGCATACATGTTGCAGTAGATGCGTTCAATGGTTGTTGAGAACGTGTGTGTTGAATAATTGTACCAAACAAATTGCGACTACTGGGTGTATTTTACCATCAAAATCAAAACAAAGCCCAATAAAAAAGTATGTATATTCAAATGCACTTCCCTAAATATTTGTCATATCTTGGAGCTAATAGATTTTTAAATTTACAAAACAACATTTAAACTCATTTAAACCTCAAAAATTCATTGTAGCTTCCTCCATCATTTGAACCACTGTGCTGTGCCGGCCTCGCCTCATCAACCAAGTTGCAGAGTCTCGACGACGTTGATGCTGAAGCTTGTCACTTGTCAGTTGTTTGTCATCTGACATATATGTGAGTGATATATAAACACACACGGCCCGGCCACATCCGAGTCCAACGCCCATATCTACATTCATGTTCACATGCCCGGCACTTAGTCTAAATTCTTGCGTACTTAGCGGCATGTACGGAGGATACACTTTGAGGTCCAACTTGCTGCTGGCTGTTCCTCTTGTTTTTGTCAGTGAAAATTTATTGCTTCATTTGTTTGTGGCCAGCGACTTGAGGTTTAGTTTTTCATATTTCTCAGCAGTGTCAGTGATATATCATCGGGCAAATGGCCAGAAAACGAAATGAACTTTTAGCAGCACCTACAGATCAAGTCCCTAGTACTTCCGCTTCGAAGACTCCAAATAAATATCTGAGATTGCGCAATGTCACGTAATTTTGATGGACGAAACTGGCTTAGAGAAAGGCTTTGACATGTATTTGCAATCCAACTCCGTCCCTTCCCTTTGCCTAACTAACTACTTACATATATAATTCTGCAAGTTATTTAATCTCATCTGTCCATCAATCTGTCCATCAATTTGCCAGTCAGTCGTTTTTGGGGCCCAACTCTTGCCCAGGACATGCTGCCCTTCTCTCCTCCATTTACTCCTCACATGGCAGACATTGTGCTTGGGAGTAACTACCGATGGCTGTCCATCATTTTGTCTGCTCTATAAATTTTCTATTTTAAATTGACAGCGACTCGTCCAAAACTGAAACTAAAACGGAACCGAGAGCTCAGGTCCTTCTCCTCGATTGCAACAAGGAATGGATTCAGTCAGTCAGTCAGTGAATGAGTGAGTGAGTGACGGACTGACATCCTGTCTGGGCAAATGAGTGAATGAGTTGGACAGATTGACGTTCACTTTCCCACCACCCCTGCCCTCAGTTTAGTGTTGAACTTGAGCAGCAAACGATTTTTCAATTGGCAGGTTACATTGAATTATTGCCAAGGACGAATTCATGTATAATAAGTTGAAACATTTGCATGGCCTGAACGTACATACGAGTGCATACACTGACATTCAATGCAATGTAGACAACGCTCTTTCACTTAATTATTATATTTATTTTATTATTTTGTATACATTTACATTTTCTTATCTGCGCGTTAAACAAACTTGGTTGCTGTAGCTTTAGTTATTGGATCTAAATAATTGTTTATACAGTCAGACGTAAAGCAGCAAGACATTAAGAAGTAGCTCGTTGCGAAGTCTGTTTTTCACTCAGAAAATATTCATCTGTTCATCTCTCAAAGTATTTTTTAACTATGTCCGTATCGCCCGAACACCGTGTTTTCCTATTTTTACTATAAGGCATGTTCTCAATTCCACTTTCACTACAACTTTTCGGAAACAGAATTGATTCAGTTTCTCGCAGCACAAAAACGAAAGCGGTTTTCGTTCTTAAAAGTAATGCTTGTTGGCCGCTGAAATGAAAAGTAATTGGCAAACTACGAACTCCTACAGTTGCCAAATGTACATTAAGTTTTTTTCCTCAATTCTCTGATCAATCTTGAAGATTTTTTATGTAATTTAAATTGATTTTAAGTTTACCTAAATAAAAAATATTTTTTTTTTGTTAAATATCTCGAGAAATTGGAGTGCCAACCAAATAGAAATGTAAAAGTCTGCGTCTCTCGTCTCCACATGTACCATTTTCGATTGTTTCACTTGATTCTCTTGTACCGATTTCGTTTGCCCCGTGGTTTGCCAAGAGTAACGTAAGCAATTTCATTTGGAATTGAGTCCAGCAAAACCAAACCGAAGCGGAATTGCGATCAGTTTACCTTTCGAAACGTAGCCGAATTGAGAACATGCCATTTCGGACAATTTGAATGTCACTTTGCTCTCCGTGATCTCAAAATGGGGTTTCGTCTTAATTTCAGTCTACACCAGAGAGAGGACGAAAATATATATTTGTCTCTCTCTCTCTCTCTCTCTCTCTGAATCTTAATGGTGTTTGCCTTCGGCAAGCATTCGGGCCCAAGTGGCTGGAAAAAATATAATCAATTTCAGTAGCAGCTAAAAAGTTGCGCTACAACTGTGCTGCAGCAGCGAACACTTTTTTGCTCATAGCTTGACTATCGTTCACCCGATCTATACCAATCTTTTGCCGGATATAAAAATAATACTAAATATGTCCTGAATGTTGGAACCTTGTATATATAAAACTTTCGGAGATATGAGGTTTCTCCGAATTTGCGGGGGCTTGATATTTTTTGGGCTGCGTTGATTACCCAAAACTATTTTTTCAGTGGACCCAATATGAACACAATCGTTACCAAAAACTGGCCATGAACGGATTTTCTCACTTGTTGTACAATGTTTTCACTTCAAGAACCTTTTTTTTGAAAACGCAAAAACTAGATTTGAGTTCAAAAGTTCCATTTTTGAGAACATTTAACTCAACTGGGTAAATCATGTTATTCAGTTTGGTTCAGGTTATAAAGGGATCTGGGCGATCTCAATTGATCGCATCGCGATTCAATATTATTTACAAGCGTTGGAGATGTGGTGCTGCTGCTCCATCCGCCCATATTCCTCACAATCTTCTTCATCGCTTGCAGGTACAACAACTTCAGCGATAACTCACCCAACCCACCTACCTTGGCCTTTATAGAAAAAAAGAAACATTTTTTCGGACTTGTCTGGAGTCGATCCCCAGATCTTTTGCACTCAACAACGGCGAAGCGTTAGCTCACTGCACCATTGCACATATTTGTAAATGGCAACTTATACTTTTCTGTACGGTGCTGGAGTTGAGTAGACTTATGCTCATTTCAAGAACATTTGGAACATTTGTTACCAAAAATTTAAAAGAACATCTTGTTCTTATTTTGTGTTTAAACCAACTTGTTTTCTGAATAGGTTTTTTCCGTCTGTGTATGTACAGGGTAGTCCATCAAGTGTTTGAAATTTGAACTACTCATAATTTGACTTTAAAAACGTCAAGTGTCATTCGGAAAGCGACTTATATTTAATAAAAACTTTGACATTTAGGAAATGGATAGCCATTCGCATGAAGAAGTTGGGAACATTTTCACCTCGGGGCATCTGGGGCACAGAAAATCCGCATATCGTCGTCGAGAAGCCAATGCACCCACCACGTGTCACTGTTTGGTGCCGATTTTGGTCTCGAGGCATCATTGGTCCATTTTTCTTTGAAAATGAAGAAAGAGCCACCGTGAATGGTGAGAGCTACCGCGCAATGTTAATTGATTGGTTCTTCGAGGAAATTGAAGCGGAAGACTTGGACGACATTTGGTTTCAATAAGACGGCGCTACGTGCCGACCTTCTGCGCCCTATCTTCGAAAATCGAATAATCAGCCAAGGACAAATGTTATGCAAACAATCCTGAAACAATTGATGAGTTGAAGAACGAGATTCGAGTTGCTATTGCTGACATACGTGCCGAAACAATTGAAAATGTTCTCAAAAATTGGGTGGATCGAATGAGCTACTGCCAAGTCAGCCGTGGTGGTCATTTGTCCAAAATTGTTTATATGTTCAACTTTTGAAAAATATCGAGCCGTTTTTTTTATAGCAAAATAAAATTCCAATTTTTAAATGGACCAGCCAGTATATTCCTTTATGACAGAGCTGTACCGTAGTTATAACTTAAGGCATTACTCCCTCAAAAAAGAGGACGGAAAATATGTCTTTATTTCTTAGACTCTCAGTGAAGCATGATTTTGGCAAGCATTTACCAAATGTGTACGGACTCAAGGGTCTGTGACTGGGGAACACTGAAATAGTTTCTCTTTAAACTCCAACCTGTTCATAATAGAACTAAGAAAATCATTTTTTCGCTGAGTGTACTGTTTAATGCTCTGTGGCATCACTCGTAACGCATAACAAGGGACGCTTCATCTGAAAATTCCTCTTATTCTTTGAAATGTAGTTTTACGTTATTGTTTTAAAGATTCTTACTCACTTCATATCAAATGCATCTATATTTAATACTTAAATGCTAAAATATATATTAAAACGAAGTCGTTTAGAAACGTTCAGGGAAGGCTGCCCATATCTTTCTTAAAAGCTGGCTTGACCCTTGTATCTCATAGTAAATAGTTCAACAACCAAAATGCAATTTATTGAAATTTTTACGGTACTTGAAATATCTGCAAACATCTTTTCTACTTTTCTTATGTAAAAACTTACATACTAATACATACAAATATATATTGTCGTGAGTGTATGTGAGTGTCTGCGACTATTGGGCACGGTTGACATTTTGTTCAGTTTGTCCAGAGCTGGACTTTAACTGTACCGTTACTTTTATATTACGTGTCAGTGTCAACAGCATCATCCCAACCAGAAGGAGCCAGGCAAGGGAAGACGAAAGGCGAACGACGCAAGCTTCATTCAATCTTTCAGTCATTCCATCAGAATAGCATTGACCAGGCGGCAACCCAGCAGGGTGAGGCGGGCTACGGGCATGGCAGGGCAGTCCAACCCAACAGCTCCCGCCCCCGCCTGTCTGAGGACAACACAACTAAATACACTTCAAAAGAATAAGTTGACAGCTGACGATGACTTGTCAGAGACAGGTTTCTATCCTTTCATACACACATAATGTGGCCTGTCCCTTTGCCACACACATACACACAAAGTGAAAGCCTGGGCCAACGCATGTCCAACAGTTGACGGACAACAGACCCTGAACTTTCCTCTCCTCCCTCCACTCGGACAACGCGCTGTGTTACCTTAGGGATAATGATTTTTCAGTCAAGTGAAAATAATTTTTAAAGTAAACACACAATTTCAACTCTTTGTTGTTGTCCACCCCCATTCCTCCCCTGCTGTCCAGCACTTGCATAAATTTCCAACAGGACGCGGACCGGCGCCGCCTTGGAAGTCGAGGATAGCAGAGAGTGTGGGTGCCATAAACTGTTTTGTGTTGCCTGTGCTCTTTGGGGGGGTTAGAGCGGAGTGCCAGTTTCAAGTCGACCAAATAATTGCGGCTCTTACAAAAGAATTGGGTGGTAAGAAGTACTTATACACGTAGAATAGCTGAACAAGTGTTTCGTTTGAGTAAGATTAGACAGTGTTGAGTTCAAGTGGAATTTTTCGCATTTCAAGGGGGTTTTCATTGTGCCGCTAAAATGGGAAAATAAGGAGCTGTTCTGTTCTACAGCCTTGTTTAATGTAACGCATTTTTACGAAAACCTAAACTGAATCAGAACTTTCCATATCAACCAATGACACTGTTAAGATTAAATTTATCCATTCTTGTGTAATTGATCGCGTTTTAATAACTTTATCTGATGTTCTTGAGGGTTTCAGCGTAAAAAATCAACTTTGGTATTGGGCAAATTTATTGAATCCTTTTGTACATTTTTAAGTATACTTTTAACAATATTCTTTAATTTTTATACCCGTTACTCGTAGAGTAAAAAGGGTATACTGGAAGGAAGCATCTGCGACCCCATAAAGTATATATATTCATGATCAGCATCAACAGCCGAGTCGATATAGCCATGTACGTCTGTCTGTTTGTCTGTCTGTATGAACACCTAGATCTCGGAGACTGGAAGAGCTAGAGCCACCAAATTTTGTATGTAGACTCCTATTGTCCCTACGCAGATCAAGTTTATTTCCAATTTAGGCCACGCCCCTTCCGTCCCTATAATAAACATTGTTGAATAACTCCTACAATTTGGATATCAAGATCATATTTTGCAGTGTAGTGCATGTGCCTAATATCTACAATCTCTGAAAGTTTCATAAAGATCGGATTAAAAATGCCAAAGTTATAGAAGTTATAACATATAGAAGTTATAGCTCTGACATCAGGGAAGGCTATAAATTATAAATTTCCCTGAGTAACGGGTATATTAAAGTCGGGCAGGACCGACTTTAACTTACGCTCTGGTTTCATGTGGAAATATTGATAATCCAGTCGGTGACTGAGCCTGCCCCAAAACGTTTTTGAAAAAAACAATTTGCGGTGTTCACTATATCTCGATCAAAAATTATCCGAACATCAAAAACCATTAAAATTTAGTTAAAGTATCATCAAATCCTCCCCCCAACGGTCTTTGATCATTTTATTTTTTCTAATTTTTGGTGTCCATCTAAAGCGAAAATTGCTATTTTCCACGAAAAATTCCGCCATTTTGTGGGTGAAAAACCTCCTTAAGGTAAAAAAAATTGTATACTAAGCGTTGGGGGAGGTATTTTAAAAATTCTAACACAAGACACAAAAGTAAATTGTATGCATAGCTGTTTCAAGTGTCTGCCAATGATTTGATCGGAATTTTTCCTTTTATAGCTTCGAAATACCTGTCCTTGTCGAATTTATACAGTTTCACAACTTCACAATGATGAGACATATTCATTTGGTTGACGCATTGCAAATCGGTCTCAAAACAGTACAACAATTTTTTAAATGAATTGTTTTTTCAGCATGAAAGCAAAAGTCCGACAGTTCAAAAGAGGTTATCTAGTCCGTCAGTTGGGCAACAGTGCCCATTTAGTATATATAAGAAATGACTCCCTAGACGATTTGTATCAACCAATATATCAACCAATAATGCGAATTAATTGGACACGTATTTTAAAGATTTTTGAAAATTATCACGTTTTTGGCATAAACTCTAATTATAACGCTGTGCTAAATGACCTAGCGAACGCTGTAGAGCAGGTCGCGTATATCACTTCCTCATACTCCTCATACTTTTTCTCGGGGACCCCCAATATCTGAAGATATGGAGCAAAATCCGTTTGGTGCTGATTTTGCCCACTTAACTTGGAAAAACAAGCGAAATTAGCATCTGATTTTATACAAACTTAATAATTCCGATAGCGTCATAAAGATTCTGTAGGGTGGCCCAAAAGAAACGAGGAGGTTCAAAAGTTGAATAACTTTTTATACCCTTGTAGAGGGTATTAAAAAATGTCCGGATGTTTGTAACGCATGGAAGGAAGCATCTCCGACCACATAACGTATATATATTCTTGATCAGCACGACAAGCTGAGTTGATTTAGCCTTGTCCGTCCGTCTGTCTGTTTCTATGCTATCTCCTCCGTCAGTTTCAAAGCTATCTTTGCCAAACTTTGCACGAAGTCTTTTGGTACATATACGCTGCACATATGTCGGAACCGGTCGGATCGGATTACTATAGCATATAGCTGTCATAGGGACGATTGGTGAAAACTAGTTTTAGTGAGAAAAACTTTTTTGTTTTCAAAGCAAACGCCTCCAAACTTTGTATTTCTTAGTTTTCTATTATTACTATGTATTACTTAGTTTTCTGCTTTTTCATGATTCCACCAAATTTGGTCGAAATCGGGCATCTATTTACTATATAGTATAGCTGTCATAGAAAAGTACAGTCTGAAAAGTAGTTTTAGTTAGAAAAACTTTTTTGTTTTCTATGGACATGTCCTCAAAACTAGCATGTATTTGTTTTATATGTTCCCACACAATTCTACAAATTTTGGTCAAAATTGGATGACTATAGCATATAGCTCCCATAGGAACGATCGGTTCAAAAACAAGTTCTACTGAGAAAACCACCGTGCGTGTGGTGGCGGTCCGCCATTTTTTATTTCTCGGGAAAGAACGGGACTTGGACGATATTTGGTTTCAACAAGGCGGCGCTACGTGCCCAGCGCCGCCACAATCGATCTTCTGCGCCCTATCTTCAAAAATCGAATAATCAGCAAATATGGAGATGTGAATTGGCCGCCAAGAAGCTGTGATCTGACACCGTTAGACTATTATCTTTGGGGAGCGGTCAAAGACAAATGTTATGCAAACAATCCTGAAACAATTGATGAGTTGAAGAACGAGATTCGAGCTGCTATTGCTGACATACGTGCCGAATCAAGTGAAAATTTTCTTATAAATTGGGTGAATCGAATGGGCTACTTCCAAGTCAGCCGTGGTGGTCATTTGACCGAAACAGTTTTTCATAAATAAATGACAAGAACCAACCTTTCCAATAAATGTTTAACCTTTGAAAAACATCCAGCCGCTGCGCAAGAGGTCGTTGGTTCGATCCCGCCTCGGAACATCTAATGAAAAGTTTTTTCTTTAAATAAACTTTACACCCGATCACCCCTCTCTGCTGTTGGCGCCAGCTTTGTAGAAATTAGCCATGAATAGCTTCTCAAGCTGCCGTTCGGATTCGGCGTTAAGCTGTAGGTCCCTTTCTCTTGTGCGAAAATTAGAAGCGCACAAGCCAAGAGATTGAGTGAAGCTCGGCTTTGGCCCTTTGGGGCTGTGTCAACGTGACTAGCCTTGGGGCTAAGTCAACTTGACAAGCCATTTAAGAAAAAAAAATTGAAAAAATTAAGTTCCAATTTTAAATGGACCACCCTGTAGTTGCAGTATGAATGAACGGTCGAAAAAGAAGTTCTATTGAGAAAAACTCTTTTATTTTAAACGGAATCGCGTTCAAAAAATATACATGTTAGTTTGTTAAGCTTTTTCTAATTCCACTAAATTTGGTCGAAATCGGACTTCTATATAGTATAGCTCCCATGGAAAAGTGAGGTCCGAAAAGTAACCTTATTTAGAAAAACAAACAGCAAGGGTATACAAAACTTCGGCCGAGCCGAAGGCAACTTTCACCTATTTTTTTGAATATATAAAGTATACAATATGGAAGTTTGTGTACACTATGTAAGGAAAACAAGTAAGAAAGTTGGTCAACAGTATTACTAAATCTGTCCAGAAGTTACGAACCTTCTACATATCTATAAAGCTTGAAAAATTGAAAATAAACATGATCTGCCTGCAAGTATACGAAACATATATCCCATACATGTCAAATCTCCATCTCTTACCATCTCCGGGATCTGTTTGTTCATACGGACGGACGGAAAGACGGACAGACAGACATACGGACATGGCTAGATCGACTCGGCTGTTGATGCTGAACAAGAATATATATACATTATAGGGTCGGAGATGCTTTCTTCTGCCTGTTACATACGTTTGCACAAACTTATTATAGCCTGTGTACCTCTGGTACAGAGTAGAAAAATGTCACTTAAATGATCCCCGCTTTCAGCATCGCAACAATGTGCTCTTTATATAGCATTTTCCATAAAATCTTGAAAAATTTGGCTGTACCGCTTGAATTTCTTCAACAATATTGCCCTTGAGTTCAAGGATTACCTCGAGCTTGCTTACATTTACTCCCTCCTTCAAATAACCCCAACGAAAATAGTCAGATACTGACAAATTAAGCAAATTGTCAGCCAACAAAATTTCGGAAAATTTTTCGCATTACAAAAATTTGACTTAATAGTGCCATTGTGTCTCGGGCAGTGTCTCCATCCTGCTGAAACCACATCTCAGGTCGGTTTTCAAATGCAGGACGATAAAAATGTTCCATCATAAATTGATACCGCTCTCCATTTACGGTTACAGCACTTGCATTTTCATTTTCAGACAAGTAAGCGCCAATGACATTTTTAGATTTAATGCCACACCTTACAGTACACCTAGGGGGGTTCAATTGGCGTTAGTGAACGCCTCTTGGATTTTCAGAGCCCCAGGACCTACAGTTCTGCTTACCAACAAAGCCGTTTAAATGAAAAATATTTTACTGAAAAAGATCTAAAGCAAGACCATCATTGCGGAGCTGAAAAAGAGGATCCTTTAACTGAAATTATTTTCCATATTCCATATTATTTTCCATTTTATAATCTGATTAAAAAATTTAAAAAAATATATATTCAAAATATTTATTCAACTTTTGAACCCCTTCGTTACTTTTTGGACACCCTGTTCTACAAGGTGGGTCAAAAGAAGTCATCCGATGTTGTTTGGCTTTCATTTTTTTTCTAAATAAAAAACGTATATTCTGTTTTTTGATTATATTTATTTGAACCTTTAGAATTTTATTGGTCATTTCGAGATGATATCGGCCAAATGGGCGCCGTTGCAATTGATTGCCATTCGGGCTCTTTTTATGGCATTTTTCATCACTTCGCCAAGAACTTCGGGCTGCAGATTCTCGCACTCGTGTCGAATGATGTCCTTGAGGGCTTCCAAGGTCTCGGGCTTGGTTACGTAAACACGGGATTTCAAAAAACCCCACAAAAAAAGTCTGGAACGGTTAAATCGGGCGATCTTGCAGGCCAGTGCAAATCGCCAAAACGAGAGATGAGGCGACCCGGGAACGCCGCCTTCAGAATGTCGGTGGTGGCTCGCGCAGTGTGTGCCGTTGCTCCGTCCTGTTGGAACCACATGTCCTCCAGTCCTAATTCGTCCAATTGCGGCAGAAAAAACCCGGTTAACATGACCCTATAACGCGCACCGTCCACTGTTGTCGTTTGACCAGCGGCGTTCTCGAAAAAAAATGGCCCGATGACTCCTCCAGCGTGAACAGCGCACCATGCAGTCACTTTGAGCGGGTGTAATGGCTCCTCGTGCATCACTCGTGGATTTTCGGTGCCCCAAAAGCGATAGTTTTGCTTGTTCACGTACCCGCTGAGGTGGAAATGAGCCTCATCGCTCATTATGATTTTGGTTGAAAAATCGATTATTCACGATTATTCCGCGTTCTTGGGGAGTATATCGATCCATGGCTTGTTCACTTGTATTCTACATCTGTCTAGTCCACAAATGTCAAAATAGATCTGACTTTGGCGGCTATTTGTAAAAATAAGAGCATCTTCCAATAGGGTGACTTCTTTTGACCCACCCTGTATATCATAATTATCGGTTTCAGAGATGTGATGCGATGGCTGATAACTACGGGTTACAGATATGGTATTTTGAAAATTTTTGGGAGAATTTCTACTTTAACCGCCACTGGCTTAATAAAATTGCTCCAAGCATTTTTTCTTAGTTAGTCAAATTTTGTTAAGATAAATTTGGCTTCCGTTCGCCGATGTTAATCGCATAATTCTGAGCAAACTAACTTGAATTCTTTTTTAAGGTTGTTTTTTAGAATAACTTTTGAGTGACCTTAATTGGCTATTCACACTGAGCACATCTAACATCTTTCATCCAAAATCATGAAATATAGAACTTGGCTCGGTCATAATTTGAATTGTTTGTAGCATATTTCGATAAGACACCGATCCACTTAGCAATTTGACATAACAAAAATTTTATAAAAGTGGCATAGCAAATAGTTATTAAACAGCAATACTTGGTATGTGGGATGTTAGATAAAGGATGTGTGAATAGCCCAATAACGTATACTTTCCGATCGTAAAGTGGGAAATTTAATTAATAATTTATCACATGCTTTAAAAAAAAAAATTACTTTCGTACATGTTTCACGATTTCTGGACCAAGATTGACACTTACCGAATACTTGGATTAATGGATTAGCATTCCTCTTCTTGGGTACAAATGGAAGAGTGGTCCACTTTGTTATTTTTCGAGGACTAATTATCGTCAGTTGCGTTATAGTGGTTACAATATTCCTTATTATTAATCATCCATGGAATTTTTGAAATGTTTACAATTAGTACTATCATGGAAATGCAGTTATCATCCCACTTCGGAATGAAATGTGCCTCTTCTAGGTGGTCAGAAATCTTTACTTCTAGGGGAAAAGCGATACTTTCTTGGAATAGGAAATAGTTTCTTCTGGGAGATAAGAAAAAGTCTCATCTGAGAGATTAGAAACCGATTCTTTCAAGAAATAGATTTTATATTGACATAGGAATAGATTTTATATTGTAAATTGAAAAAAGTCATATCTATTCTAAAAAAATTTTATAGATAGAAAGTTCGATCCTTCTGGACATATTTAGTAATCTTAGAATAATGTATGCGTATTCCGCCAAAGGAATGGTAAAGAAGGAATGTATGATCCCAAAAGGATGAAAAAACTCGAAAGTCAAAGTTACAACTTAGAATCAACGGTGATCGGGCTTGACCGATTTTCATTTAATTTGTAGTTTTATTTAAAGCTTTATCTCTGCTAAGGATAACGCTAGCCACTGTTAATTAATCTTCCGTCAAATAACCCTTAAAGAACAACCAATCATTTTTCTTAAGTCTTTAGAGTGCAAAAAAGGATTGCGCAGAAGATACTACGGTCGCCTTGGTCAAACAGTTCGGGTCAGAGCCGGTTTGCAACCAGCTCGAACAAAAGCGAATTTAAGAAGTAGATAGATCGTGGGGCGGCCTTTGCTGACTTTCTTGCTTGCTTTTCTAAAAAATAACCTGTAGTCAGTAGAGATAAAAAATACTCTCATTACAATGCGTCAGTTGAACAGCGACACTTTCAAAAAGCTTAAATGAATGATTATGCCGAACTAAATTCGTATATCTCCTGAGTACAGGTCGTAACAGGGAATAGTTGGATTTCCATTTAATATTTGCTACTCAGCCGACTTATATACATTAATCGGATGGTATGGAAACTTTAACTAACATATTTATATGTTCTCCTCTCAACGCATTGGAAATCTTTAAATTTTTAAGTTTGCAATGTGAAAAAGTTTATCCACACATCACATGTCTCTTTTAATAATTGCTCCTGTCAATTTTAGAAGCCAGAACATTCCACCTGGACTAACTGCAATAACATCCCGTAGCCAATGCTTGCCTCAAGTTTTTCTCTAAAATTGTTATAATGTCTTTTGTCTCGTTTTAGCAATTGGTTGGCCTCGCACAACTAAAATCAACATTTCAATTAACAGGAATTTTGTAGAAACTTTTTTCTTCAGCCCAAAAAAGATGAAAGACAGAGAAAAAAGAAACGTAAAGCTCGACAAATTTCCCTAGAACGGACAAAGTTCGTTCGTCAAAACCGAAACTCAAAAGTGACGAACTCTGTCCAGGCAACAAGGTGGCGGCGACCCTTCATCAGCATCAGGATGAAAAGGACAAAAAAGAAATAAATTTGAAAAGCAGAGAGAGCTAAAGCAAAGTACACAAGCCAAGAGGCCAAAATGGAGGCGGACAAATGAAAAGCATAAGGAAAAGGGACAATATTGGACAAGTCCCGCACACGTCCAGGCGAAGCTGCTGACGAGATGTGAGGCGACAGGAGCAGGCAACAGCCGTTCAGTTTGACTTGAGATTGAGTTGATGACGAAAAAGATGACAAGTTGAAAATATTTCTAATGAAGGACCTTTGCCCAGCACAAAGGACATCAGAACAGACAGAGAAGAAAACCGCACATCGAACTGGAAATACCCTTTGAATAAAACTGTAGTTCTTCACTCAAATATCCTTCAAACGTCGCCCATACCCGTTTAAAATAGAACAACAACCGTAAAAAAAATCAAAAGACAGCAGCAAACTAAGGCAGGAGTCTACTTTCTTAGTAAAGGCTGAAGTGGTCCATCGGGTGGGTGGGTAACTGGGTGGCGGCCTCCCATCATGTTTCTGCTGCATGAGAAATTACAAAGTTACTCGCTCGCTCGCCTCCAGTTGTCAATCCGTTGAAGGATCTTTGTTATCTGCTCCAATGCACATGCGGGATGGTCCGAGACCCGCAGACGGGGCGGGGGAACTCTGGGACTAGACATTTGGTTTTGACGAAGTCGACAAACGGCACGAAGATGTTGTGCAAGATGATGTCGCTGAGTGGATAGATAAAGGATTTGTGATAAATGAAAAGCAAGTGGCGTATGAAAGCAAAAACGTTAAGAAAAAGCAAAATATATATATGTATGTATGTCTGTATGTAAGATTGAATGCTTGAATGTGCCCTCTCCTAACATCTTCGTCAATGGGGACAACGGTCTTAACTTTGATGTACCCACAGTTGTGCCTCGTTCGTGTTAGTGTTGTTGTTCTTGGTGTTCTCTTCAAGTTACTCTAAGTATTTTGTGGAATAACACATTTGCCCATAGATTGTGTTAGTTGAGTTGAGGAACTTATTACTTCATAATTAACGCTAAGGTCCTCATTTGACCTCTTTGAGATTTGCTCCATTTTTAAATTGTTAGAACCAAGGTGGCAGTCCGGACCAGAAAAAACGCTGTGCAGCTTTTGATGTCGCTTGAACCGGAGCATGAACCGAACCTTATAAATGAATTACTTCCCGAACTGGACTCCCTCTTTTTGTAAAATAATTCTGTTCAAATCGATATCTAACACAACTAGGTTAGGTAAGAGTGGTTGCTTGGGCCATACGGATTTGCCCCTTCGTGGTGCAGCAAACGGACACCTTTCTGTCCATCTCGCAAGTTTGGATGATCCTCATAATATGTATATCTGGGCCTAGTCTCAGCAAGATCAGAGCCGTCAAGAAGAAAAAAAGAGCCGATATGTTTTAATCTTCGTCGGCTCAGAAATAAAAGAATTGAGAGCCGCATTGAACATTTTTGGACCTCGAACATTTGTACACACTTCCAGAGGATATTTTGTAATTTTCCAGATGTTTGTAACGCACAGAAGAAAGCATTTCCGACCACATAAAGTGTATAAATTCCTAATCAGCATGACGAACTGAGTTGATTAAGCCCTTTTCGTCCGTAACTCCGTCCGTCTGCTACATTCATGAAACTTTGAACGAAGTCTTTTACGAGGGCCGTCCCTGAAATGGCCGACCTCGCACAGTAGTGTTGGAAAATGTTTACAAAAAATATTAAAAAGGGGAAGTACCGACTATTAAAAGCTTAAGTTTGAAGTTTGGTGCCTTTACCTTGCACAGTTTTTTTTTGTCGATTTTAATAGAGAACGCTTGTTATTGATTTGCAAACATGGACAAAATTGGTCATCGTTATGTGATACAATAGCTGGATTCTACCTTACGTAATTCTGCTCCCTCGTTTACAACAATAAAATATTGGGTGCCTGAGTTTAAGCGAGGTCGTTTGAGCTGCGAAGATGAACATCGTAATGGGCGTCCAAATGAGGTGACCACTTCAGAAATGGTGGCCAAAATTAAAAAATGTGTATTGAGTGACCGGCGATTGAAAGTTCGTGAGTTAGCTGAATGTGTAGGCATTTCAAAAAGTGCTGTACATCGCATATTGACCGAAAAATTGGACATGAAGAAGTTATGCGCAAGATGGGTGCCGCGTTTGCTGTTCCATCATGACAATGCGCCGGTTCACACCTCTGCCGTTGCAATGGCTAAAATTAATGAATTAAAATTTGAATTGCTACCTCACGCCCCTTATTCGCCAGACTTAGCTCCCTCTGATTATTTCTTATTTCCAAACATGAAAAAATGGCTCGGAGGAAAAAGATTTGGCAACAATGAAGAGGTGGACTCCGAGGTTAATTCCTATTTTGAAGAGCTTCACAGTTCTTATTATAAAAAGGTATCGAAGCTATTGAACATCGCTGGAAAAAGTGTATCGACCTAAATGGATCCTATGTTGAAAAAAAAAAATTTAAATTTTTGTGTTTTTGTAGTTAGGTCGGCTATTTCTGGGACCGCCCTCGTATTACAAATACGCAGCACATTTGTTGGAACAGGTCGGATTGAATGACTATAGCATATAGCTACCATAGGAACGATCGGACGAAAATCTTGTTCTAGTGTGAAAAACTTATTCGTATTTATTAGTTTTAGTTAGTTTTTTCCATGAGTTTCTATATACATAGAAGCTAGTTATCAGTAGTCTTACTTAGAAACCCGTTTTGTTTTCAATGGAAATGTCCTCAATACTAACATTTTTTATTTTGTTAGCTTTTACAGAATTCTTCAAAGTCTTGTCAAAATCGGATGACTATAGCAAATATGTAGCTACTATAGGAACGATCAGTCGATAAACTAGTTCTAGTGAGTAAAACTTTTTTGTTTTAAATGATAGAGTCTTTTAACTTGCCAGATGTATTTATATGATTTTTATTTTGATGAGAATCGGATGAATATATTGAAAAGTTGCCATAAAAAAAAGTGGTCACAAAAGAGGCGCCATCAATTGGTCAGCTTGAGAAATTAATCAGCTAGCAGAGATCGAAGCGAAATTATTCAATCTGCAATGGTATATAAACTTTGGCCGAGCCGACGTTAGCTTCCCTCTATTTTTTCTAATTTGTTTGTCGCTTGGGTTGTTCTTCCTATTGTGCACGTAAGTTACCTAAAGATTTTTGTGTTTAATACATTAATAAATCGAAGTCAAGCTAAACTAAGCTCAAGCTCAAAAAACGGGGTTCAAACCCAAACCTTGAGTTCTGGGGTTCTAGAAACCGGTCGGCGGACCGAACGGATTCGAACCCCGGACCAAACCTTCTGCCAAATTTTAGTGGCTTTCAGCCATGGCTCAGATAGACGAAAACCCTCAAATTTATGTTTTCTCCAAAAAGGCTCGTAAGCTTTAATAGCTGTCGAATTGTTCACTAAATTTTCAATAAATTTGTCCAAATAATTTAATAACGATTTGTTGTTTTTTCTCATAAGAATGATTGGATTATTTTGGCAGTGTAAAGTATAAAGTTGACGAATAACGCGCTGGCGAATCCGAATTGATCCCTGAATTGATCAATAACTGACGTCGAGTAAATCGAAAACGGTACTGATTATGCTATCCGCTGCACTTGAGCTGATGGCCAAGGGCAAGCAGAATAGAATTTAACAGAGCAATTGAGTTAAGGAGAACGCATTAGCAAAACAAACAAAGAATAATGGAAGTTACGTAAGATGTGCATTTGCTACACAGAGCAACAAACTTTATTTAGAGCAAAGATCCTTAACCGATATTGAAAGTTTCAAATGAATAACCAAACCCTAACCGAAATGAAATTTTTAATAAAACCGTTGCGCCTTTACCTTTAAGCAGAAACAGATTTATGGGTTATAGTGAAAATAGCAAATAAAGGTTTCAAGGTATAAAAGTATTCGTTTTGTGTATAAAGGGTTCAGCGATCTATTTTGATTTTAGTCAAAGCGGTTGTTAGCCGTCTCCAGGTGAATGATTGATTATAAATCAATAATCAACAGAAATCAACAAAGATTTTGTACATATGGCGCAGAAAATTTTTTTACTCAAACAGTAAGCATGATCCGCTGAAACACCATCAAGCCGTTTGCAAATACCTATTTATTTACTCTGATCGGAGAACTAAGACGGGAGAACTGTAAGAATGCGAGATCACCATTATATCTATTTTTCGCTCTGCCTCTTAGCCCAGCTGAAAGGTATGCAATTGTGTTTGAAGGTTTTTCTGAACTAGATAGCAAATTTTGGTTTAACCGAATCCAAATGGAGGCCAATTATGTCTGCTGAATTTGTCAGAGTTTTTGGCCAAAGTCTTATAATAACAGTAATATGTTCAATAGCCGTTACCCGTACCGTAACCCATATCCCATAACCGTAATATAATCTTAACTGTTACACATATAACCTTAACCGGAAAAAAGGAACGGTCAAAACAGTTACCGTAACCGTACACTGAGAAAAAAATCAATCTAAACCGAGACAAAACGGTGTCAAAAGTGCACAAAGCAGGGAAAATCTCGACTCAAGATTATAATCTCAATTTAAATCTTAATTCTATAATCTTGGATAAAGATCGTTTATACTCGACATCAAGATGAAAAAATCTCGTTTTTAATATGAAAAGAAAAGGCAAACCAAAAAGTGCTGGCCGGGTGGCTCAGCGGCTAGTGTGCGCGACCGATGTGCAAGAGGTTCGATCCCGCCTCGGAACATCTAATGAAAAGTTTTTTCTTTGAATAAACTTACACCCGGCCACCCCTCTCTGCTTTTTGCGCCAGCTTTGTAGTAATTAGCCATGAAAAGCTTCTCAATCTGCCGTTCGGATTCGGCGTTAAACTGTAGGTCCCTTTCTCTTGTGCAAAAATTAGGAGCGCACAAGCCAAAAGATTGAGAGAAGCTCGGCTTTGGCACTTTGGGGCTGTGTCAAGCCATTTTACAAACCAAAAAGGCAAACTTTGAGCTCGGGTACCTCAGGGGACTGAACACAAAACTGCCTGGAAACTTAACTCGCTGGGCCATCATGACTTGGAGATTTTTGTGTCAACTCTTAAGCAAAGACTTATGAATGTGATTCATGTTTTTAGCATTGTGTTTATTTCTTAAAAATTACTTTGGTCCAAAAATTGATTTTTTGGGCCAAGTTACATAAACTACATCTATGGATAAAGGATTAAGTCAGGGCATAGATCAACAGTTATATGCGACATCTCATACAACAAATTATCAACTTGTTAGTTTTTCATGATGCGTAAAGAAGATATATTCTATAGGAGTGCAGTGTACGAAGACTGCGGGGATAAAAGATTTTCCCTGTAGAATTTTTGAGTTACCGAAACTAGTAGTTCGCTGAGAAACATGTCTGGAGGGTCTCTTGGTGTCGTTTTCAGTGCAGCAATGACACATATTTCTGCCATGTGCGACTTTCAGGAAACTACACAGATGTGCTCCCACCTCCAGAACCGGCCTCTATACTGAGACTCAATATTGGTCTTATGATTGCCGTGTACAAGAATCAGACTTTATTTACGGTCACACTCCATTTAAGTCCTATTGATTTTCAATGTCTTTTTTGTTCCAATCGAGCTTTCTGTTGAGTATTTGGCATTTTTGCTAAAGGTAACTGATTCTTCAATGACTTTTGGGGGATTAATGAGGGGAAACTTGAATATTCCTGTATTGTAATTTTGAAACAAATACTTATTGGCAATCCATTTAGATTGGCCGTTACCGTAACGGATATTTGGTTTAAGCTATGTACTCAGACAAGCTAAATCGATTTAGCTGGGGTCGAGTTCATATAAAAAAACGGTAGCTAAACGCTTGCTAAAACTTTTAGCTGGCCTCTTAGCTTGAGTCGTTCTCAGACAAGCTAAATGCCTTAGCTCATACCCAGCTAAAAACGCGTGGCGCCGCCACCTTGACTGGCTAAAAGCTGATAGCTTTAGCTATAGGCTTATATTAAAAAAAAATGGTTTGCAATTACTTAGCAGGTTACCCTTGCTAAATGAATTCAACAATGGCTGCAGCCTGCAGCCCTCCATATATTATTCAAATACTCAATCAATAAATCAATTTAATTACACTTGGTATCACACTTGGTAAAAAATCACAGTGCAGTAAGACCGTTTGACATTTGTTGGTATTTTTCTACTGAAGGGTATTTTGGCGTTGAGTAGTCACACTGTACCCTTAGCTGGGACTCCAGCGTAAAAAGTTGTATTTTTAGCAAGGTCTAGATTTAGTTTGTCTAAAAACCCTCTTGAAGCTCAATCATTGATCTTTCCTATAGTTTTCAGTAAAGACGAAATTGAATGTTGATGCGGACATCCAAAATTGTTAACAAATGTGAATCAAACAATGTAAGACATATGCAGGTCCCATCGCTTAGTCGCCAAACTTTCTAAAAATTTTCAATCGTATAGCACCTTCTGTTTCAGCTGATGTAATCTTCGACAATAAATTCATTTTTTGGTCTTTTCACGGTTAGAGTTAAAATAAATTGCAAAAATAAATTGAAAATATGAAATATTGAAGGTTGGGACATCCTTGACCACTTTCTCCACTCCCCCAATGATTTATCCTTCCGCTCGTGTGTGCGTGTGTGGCGATTTGTACGCAAGGTCCATTGTCAATTCGGTTGTTGTCCACATGGGGTGGTTTTATCATCATCATCCTCGTCCTCATCCGCTTCATCATGGCCATCAAAATCAAAGAAAAATGAGACGCACAGCTTTTCATGTTGATTGAAGGTTGTGATATTTGACAGATTCGATTGAAAATCCTTTGGGGAAGAAGACGAACTCGTTCGATTGAGTGACAGACTGACCAGTGAGTCCTGGACGAAACTTGATGGCTGTTTGCAGATTGTGACAGCGCCGCAAAAAAGGGTAAAGGAAAATAAATTGAAAGTGCCGCACAGGCAAAATTGACGAGCTGCCAACTGGAGTGCCGTTCGAGTTCGAGTTTTTGGGGTCCTTCCGCCACAATTTTGTCTGATTGAGCGAAAGGTGATTGAACTTATTTGCATAAAATAGCCAAGCGTAGACATTTGTTTGTCTGCTTTAATTTTTTCGTTTTTCGTTTTGCGTCTTGCGGCTTTCACAAAAATACCGAAAACGACATTTCCAAAAGACAATTGCCATGTTCTGTCTGCGCCGGGAGGAGTGAGGGGAGAGTAACACATCTGTTTCGCACAAATTCTCATTCATTCATTCTCACAGACACAGACATGGCCAGGAAGAGGCATTGGTGTTGGAGTTGTAGCTGGAGGTGAGTTTTTCCATTCCGTCAACAGAAAAGTTCAATCAGAAATTAAGAAAACAGGCGCCAGGCGCTGAAAAATGTCGCGAAAAAACTTGTTGGTTAGACAATGCAGGAAATTGGTTCGGGATGGGGGATGCAACCGGAACATTTCATCGCGTGTCGAAGACATATTTGAAGGCCCGCCAACACTTCAGACTTCCGTTGAGATGTGATGGTTTTGTCTTTTGGCTCCGCGGAGTGGTAAGAAGGCATGGAAAAGAAATGAAAATAATAATTGAAGATGCGTCAAGGGTATTAAGCTTTAAATGCTTCCAGAGGGAAAAATTGTGCTTTCGTATTGAAGAAATTGATTGAATCATCTACTAGTACTGAAATTATTGCAAATTGAGTGCCAATTGAAATATGAGAAAATTATTTGGGTTTCCCATTGCTAATAGACTAAGAACGAGCGAATGCATTCACGACTAAACTTTTAATCCTGATCTAATCAGCACTGTGACCGTTTCAACTAGGGTTGTCGATATTATATCGATATATCGAGAAAAAATACTTTGGTCACACTATAATTGGCCGCACACTGTATCGTTTCAACAAAAAAAAAAGGGTTTGAAAGAGCACTTTGAAAAAAAGGCAGTAACTGTTCAACGTGCAAGCTATGTGGCAAGACAGTTAAAACATGTGGTAATACCACCAACTTAAGATCGCACCTAAGAACAAATCATTAATGATGTAGCAATACGCTGCAACATTCCAGTGGCAGCTTCAACCGTACGTACATTCATATTCATATACATATATGGTCAATCTTAATAATAAGCGGTCCAATCCAATATCTATTTTGTAGAATAACAACTGCAATGCTGAATCACTGGCTGCAGTAGAAAAAAGAGCGTTAATATAACGGAGTCTGGCCAACCAACCATACTGGAGTGCTTTAAATCAGCGATGTTAAAGAAGAGCGAGGTCAAAAAGTAAGAGTGTATTGGTGTGCGATATTTAAGAGACACAGCCCAGCTTTGAACTGCCCTGCTCGACGTCTGGGCATCGAACGCTAGCAAAGAGAGTGCTGCTTACGCTCATATGCCCGACTTCGGCATGCGCTCGGCTCGTGTGCGTGTAAATAGCCGATTGCGCTCTGGCTGCGTATAGCGTTAAATATAAGCTAGTTGAAGTCCAATCTGTAACTCATGATGTAATAAGTATAAGGTGGTCCCGTCATGTGAGCAGCTCTCTCGATTACTCCCTTATTGTCAGTACTTGACAGGCAGTCAACAGAGTAGGTTCGAATCGGACGAGATTTTTTGTTTGTTGCTTTAACCCTTAAGTGATGAGAAAAAATGACCTTTTGCAATTATTGTCGTAGTTTTTTAGATCTGAAGCCATAACGTCCGCCATACTACTTGAAAATAGAAGAATGCGACAAAAAATATATCAGCTTGAGAGTAAAGTTCTTGATCTTCGCCAACAGCTTAAAGAGTCGGAGGATATGCAGAAGTCTCTAAGTAAAATTTTTACTCCGACTCAAATAAAAATATTAAAAAATAACGGAAAACGAACCCTTTTCAACTCGTCAGACATATCAGAGGCAATTTGTCTTCATGATGCAGGATCTCGAGCCTAAAATCATCTCTATAAAAAAGGATTTCCATTACCAAGCCTTATATTCAGATGGTTGTCAAATGTTGATATAAAGACAGTGATGTAGTCATCGATTTAATGAAATGGATTTCGTGGACAGGCTTTGTGTTTTGTCTTTTGACGAGATGAAGGTGGCTGCTTCGTATGACTACGACAGTTCTGCAGAGATACTGAGTACCCACCCAGTAACTATGTCCAACTGGCTATTGTTCGAGGCATTAAAAAATGGTGGAAACAACCGGTGTTTTTTGATTACAACTCGAGAATGGACGTGGATACGCTTTATTATATTATAACAAAGCTTTTCGAAGCTCGATATCCTGTGGTATCGATCGTTTTTGATTTGGGTCCAGACTGTGGAGAGAGCTTGAAATAACAGAAAGTAAATATATAACAAGAGTACAGAAAAGTAGAAATGAATTTTTTTTTCAGCAAAGACCTGGTTTTATTATCCAGTGGATCCAGACTTAAAGATTTTCGTCTTCTCGGATGTCCCACATCTGATCAAATTGGTCCGAAATCAATAGCAAAATTTTATTTTAAAATTCGAATTTATTTTAGGATTAAGCATCTTAACAACAAATTAGCTATAAAACATCAAAAACAACGCTTAATTGCCAATTCTAAATTTTTAAAAATTAAACTATAATAAAATTAAACTCTTGTCTAATTTTTTAATCATTGAGCATAAGTTGCTTCAGTAGGCAGTAAATGTACCCCACTGCCATTCTCAGGGTTAAACACAGAAAATGTTACTCACTTGAAATTAGTAGGCTTGGACCCATTTCTCAAAACACAATAAGGGAGAGATTTTCCGGACGGGGACCACCTTATACTTATTACATCATGCTGTAACTAATGTGACGACCTTTTGATTACAATAGAAAATGGACCAAAGTCCAAAGAAATTACTGTAGCCGTACTTTACATGGTGTAAAGATAATTTACCTGTTCGTTGCGTGGAGAAGGATGGTCTTAAAAATTGATGACCACATATGTTCCACAATATAAGTTACCATCTCGAACAAAGGTATTATTCTACTTTTAATTAATTAACTATTCTACCTCATGATCACAAAGATACACTGTTTATGTGTACTTAATTTGGGCCATTTGTTTTGAGTTAACGTCCATGATTGAATCCAAATACTTACTGTCGATGAACAAAGTAAAGGCGGAATTCCAAAACATCAAATACTTTGCAAGTGACCTAGTAACTATTACTAATTCCACTAGAGGCTTTCTCATAGTAACAGACCATTACATGAGGGAATATTTGCCTAGAGGGAGTTAGGATGTCTCAGGAAATGCGAAAACATTTTTCAGTATTCAACTGAATTCCTGATTTATTATACATTTACCCATATCCACATATTAGCATATATGCGAGGTTCTACACGAAACGACCGAGGTCCTTGGAATAGGAGAAAACAAAAGAATCAGTTTAACAACAGACAGACAGTTGAAGGGTTACAGTTGTTGTCATTACTTATGTTTTAATGGGTTTCAAATAGAAGAGAATAAAGTTAGCAATGGCGAAGTCAAAGGCTTGTGCTAAACCCAATAAATCAATTCTTATTAAAAAGCTTTGACGTAGTGATCTTCCAAGAGTCGTTGTCAACAAATGAAATTCTTGCTGAGGCCACAAACCTTGGATAAAATATACAGAGTAACAGTCAAAAGCTATGGGAAAATATCGGAACTATAAGACATTGTCTCAGAAAACTATCTTAATCTTAGATTTTAGTGCAAAATCAGTCTAACAATTTATGGATTGTTTTTTCTCGGCTGGTAGCATCAGAATAAAAGGGTTCAAATGCAAGATATGTAGTCCGATCGAAGAGATCATATAATACAAATAAATTTCGACTAAACTGAATATGATTAGACTAGAATATTAAAACTAAAGATTTTGACAACTAGAGACAAACTATTATGAAATTTACACTGTGTCATCAAGAAGGACAACAATATTCGTTTAAAATCATGAATATCCCATAGTTCAAGAGCATTAGGACGAGCCAGTTCAAAAAATTATGAGCATTTAAGAATTTTAGTTCTCAATTAATAACTGTTTGATTTATACCAAACATCATATATAAAAAAAAAATTTATATAATTTTGTAAGTAATAATGAAAATTATTCATTGGACAAGACTATTATAAGCTATATGTCTTTCATGGATATTAAATAAATAACTAAATAACAACCAAAACTATTTGTACAACCCCACCACCATATACCATGTATGGCTCATACCATAAATCTTGTTGTCGAACAATATTTAAAACAATATTCGGTCGTGACGTTTTTTTAGCACAGTTTCCTTGCTATGGACGAGCTAAGAAAGCTTCAAACAGAAGCTAATATTCCAGAAGGATGTGTATGCGTGCAGAGCTGGGAAATGTCCGGAAATGCTTGCGGGATATAAACTAAACATCACTCGAGACATAATTAAACTGTTGCTCCCTTTCAAAGAAGCGACTGAAAATGTAAGCGGGGAAAAATATGTCACCATAAGTTTGGTAATTCTACTGACTACATTAATGCTGCGAAAAATGGCTACAGTTGAAGTTGGGAGTTGGGAGAGTCAGCAAAGGAACTTTTTCAGAAAGCTGCAGAAAGACGTCTTTCACTAAGTGAATCCAACCAGATGCTTGCAAAAGCCACGCTATTGGATTCACGCTTTAAAAAGACTTACTTTACGACAAGAATCGCTGCTGCAAATGCAATGCGTGCTATAGTTTCCGAAACAGGGAATGATATGCCCCAACACTACCAATACCAACCAAATGAGTCAAAGGTATGTGCTCTTTCAGATCTTGAAAACTGATGCTTTCAATTCAAATGATTTTCAGACTATAACATATGCTGGTGAGGTCTCAGTGTGGGAGGGCACTAAAGATGTCTCACTGCCCCACAATTCACCGAATAAACCATCCTCTAAAGAGATGAGCAAGTACATAGAGAAAGCCAACTTAGCCCACGACATAAACCCAATTAGTTATTGGCGAGTTAATATGGGTGAATGGCCCGAGCTGTCTGAGATCGCATTTCGATACTTAATTTTGCCTGGAAGTTCTGTACCATCTGAACGGATGGCATCCGCAATCAAACTAGTGATTTCCGACACCCGCAGCAGAATGACTGAGGAACACATTAAGCTGCGGGTTTTCTTAAAGTCTAACATACGCACACACGGACGCGCGCACGCTGTAACTGACAATGTAATAGAACACACTGTAATGCACTGTTAATCGCAAAATAAATAGTTAAATCAAAGTGTAAATAGTTGGACTTAAGTTGTTTTTTTTCTGTGTATTTGTAGAAGATTCAAAATAAAATTCGATTCCGTAATCTACGAAAAATAATTCCAATATAATGCTTAAGTATAAACATTTAATAAGCCTTGGAAAACGGAGGTTACGGGGATTTGATAAGTACGTTTTTTTACCCTTGCCAGAGCGAATTATAAAATTTTCCGGATGCTTGTAGCGCATTGAAGGAAGCATATCTGGCCACATAAAATATAGCATAAAATCAGCACGGCGAGCTGAGTTGATTTAGTCCGTCCGTCCGTCGGTCCTTCTGTTTCTATGCTATCTCCTCCCTCAGTTTGAAAGCTATCTTCACCAAACTTTACACAAATACGGTGCACAAATGTTGGAACCGGCCGGATCGGAAGACGATGGCATGTAACTGTCATGGGAACGATCTAACGAAAAACTAGTTTTAGTGAGAAAAAATTTTAGGTTTTCAATGGAAACGCTTCCAAACTTCGTATTTCGTAGTTTGTTATGCTTTCCCATGATTGCACCAATTTTGGTCTAAATCGGGCATCTATATAGTATAGCTGTCATAGAAAAGTAGATTCTGAAAAGAAGTTTTAGTTAGGAAAACTTTTTGGTTTTCAATGAAAAAGTCCTCAAAGTTGGCGCTTATTTATTTGGTAAGCTTTCACACAATTCCACAAAGTTTTGTCAAAATCGGATGACTAAGCGTATAGGTGCCATAGGAAAGATCGGTCGAAAAACTAGTTCTTGTGAAAAATTTGTTTGTTTTTAGCCGGCTCGAGGTCATGTTATGCTTACGCATAACTTTAAACTAAGGCACACAATACCACAAAGAAGGCTGGTAGATCGTACAGCTCTTTCATGAGGCACTACACCCAATCATCAGCGATCAAAGCCTATTGTGGTGACTCACGAAACATCTGTACAATTTGTATAAAGGTCGTAAAAACAGTCACAAATATTTAATATACTTTTACAAAGTTTTGTCGAGATCGAATGACTATTGCATATAGCTGGAGTACGAATGATCGATAAAAATAAAAGTTCTAATGAGAAACCCTTTTTTGCTTTAATTGGAATCAATTTTTCTAGAACTTTTTCATTAAACTTTTCTGCCGATTTTAAGACTCAATCGCCCAAACAGAAGAAATTGCTAGGTAGTAGGTAACATTTTTTGATGCCTATTATTTTTGTTGAACCAAACCGAAATTTCAGTTTCTGAAGAGGTTTGCTTCAAGGTCCGGTTCACAGTAGAATAAAAATCGGAGTTCGGGCTTGAACCGGTTCAGGTGTATGAAATATATAATATTTCTATAACTCAGCTATTTATAGATGTTTATATTGATTCACAGCCAGAAAAAAGCATCTCCGACCCTACAAAGTATAAATATTGATCATTAATTTCCCTGAGTAACGGGTAAGTCGAAGTCGGGCAGGACCGACTTAAACATACGCTCTTGTTTTCTCATTAATATAAGGTTCTTTTTCAACACCTCTTCTATATAGCTTATCGTTTTCAATCTGCGTACAAATCTGCCAATCTTACATAAATTTCCCAACTGGCAAATGCCACAAAATCAATTTACGATTAACAATCAATTTTTCGGTTTTTTGTATCGAACGATCGCAGGTTGACTCTTTTGGCCCCCATTCGTTAGGCTCACCTACTCCTCCCCCACGAGCACCATGCAAAGACATTCACTAGCATATTTCATTTTGTTTATTTGCCATGGCAACTTCTTGACATAGCGGGAGAGTTTTGAGTTCCCATGAGAGGCATAAAAAAAGCGAAAAATACTTGCTTGGCTGCGGAAATTGAAATTTGCTTACAAAGTGAAGGCGGATCGATTGCAGGCAGTGATCAAAGCCTCTCACACACACCACACCACACACACTGGAGGAGATGCTTGGTTATCTCTCTTCCACTGACAGCTTCAGGTTTGGGCTTCGAGCCTACTCCACTCCAGGCTGCGACTTGGTGCAAGTTGTATTGTTGGCATTATTATCGTCACATGTCGCTCACTAATTGATTTTTCTTGTCGCCTGCCTCGTCGCCGATCTGAATGATTGCAAATTTTGTGCATACACATGACACTTACCCCATGGAACGACCAAATGTGTCAAGTTGGTTGCATTAATAAATTGTGCTTCGATCAAGAGTCGCCTCTCGCTCTCCGTGTGTCTTGTTCCTATTGACATTTTGTCACTTAATTTGTTGTTTGCCGCTGCCGCCTCAACTGGGGGCCACAATTTGCTTGGCTGATCGTAGATAGGGTCGAAACTTTAATTGGACTTAACGGAAACTGGAAAGGCCTTTGCATGCCATGTTGCCAGCTGCTTGAGGATCGGATTGCCATTGCAATTGCGCTCACCAGAGATTGTAGACAAACTGATGCTGAGTGGAGAGATTACCGGCTGACAAGAGTGCCCCAACAGATCGTGAGAAATTCTGCAGCCTTTCAGCAAGTTTCCTTCTCCTCCACAGTGAACTATGATGGATTTGGCTGAACAAAGTAATCTAAACTCTTTCGTCTTGTGAAACACCTGCGTCATTATTTTACGTTATTGTCGCGCAAATATATCATTGATAGCCGAGATGCCATCAACGACATCGATTCCACTCATATGCCCCCAGACAAGCGCGCGCACACACACACACACACAGCTCGTTGAGTGGTGCTCCACGTTGCCGTCGACGTCGATGTTGCACATTTCTCAGACGTCACGAAAACTCCTTGCAGGCGACCGTTGGCCTGGCCAGCACGGGGTATAGAAACAGAGGAGGAGGAGGAGCAGGGACAGGTCTGGTGACTTATGTTTGGCTGCCGCTGCAGCCGGCACATCCATCATCTATCAAAGATGAATTCATCTACGTCAAAGCGCTGGGCATGTGCTTTGAATGTGGGCAACAACATTTATGAATAAATTGCACGTACGACAAGCGGGCAAACACCTTGTGGAGTGGCTGGATAGTGCAGGCAGACAGAGAACTAGTTCTCCACAAGTTAAAGTAAGAAGATTTTAAAAAAGGGATGCGGAAATATTACTTGTTTGTATCACAACCTAAAACGCTTGATTCTCAAAAAGTGTGTACTTTATCTAAGGAAAATCCATTATCGATTGCTCTACTGCTCCGGCGATTCTGAAGATCTTAACCTAAATTGAGATAGCAATGGGACTGGCATGCGATGTGTATAGCCAATCGCTGGTGTCGATTGCTTGCCAGCTCCAGCTTTAAGCATTTAAGGCTATCAACTATCTGTGTGCCAAATTTCATTCAAATCCGTTCAATCAATTCTGAGTGGTTGGTATACAATATAAGTAAGATTTAAATTTACCTACATTTTTGAATGTTTTTCTTGAATTTGCTAAGCGTCTAAGCTCAGAACTAGTTCCCTAAGATTGAACCCTTACTGCCAGTACTGAGAGCTGGAGCTGATTTTTGTTTTTGCTTTCTTCTTAAGGCAGGGAGCTAGTGCACCAGCGACAGCAGCATCTTCGTCGTCCGCGTCACCATGTCAACCCACTTCTTGGTCGGCCTAGTGCCAAATAGTGGCAGCTTCTGCCTGCCGCTGGCAGGAAATTTCAAATTTATTATCGCATTTGCCATTATTTATGATTTGTGCAACATCTCGTCGTATATCAAAGTCAATGGTGTGACATAAACTATCGATGGCTATCTCTCAAGACCCATACCCGAAGAGTGTGAAATTCACGGAAATGGCTCATCATCAGCATTAATCTTTCGCTGGCGAAATTCAATTAAACAGACGGTAGTGAAAAAAAAACGCAAACTATTTCAGTAAACTCTCTCGGCACGGCACTCTCATTGAAATCGGGCAATTATTGGGACATCGAAGTCAGAACAAACATCAAAGTGCCTTCAATTGCAATGGCTGGAACGACTTGAGCGCTGAAATATACTGGTGCATTATACGAAACTCCTCGCGCTCTCCCCACACACAGATGCAACTTGTGCCGGGAAAAATCTCTCACATAATCATAAAATGACTTGGGCCAAAGGAAATTCCAGCGACAGATTTATGCACTCGAGAAAGCTTTTGCGTCGTTGCATGTGGCCCTTGCTGCGAGTCCTGCCCCTGCCTCTGCCACTGACTAGGACTACAGTCCTGGAGCTAGATGGGTCTTGGGCCATTTCGTCGCAGAAAATGTGACGGCGGCGCAATCGCTTGGATTTAGTTGCAATTATTTTTAATGTTGTTTACTTACACTTCAATTGATGATGCCAATAACTGTTTCAGAAAACTTTTCGTCCCAAATCGAACCAAAGAATATTTTTGCTCTTAGAATTCTGTAAATGGACGGCAACTGTTGTAGGAGCAGGAGAAAGGGAGTGGGCATAATGGAAAGGTACTGGAGATAAAGGTACAGTTGAGCAGGGCGAAAAGCCGTTTGTATTAAAAAGGATACTAAAAACAAGGGATGACATTAAAAATCGCACAAATAGGAAATAAGAGAGGGACAAAAGGCACAGGAGCCATCGGCTCCCAACTGTGTGTGGGCACGAGCTTGAGCCACTTTTCGCATGCGGGAGAAATGATCGAGCCGCAAGTTTGAAAGTAGTTATTTAACAGTTACGACAATGTCAGCTCGATATACCGGATTGCAGTCTCGAATCATACCGAGAATATCGAAGCTGGGCAATTCCTCACTTCTATTATTTTCATTATGAAGTACTACCGCTATTGCGCCACGCGAACTTTGTAAAGCTCCATTTACACGACCTGATCGCTCAGCTGAGTTTTCGTCAGCTGAGCAACTCAGTTCAGCGTTTACACATGCCTGAGTAGATCAGTTGAGTCAGTTACAGAACCATTGGTTCATTAAAATTATCTAGTTCATTTGTGAATTGGCCGCGCGGATTGCCTATTATGGTTTTTATATTCACAAGTACTTTTCCAAAGTGGCAATCCGTACGATTTGCTGCACCTAAAAGGTGGGATTGGAGGAGTCATACAGCGCAGGTTCGTACAAGTCAATAAGGCGCGTAATATCAATTTTAATGTTTTATTTCTTCTTCTTCTTCTTTGGCCATCACAACCGTTTTACGGTCTCGGCCGCTGCCACTAATGCCCGCCACTCGCCTCTGTCCCGAGCGACATTCCACCAGAAGGACACTCCCAGGTTCGCAATGTCTCCCTGCACCTGGTCGCGCCATCTCCGCTTTGGTCGACCAGGCGGGGGAATGCCTCCCAACTCTATCGCATGCCGATTGTACACACGCTTTGCTGGAGCGTTATCATCCATACGGGTAACATGTCCTAACCAGCGCAGCCGCTGTTGTTTTATGCGCTTGACTAGGTCAGAGTCCCCATAGAGCTCATACAGTTCGCGATTCATTCGGATGCGAAATTCGCCACCAACGTTTAGAAGTCCATAAATCCTCCGAAGAACTTTTCTCTCTAACACGCCAATTGCCGCCTCATCCTCTTTTGTCATTGTCCATGCTTCTGCGCCGTATAGCTGGACTGGGATGATAAGCGACTTGTATAGCGCAATTTTCGTTTTCCGAGAGAGGGCTCTGCTCTTGAACTCCTTATTGAGCCCGTAATAACATCGGTTTGCAAGAGTAATTCTTCTTCGGATTTCCAGACTGGTGTTGTTGTCGCTGGTTATCGTCGTTCCGAGGTAGACAAATTCCGTAACTACCTTGAAGTTGTAGTCTCCCATTGCAACAGATTGTCCAAGCGTAGACTCACTACGCGTTGATTGTAGGTACTTCGTCTTATCCTCATTTACCGCTAAGCCCATAAGTTTTGACTGCTTCTCTATCTTTGAGAACGCCTTTTTTACCACAAAGTTGCATGTTATCTCTGGTAAAGATGGTGCCCGTTCTGTTAGCATTTGGGCACTGGCGCAGTATGTACTCCATCAGCAGATTAAAGAAGTCACACGATAAGGTATCACCCTGCCTAAAACCTCTTTTGGTAACGAAAGGCTCGGAGCGGTCTTTACCTATTTAGACGGACCTTTGTGCGCTTCTCAACGTCATCATGCAAAGTCGAACGTACTTTGCTGGAATACCAAAGGTAGACAAGGCTTCAATGAACTTTGACCTTATCGGCGTGCCAAAGGCGGCTTTGTAGTCAACAAAAAGGTTTTGGGTGTCGATATTTCTCTCTCGGGTCTTCTCCAGGATTTGTCGCAATGTGAATATCTGGTCCGTGGTGGATTTGACAGGTCTAAAGCCACACTGATAAGGTTCAATCCAGTTCGACTTATTGAAGTCTGCTGTCTGCTGTATCCGAAACTGTTCACGTTACCTCGGGTGTCCCACAGGGCAGTCATCTTGGTCCCTTGTTATTTAACCTGTTCATCAATGATATTCCTCAAGTGCTTTCGTTTTCAACTGCCCTTATGTACGCCGACGATCTCAAGCTATGTGCCTCATTCAACGATCCAGCTTCTCCACTTCTATTACAAAGTGATCTAAATTCTCTGAGTGCCTGGTGCCTACTGAATCGCCTCCCCCTTAATATTACCAAGTATAATATTATGACTTTTCATAGAACCACGCCGTATCTATACGAATACGCCATTAATAGGGATCCGTTAAACCGTATTTATAAAGTCTACGATTTGGGTATACTGTTTGAACCCAATTTTAGCTTTAACAGCCACATTTCAGTGATGTGCAATAAGGCTAAAAGAGTACTTGGATTTATGAAGAGATGGTCCAAAGAATTTAATGATCCCTACACTACCAAACATCTTTACACCTCGCTGGTCCGCCCAAATCTGGAATATTGCTCCTGTCTTTGGTCTCCGCAATATCTGACATACCAACATCAAATTGAATCGATTCAGAAGAAGTTTCTGATTTTTGCCCTTCGTGATCTAAACTGGGACACCAACAGGCATTTACCTCCATACGAGCAAAGACTAGGTTTGATAGACCTTCCTTCACTCAAATCCCGGATAATTTGTCATGCAGTCATTTTTGTCCACAAGCTCTTGGCGGGTGAGATTGATTCCATTGCTCTTTTAAGCCTTGTTAAATTGACAGTACCACCCAGATTAACTCGCCACTATACTCCAATCTACCTCTCGCCCCGCCTAACCAACTATGCTCATCGAGACCCCCTCCGTTGCCTATGTCTTGCTTATAATGAGTACAATCACCTGTTTTCTATCGATTACTCTACTTTAAATGTAAAAAACGCCTTAATGTCATTTCTTAACTGAATAATCTCCAGATAACGTACACTCTGACCACCTTTGCTGTGAGTTGGACCATAGCTGGCTTCAGCCAATAAATTAGTCCCAACTGGTCGGAGATCGTTATTTCTGGATTCTCATTGTACATTTTGTAATTTTATATTCTGTTTGACCGAACATTCTTAAACCTTCAATAAATAAATAAATAAATAAACAAAATTTCTCTGCTGGGTTAGATCTTACCTCACCAATCAGTCCCAGATGGTGCGTTTCAGTTACTTCTGGTATACTGCAGGGCAGTCATCTTGGCCCCTTGTTATTTAACCTGTTCATTAACGATATTCCTCAAGTGCTTTCTTTTTCAACTGGCCTTATCTACGCTGACGATCTCAAGCTATGCGCCTCATTCAACGTTCCTGTTTCTCCACTTCTACTACAAGGCGATCTAAACTCCACTATACTCCAATCAAGCTACCGCCTTGCCTTACCAACTATGCTCATCGAAACCCCCTCCGTTGCCTATGATTGGCTTAAAATGATTACTATCACCTGTTTTCTATAGATTACTATATTTTAAATGTAAAAGCCCAGTCGGACTTGACTGCATGCCAGATGCACATCCCGTATACAACTTTTGCCACTAGAAAGTAGTTGCAAAACCTACAATCTTCCTTTCGCTTTTGTATAGGGGCGAAACGCAGCAGGAACTGTTCTATTAGAAGGGACGTTTGCATGGGTTGTTGTATCGCTCGGCTCTCTCTGCTCCTTGCTAGATGCGTGCTATTAGAAGAGACGTTTGCATGTCAAACAGATTCGATGCCTTCCAACATAAGGCAAAAAGAACATGTTCGCAAAAAACGATTCCAATAGGATTCCAATAGCACGGGTGCAGTATGCGTGCTATTAGAAGGGACATTTGCATGTAGTGCAGACTTCTTCGCTTTTAACCTACTGCTAAAAGGAACGTGCATCAGTTTTCATATAGATTATATGCCTTCTAGCATACCCCTGTAGTTCAGTTGGTGTCAAGGCACCACCAGGTCTAACGACCTAAAGCATTACTGAGCGTCAGCCGCGTCGTTAACAACAGGTAATTCATGACAGCGCTAGTTTGGTACTTGAACTATAGTGTGTACCCATCACCACACTAACGGCTGGTAATGCAGGGTCGTACCGATCGGAACCTTTTCCGGACATTCCTATACAAAGTTCGTTAGGCAAATACTTAGCTGGTGGTTGGTCTGGTGTCGAGGGCTCACTACGAAGAGTTAGGGAATTCGTTAATACCGCACCGGTGCAGGTGAACTACAGGAACTGCTTAACTTGGTAGTGCATTCTTCCTAGTGAAAAGAAGTGTGGCAGAAGGCATTTTTTGGGAACCACGTGCCGACAAATCCGCTTGGGAAGTGAACAACAAAACTACAGAATTAATGAACAACTGAGCACTTTGATTTAACTCATTTTGGAAAAAAGATGAATTGAACATGTTCAGGAAATATATACAACCTTTACGCAATTCTTATGGACACAAAAGGAAACAACCATATGCGCTTATTGGAGAGTATTATTGCCAGGTATTGCACAAATTGGATGTTCTATCTCTTAGAGTCTCTGAAAGCGAATTGTCTATACAGACAGGACTCAGCTGTTGACGCTGATCAAAAATATATAAATGTGGCTGGTTGTGGTGCAGCGGCTAGTTGTATGCCTGCTGCGCGAGAGATCTGACGAAATATCAAATAAAATTTGTTCTTTTAAAAACTTGTACGCAACCGGTCGTCTTTATATGCTATTAGCGCCACGACTGAAGTAATAAGCCATGAAAAAGCTCTGCGAGCTCTTCCATCCAGATTCGGCGTTAAGCAGCAGAGAAAATTAGAGACACACAAGCCAAGTGATTGAGAGAAGCTCGGCTTTGCCCATTGGGCTGTTTAAAGTCAAATATTTATATAAAAAGGGCAAACATTTAGAAACGATAAGTTGTTAGGTCAACATTAAACAAACTTACCTATTTAAAAGTTAGTTTCATAAACGTGGATCAAGCAGGTGCCGGGCAAGTTAAACTAGTCCCTTATAAATCTTAATAAAATTTATTTTATACCGAAGACAGGGGATTGTTCCTACTTAAGGAATCTGCCCCTAGATATTTTCAGTTCATGAAACTGAATGCATATCGAACACCCCGCAAATATTATTTGAAGTGGGTAATGATGAGCTTACTCATAATGTGCGAATTCATAAATAATCTTCTGAAATTACCGCACGCCCCAAATATTTAGCACCCACCCCTCCTGACCAGACTTTTTCTTGTCAATTACCATTTTGCGCAGAAACAAGGCAGATAGACATAAGTCGATCTAGTCAAAAAAAACTAATCAAATGTCGCAGATGAGTCCCCGTCTGCCAACTGCAGAGGCGGAGAGTGCGAAAGTCTACGTGGGCTGCTCCTGGAGTATGAAACATTTATTTGACGCCTGCGACATGACACGTCAGTAAGCCACCACCAGGCCAGGAGTAGCCTGGCCATAAGTATTATTGTATATTGGTGTGCGTGACGTTGCACCATGAATGGAATTTGTGATGGAAGCGCGTCGAGCATAACAAGGGAACATGAAGGAATTGGAGCAACTGACGCCTGATGCTTGCATTGGAATCACATCACATCAGATCCAGGCATGGTGGAGTAACATTTGGCCAGGGCAATTCACACGTACCGCTCATATATAGCATGCATACAGACCCCCTCCACGCCTCCATCACATTAGAGTGATAACTGAGAGAGGCAACCACTCAGAATGCCCAAAAACAATGAAGTTCGCTTTGTATGACCACGATGTGGTGGCTAAAGTGAAAATGAAGTGGAGAAGGAATGCTTAAAATATAATTTATATATAAATAAACGTATAGTTACGTTAATTTTTGGATATTCTGAGTATTTCGATTTAACCGTAACTTAGATTGGGAACAGCTGATCGCCGTATTTGTCTTATACTGGGAAAATTGGAGGATATTACAAAATTCTTCATGGGAAATAACTCGATTCTCCAGAAGAAACACACTTCTTGATCTGATAATCAATTTTTAACATTTTAATTTGAGTTATTTGCTTGGTTCGAAGTAAAATAGTCCGGCTGCGTATGGATTATCGATTGCATTCTAGGCAATGTCCTCTCCTGTTTGCTCCAGCTGGATGGTGATGATGATGATGATGAAATCATGTCAATATCCACATGCCTTGGCGCGGGCACGTGTCTGGAGCGTAAATTCCATGCCAAATGCTAATGGGACGCGGCCGCCAACTGACGCAAGCTGAGATTTCATTTTTGTTTCTCCAGTTGATGTGAAGGGCTCCACTGGCCATTAGCACGTGCACGCATTCACAAAGATTGGTACCGATGGCGGCAGCACATAATTTGAGCAAATTACCGCCAACGCTTTGCCATATTTTTCATGGCAATGATGCTGCCGCTCGGAGGTCTCTTGACTTTGCCTCTATTTATGGCACTGAGTTGGGCTGGGCTGGGCAGGACAGGTGCGAAACAAGCAGGACAAACGTTTATCAGCCACCAGCTTCCCTGGGTCTGGCTTCAGGCGCACGAACTGCACAAATCATTTCCGTATTGCACAAGAAAAAGTTTCGTCTCGCTATGGAGCAGCTTGATCAGGACATAAGCTGCGGAGGTCATAACTTTCGCTTGTTTATGTTTGTGGGATGTGATGCAACCAAGAGCGAGACAAGCCTTGCAGCTAGCTCTCTTCAACCATTTTGGATGAGGTCGCGCGGAAAGTCCTTTACTCGAAGGAATTATAAATGAATGGATGGTTGCTAAAGAAGGAACAAAATATAACAGTGCTTTAAAAATCACAAATTTTATACGTTATAGAACAGTTCGATTTGAGCACTTTGAAATTTAACTTGAAAGAATTGTTCATGGACAATTTGATTCTTCAAATATTCTTTCATTGATTCAGAAGCAAACAAAAGCTTCATCCATCTGAAGTGCTCATTACAGTAAATCAAGTTAGAATTACGGTCAAGCACAGCTGCTTTAGTTGCTGAGCTGCCGATGCGAACTTTTCTTTGCTTAAAACTTGACTATCGTTCACCCGATGCTTACCAATCCTTTGGCGGATCGATAAATCTATCTTTTTCTTCCCAATCGCGGGAGGGTGCATGGCAAAAATGGAAAATAAACTTGATCTGCATTTAAGTAAATAAAGTCTTTGTCGCAAACATGTCGAACCTCTAGCTCTTACCATCTCTAAGATCTGTGCAATTATACGGACAGACGTGCTTGGCTATATCTACTCGGCTGCTGATGCTGATTAAGAATATACATATACTTAATGATATCGCAGACGCTTGTTACGTACATTTGCACGACTTTAGTAAGCCCATTTGACTCAATGAGTAAGGAGTATAAATATGGGGGAGTCCCCGAATTTTAATATTTGCACGAACTCTGCATGTGTGATAATAGAGGTAAAGTTCTAACGGATAAAGGAGGCAAACCACGGATAAAAGTGGTATAGAATCAGCCTCTGGGTATTTTGGTTTACAAGATAGTCCCGGTTAAGAGGTCCAGATTATCGAGATTCAACTGTAAATAAATAAAAAATTCAAAAAGATTCTTGTTTAATATCGATGTAACTCTAGCCTGAACCACAAATTTGGTATAAGTAAATATTTGACAGAATGGTGGCACTTTGAAAATAAAAAATTTTGTTTGATACTATTTTTTTGTAGTCTAGTGTAAAATCAGTAAGAAAGTGGGTCAAGCCCGACTAAAATATACGCTGTACCTCCCAAAGTTTGTGTGAAGGTGTGCGAAGTGCTGCCCATCACCGTTGCGACAGGTGCTGTCCATGTTTTTCTTATAGCTCGACTATCATTTTTCCGATCTTTGCCATTCTTTTGGCGGATCGATAAATAATACTGATATATATATATATGTCCGGAAGGAACGAATCTTTTATCTATAAAACTGTGGGAGAAATGACTTTTTTCCAATTTGCGGGGGCGGGAGGGGGTGATGCAAAAATTGAAAACAAACTTGATCTGCCTGCAAGTATAAGAAGTTTTTGTTCCATACATGTCAAACCTCTATCACTTACCATCTCTGAGATCTGTTTGTTCATACGGACGGACAGACGCACAGACAGACGGACAGACAGATGGACTGACAGACGGACAGACAGACGGGCAGACAGACGAAAAGTCAGACGGACAGACACGGACAGACAGACAGACGGACATGGCTAGATCGACTCGGCTGTTAATACTGATCAAGAATATTTATTACTAGCTGAACACCCGGCGTCGCCCGGGTTCATCTGATTCTTAAGAGAGCGATTATATTTAATCTAGTGCAGGCTGAATGTCGGTATAAACATTTTGGACCGTTCCATCTTTTTCTCTATATACACGTCTTCATGATAATCTAAAATCATGAATATTTAGCAAATTTCGTGACTTTTTTATACCTTCTATTTACCCGTCTACAATTGCCGTCTATCAAATTTTCAAAATAATCCAGGCTCAAATCAAAAATTTTCAAATTACGTAATATTTTGGACCGTGTAATCTACAGCTTCCATTTACCAACGCCGGCATTGTGATATAAGCACTAAGCGCTTTCATAAATACTCATAAGGCTATTTTGCAAATCTCGCGATTTTTGGACCTTAGAAACCTTCTCGGGCAAGCGTTGCCCAAAGTTTTATGGCAATCGGATGAATGCTATAGTTTTTGAAATTTCGCGTTTTTATGACCATTTCCGCCCTATTTCTTGAATTTAAATACCTTCGCGGGCAAGCGTACAACCATTCCTCAAAGCTTCATCAAAATCGCACATTTTCCGCCCTTATCTTCTACTGAACCTCGAAGTCGAACCACTATTCAAAGACTTACCGAAACCGCAAATTTTTTTAACTTTCGCGGTTTTTGGACAATTTTCTGCAAATTTCTTCAACTTAGAAACCCTCCCGAGCAAGCTTTCAATTCATTCCCCAAAGTTTGATTGCAATCGGATGAACGGTATAGTTTTGCGAATTTCGCGATTTTTGGACCTTCGAAACCTTCGCGGCCAAGCGTCTAACCATTGACCAAAATTTCATCCCAATCGGATGAACGGTATAGTTTTTGAATTATCGCGGTTTTTGGTTTACCGCCCCTCTCTTCAAATCAGAATCCTTTACGCGCAAGCGTCTAAACATTCTCCAAAGTTTTATAACAAACGAACATTTTGCAAATTTCGCGGTTTCTTCTACTTGGAACCGTTTTCCGCAATTTTTTTCAACTTAGAAACCTTCCCGGGCAAGCGTTCAACCATTCCCAGATTTTCATTCCAATCGGATGAACGGTATAATTTTACAAATTTCGCGGTTTTTGGACCATTTCACAGACATGAGACAAAGCCTATGATACTTTCCTGATCGACATGAACATACTGTGAAAAATTCGTGAAGATCGGTTTAGCGGTTTAGACGCCCATAAGGGACAAACATACAAACATACAAATATACAAACATACTTTCACTTTTATATAGATGTATAGATTATTTATAGGGTCGGACATTTTTCATTCTGCCTGTTACATACTTTTCCGCAAACTTATTATACTCTATGTAACTCTGGTACAGAGTGCAAAAACGGTTGGGACACGCAAAAATGCAGCTTACATTGAACAATCAGACACGCGGACAAAAAACAGCTGAAGAGTCACCAAATTGAGTGAACAAGTCACTAAAGAACTCTCAATGAACAACTCACTGTTAACACATAACTATGACGTTTACCTATAACTGGTCCGACAATTTTAGCTTTGCTATAAAAAAGTCAACCTTTTTAAGTGAAGTGACAAATAGGACCAAGTCACACTTAAAGTAGATAAGGCCTGGAATTTCAAGATTGCCCTCGTACCACAGAAAATTGAGCTGAGTTCCTGTCGAATTCAAGATATTTCTTTTGATTTTGTATCTAATATTTCTCTTATTTTAAATAACAAAATGGAGGGAAGCTAACTTCGGCTCTACCAAAGATTATGTACCCTTGAAACTAGTACTATTTCTTAAACCTAACTTTTTTATGGCAGCTGTACTAAAAAGGCTTCCGCTTTCGTCCAAACTTAATCAGGAAATCACGAAAAAGCATAGAAAACTTATAAACATGAAGTCTGATACCGATTCCATTCAAAACAGAAAAGCTTTTCTCACTAAAACAAGTTTTTCGTCCGATCGTTCCTTTGGCAGCTACATGCTAAAATCGTCCGATCCGGCTGCTTTCGACAAATGTTTAGCAAATTTGTACTACAAGACTTCGTAGAAAGTTTCGCGAAGATAGTTTTTGAACTGACGGAGAAAATCGTACAGAAAGAGAAGGGCGGAAAGGGCTATATCAACTCAGCTCGTCAGGCTGAACAAAAACATGTATGGGCATTTCCATGATGACGCACGTGACCGTCATTTAATCGGAATAAAAGTCAAAATAAATAATTTTTTTCTGCTACTTTAACTGATGGCTCTTTTCGAAGCACTTTATTCAGTGGTAAAGTTGGTAGAAGACGTATTGCAGGAAGTGGTTTATTTGGGCACCAATATAAGTGCAGAACTCTGCGAAACCTGCCAAAATTTTTTAGTGTGACAAATTTTAAAATATTTTTAACAATTTTACTGTATATTAGAATTCGTTTAGTTGAAACATTTTCTTTAATTTTGTTTCTTTAAAAGCAAAATTGGATTCGATACGTGACATTGCGCACGTGACATATTTTTCCATTATAATATCTATGTGATTTCTGGTATAATGCGAAGCAAAAAGTAACAGGTCCATTAGTCCATTATTTTGTTATGGTGTTATATTCATTCTTTTTCAACACGTTGCACCCTAAAATCGATTTTAGCGGGCCAAAGTCAGTACAATCTAGAGTACTTAAAAACAAAAAAAAAACGCACCTAATAAGTACCCAAATGAGAAAAATAAGGCTTGGGCGATTTTGATTTTGAAAATCTCGATATGGTTAATGTATTATTGCCATATTGTCTTACATCAGTTATTTTTGATTGTTTCCCTATACTTTATGTGGTCGGAAATGCTTTCTTTTATGCGTTACAAACTGCTCAACAATATTAACTTACACTCTTCAAGGGTATAAAAAAAACGAAAAGTCTAAGCCAACTTCGGCACTGCCGAAATACCCTTGCAAATGCTTGTTTTGATGTAGTGATGTCCCAGTAAAAGAAGTATAATATTGACAAAAAAAATTCCCATTTTCATATCATCTCATTTTGACAAATCTTTGTAAAATTATGAACCATTAAAAACAAAAAATTTTTTATCAAGTGTTTTTTTAAACCCATCTTTTCTACACTTAGAAAAATATTGCGGTCCAAAACGCCATTTTGTTCATGAATTTTTGTTCACAAAACAATCCCGTCGTTCACGGCAAAACACCAGGTAATATTTGAATCTCCACGCTCTGGTCACACTACATTACAGCAAATGAACAATTTGTGTTCTGGTGTTGGATTTTCCCTTAAGCTGCTTTGCAATTCCCAAGCAGTTATAGCAATGCTGGCATGAGGAAACCTCTGCCTCTGCTCTGATGATGGAACCGGGAGGTTCTTAAGCCTCCTGCTTAGTTGACCAGCCTCCTTTGTGGTGTAGTATTTGTCTATTTATAGCTATGTGAGAACATAACACGACCTCTAGCCGGTTAAAACTTGATAGTAAGAATATCATAAATGTCTTAGAACCAATCACATACGGCGGTGTCCCGGAAATCTCTTCCAACCAAATTCCAACCCAAAACCAATTCTTGGTGTGATAGAAATCTCTTTCGGTTGGTTTCAAATCTCTAGTGACTTGGGTAGAGATTTTGCTAAGTTCACCTTTAAAACTATTTTGATAAGCAAAATTAGTTTTGGAAATGTAAACTACATTATTTTACTGGAAAGGCTGCATCAAATAAATAACATGCTTTATTTGATATAATATTGAAATTTGTTTTTAATAATTTTTCGCAAAACCAACCGAAGGCTGCCATATCAACCAAAATCGTCGTGCCACTGGCTCCATCACGGCAATCCAGAAACAACATCAACAAACGTGCCAAGGGTAGGCCAATTCTGCTTTATGATTGGCGCGGAAATACTTTTAAAATTTTCATTTTAAGTTTGGGTAACGCGACTTTAATTTAAGTTATAATATTAGCATGAATCATAAAACTTTTGTCACAACTAACAGATTTCCGATTAACATCATTTTAATTCAAAACTAATATAAGGGAAGTTTTTTTGCGCGTGATGCAACCCTCTGTTGTGAGATGGACAATTATTTTGAACCCAATTAAACCAGTTCTCTTTACCACTAAGAAAATGAAATCTCTCGAAGTTCTGGGACACGGATGGATTTTTCGTGCGATTTGCAAACCAACCGAAGACAAAATCTCTAGAGATTTCCCGATAGTATTACCAGAATGTTCCCAAATTGGCCCAAAAATGTTCGAAAATTGAACTCACGTTCCCAAAAAGAGTCTGCGATGTTCTTAAGATGAACCCAAGATGTTCCTCAATTATTCCCAAAATATTACCAAAATGTGCACAGAGTGGTCTTAAAACGTTACCAAAATGTTCCTGAAAAAGAACGAAAGCTTGTAAAATTACCCCAAAATGTTTCCAAGTTCAGCGCAACGCCTAAACGTTTATGAAGATCAAACTACGGATTTTTTAATTTGGGTTCAGGAAATGACACCGCCGTTCACAGTTCACGAAAAAGCGGGATTACTCTACTTTTGTCATGCGTAACAATTTTCTGACCAAAATTACAATACCCTTTTTAGCTTTATTGGATTATACACGTAGTTGCTAAACATTTTATATGGAAATTTCTATAAACGTATTCTTAATTTTTATTTTTGTTTATGAACTATTTTTGATGTTATAACGAAACTTAATAGAAGAGTGCGGGCTCTTTTCATGTGACATGTGTTTGTATGAAGTAGATAAAACTAAGATGAAGAGAAAAAGTGACTTTGAAGCCTACATTTGGCCAACCCATACAAACTCCACCCACAATTAAATGCATTTGTATGCCTGTCAGTGTCATCGGTTGAACGACACAAAACACAGACGACGAAATAAAACTGAAAATGTCAAATATTTTATTTTCTATTTTTCAACCAGTTCACCAGTAAGACCTTACGGGTTTTATCTAGCAGCGATGTATGTGTATGTGTCTATATGTGTGTGAGCAATAAAATAATTCATGTACTTGGGGCCAGGCAACTTTTGTTAGTTGTCAACCGCCAGCCTTTTGCTCATTTCAGACCAATTGATGAACATCTTTCGAGTGCAAAAATGAACTTCCTTTAGCAGCTCCCGTTGCATCCCACTACTGCTCCTGGGTCTGGGTCAAACAAGTTGCTTGCACTCTAGAAATGAAAATCTATTCCACTATTCCGGTGCATCATTTGCTTGTCTTTCCCTTTTTCTTGTCATTTGTCCAAACTGCATCCGCCATCTAAAGGGGAAGCGGAGAGTTTATTGGCAGTTTTTGTTGCTAAAAATCGAAAAGTACTTTTTGACATATCAACGTGTTTCGTATGAGTGTGCGTGTGTGTGTGGGTTGCCGTCTTTACATTTTCAAACTGAACATTGTGTTGGCTGTCTTGCCGACTGTCACTCAGTCAATGTTCATTTGAACAATTGTCTTTGGCAAAATGTCCCCGAAATTCTACCTTCTGCCGTTTTCCATACTATGCAGATTTTTAACTAGTCCTTAAATATTTGTTTGTAGAAATATTTAGGGCATTCACGACCCCCCAGTTGAGCTGTGGAATTGTTGAGTTGACGAAATTTTCCATTTTTTACAAGTCTGAAACAAGAAGAATATAACAAAACAATTTTACACAGAGACACAAAATTAGCAACACGCCACGCGTAGAAACGACAATCCCCCAGCAAACCATACACTCGCAAATGATATCGCATGCGAGTGAACTGCGAGAGTTAACCCGGCAAAACTGTCGCATACGGGTCGTGAAATGATAGTAAAATGATTCATGTGTCGTTCAATTTGTGGCTGTGAAAGTTTCATTTACGATAGTCGCAAGCAATACGGTTAGCGAGCTTTTAGCGGTATCTTTTGCGAGACTTTTTTGATATTACTTGCGAGTCATTTAAAATACATGCAATATTTTATAGATGTTTATAAAAAAATTCTATTTAATTATACTTCAACTTTAAACAGTAAAAGTAATGATGCCAAACGATCTTAAAAATTTTCAACTAATTTCGAATTTTGAATTAATCATATTGGGAATGCTATTGGGAATGCTGTAAATAGCAAATACTTTTAATTCCGCTGACTCTGCAGCGCACGTTTTGAAAACGACAATTCTCGTCGATTTGCGGAATCCGGAACAGCAATCAACTCGATTTGCGGCAATTCCACTCGTTTTCGGAATTCGGAACAGGCCCGTATATCTCTACTATTCCTCTACTATTTCATCTCCTTTTTATTTCTTTGAGGGAGGTGGAATCCCGGTTTCATCAAAATCGTCACAATTGATGTTTATGACTTTGTCCAAATTTAATGTTGGAATCGCCTCCTTTTTAAATTTTTTTTACCTATGTTGGTGCTGGACATATAAATATCAGGGATGCAAACCGGTTCTGAACCGAACCGAACCAAACCGAACAGAACCGCTTTTTCCAGCTTGTGAACCAAACCGCGAACCGAACCGGCTTCCTTAGAAATGCTGAACCGAACCGAAAACCACAAAGAAATATGGTTCGGTTCGGTTCAGTCCTCTGACGAATTTACCTGCCATGAGTCTGCAGTTGATAATTGATTTGTCGTCCTCTACTGGACAATATTCTCAATTTTCTATAGACCTTCTGCACCTTAATTTAATCTTAGCCAGGAGAGTTTTTTCTCTTACGATTAATAGGGTGTGTAAGATTTATAATACGTATTCTTTTCTAGCCAATATTCTCCGTTATCGAAGTGCATTCCAAAAGACAAATTTTTGAAATTCCCATAAGGATCTTAAAGATATTCAAATGGCTTTTAGGAGTTCAATTTCCAAATTGTGCGGAAAGTCACATTACGATAGAAATCAAAGAACTTCATAATATGCCTTTCTAAACCACTGAACCGAACCGAAACCACGGCTCAGTTTGCTCCAAAAAACATGTGATGAACCAAACCGGCGGTTCAGAAACTGCTTGAACCACTGAACCAAACCAGTACTTATTTTTGAGTGGTTTGCATCCCAGATAAATATTTTAATACCCTTGCAGAGGGCATTATAAAATTGTCCGGATGTTTGTAACGCATAGAAGGAAGCATCTCTGTCAGCATAAAGTATATATATTCTTGATCAGCATGACGAGCTGAGTTGATTTACCCCTGTCCATCTGTCCGTCTGGCTGTTTCTATCTGTTTCTATGCTATCTCCTCCGTCAGTTTTAAAGCTATCCTCACCAAACTTTGCACGAAGTCTTTTGGTACAAATACGCTGCACATTTGTCGGAACCGGCCAGATCGGATGACTACAGCATATAGCTACCATAGGAACGAAGGGTCGAAAAACTAGTCTTAGTGAGAAAAACATTTTTGTTTTTAATGGAAACGCCTCCAAAGTACGCATTTCTTAGTTTACTATGCTTTTCCATGATTCCACCAGATTTGGTCGAAATCGGACATCTATATAGTATAGCCGTTATAGAAAAGTAGATTCTGAAAAGTAGTCTTAGTTAGAAAAAATTTTTTTTGTTTTCGATGGAAATGTCGTCAATTGGCATGTATTTGTTTTATATGCTTCCACACGATTCTACAAAGTTTGGTCAAAATCGGATGACTATAACTTATAGCTGCCATAGGAACGATTGGTCGAAAAACTAGTTCTTGTGAGCAAAACTTATTTATTTTTAATGGAAACGTACCTTACTTTCGCAAATATTCATTTTAAATACTTTTACACAATTCTACAAAGTTTTGTCAAAATCGAATGACTAGCATATAGCTGCAGTATGAATGATTGGTGGAAAAGGAACTTTTTTGTTATTAATGGGAACGCCTTCAAATTTCGAAATTAAAAGTTTGTTATGCTTTTCCATGATTGCACTAAGTTTGCTTAAAATCGGACATCTATATACAGGGTGGGTCAAAAGAAGTCATCCGATGTTGTTTGGCTTTCATTTTTTTTTCTAAACTGGAACGGTTAAATTGGGCGGAAATGAGACCGAGCCAAAGTTAACTTTCCCCTATTTATATCCATAATTTTCCAGAAGAATATAACATTATATCACGCCAGATTTGGCATCGGAAAATCTGAAAAATGAAGTATGTGGAAATTGTCGCCTTTACTTTTGGCGTTTCTGCACCCAGCATTTCTTTCCGCTCGTTCTTCGGCCCGTCATGTCGGCAATCAGATGTTGCAAAAGCGAAGACAGTAGCCGAATTTAATGATGAAATTAAAGCAATGACCCTTTTCTTCACACAAACGATAATAAAAAAAAAATAGGGGAAAGTTAACTTCGGCTCGGCCGAAGTTTTGTATACCCTTTGCAGCTTCCATTGAAAACAAAAAAGGTTTTTCTAACTAAGACTACTTTTTGGACCTTACTTTTGTATGGGATCTATACTATATAGATGTCTGATTTCGACCAAACTTGGTAAAATCTTGGAAATTAACAGTAATTACGACTTAGAAAGATGTTAATGTATATAAAATAAGAAAATGGAAAAGGCGTTCCCATTAAAAACTAAAAAGTTTTTCTCACTAGAGGTTCTTTTTCGACTGATCGTCCTATGGAGCATTGCTATAGTCATCCGATTTCGACCCAACTTTGTAGAATGTGTGAAAGTATATAAAATAAGAAAATGCCAATAAAAAGGGGACGTTTTTTCATTAAAAACAAAAAAGTTTTCTCACTAGAACTAGTTTTTCGACCGATCGTTCCTATGGGAGCTATATGTTATAGTCATCCGATTTCGACCCAACTTGGTGAATAAATATGTACTGAGCGTTTCAAAAAAACAAAAGTTTTCAAAACAGTTCGACCGACGTCCATAGCATGTCACGATTTCAGGGGAAAGCATAGAAAATAAGTGTACTAGACAATATGTACTTTGGAGGCGTTTTCAATAAAAACAAAAAGTTTTTCTCACTAAAACTAGTTTTTTGACCGATCGTTCCTATGGCAGCTATATGCTATAGTCATCCGATCCGGCCGGTTCCGACAAATGTGCAGCGTATATATACCAGAAGACTTCGTGCAAAGTTTGGTGAGGATAGCTTTAAAACTGACGGAGGAGAGCATAGAAACAGAAAGACGGACAGACGGACAGGGCTAAATCAACTCAGCTCGTCATGCTGATCAAGAATATATATACTTTATGTGGTCGGAGATGCTTCCTTCAATGCGTTACAAACATCCGCACAATTTTATAATACCCTTTGCAAGGGTATAAAAATTTGCGGACTAAACCACCGAACTCGAACACACAACCCACGGTTTGAGAAACAAGCACTCAACACACAGCACCACCGATGCTTTAAACGTTCGCTGTAAAAATGCAGAACTTAAACGGCCATAAGTTGTTGTAATAAAATCGAAGCTCTGAAACGCTTGGCTGATGTGAAATGCTTGCTCTATTTTTAGAACTGTCTATTTTTAGATTTTTTTTTCGTTTGATGCCAGCCCGCCCGTGCCATGAAGCTTCAAAACGAAAATTAAGGGAGTTTGTTTGAGGTGCGGCATCTATTATATGAAGTATCTTTGCTAATATTTATGTTTATGCTCTGTACTATGCAAACATATTGTCGAGTTACTTATCTGTCTCGTCAAAGGGAGAGTTTGGTGATAGTTTGAAGAGAGCATTTGGGGATAGTTTGGCGACTTACACAAACAAATTACATTAGGTATCGCATTTTTTATCATCCAATCGTTATATTGGCGATATATCAATAAGCATACTTGAATTTCAGCCGTTTTACATTGAGTGTCGACGGAATAAATACTTGAATATTTCAAGTGACATACCAGAAATAAATGTGTGAATACTTATAGGCAATTCAATATAAGTAGTGTATTAGCTGTGTAGCAATTATCGTGTGCGATAGTGCAACTGGTAGAGACGGCATTCCAATAGTGCTCCGTCCAAGGGGGTCCCGTGTTTGAACCGCAGTCAGTGTAAGAATTAAGTTTATAAAAATTTATATAATTCGCAGTTTTTCAAACCTTTCTCGTAACGGTTGAAAGAATCGTATTCTTATTTCCAGGAAGAAACGCTTTTTTTCCCTGAGATGTTTTTTTCCTATCGCTTGTTTATCGCTTAGAGGAGACTTTTTCTTATCTCCCAGAAGTAACGCTTTCTTATCGTCCAGAAGTTATCGCATAGTGTCCATCTCTTCCCGTAGGGACACTATAATGCGATAATAATGCGATATCGCTAGAGTTAAGCGATACCTACTAGGCGAGTCTCATTCTTATCTTCCGCAATAAATAATGTTTGCTGGGTAAATGAATATGGGGAGAGCGCTTTATATTATTAGAATAATGTACTTGTATCGGTTATCATAAGGATAAGTATAAATCGAGTTCGGGAGGGACGACAACAAACTAATCTTATTTTAAGCCAAATTTCCGATTTTGTTTCTCAAGATACACTAACCATGCTCCACGTAACCTGCTCTACAAACTTCCCTAGGTCACTGTGTTGAATAAGCCTTAATCTGTATTTTCATTTGTCTGATAACTCATAAAAGTTTTCAATGTGAGATATCAGATAAGTGGAATAGACAATCTGAGAAACAAAAAAAATATATGAAAAGCTGCATAAGAGTAGGTTACTTTTATATATATCAAATCAGTTTTTGACAGCCAAATCACAGTAAACTGAGGTATTTTTCACCGATTTCATATGAGATCTCTAAAAGTGATATTGATATATTCAGCTGGTACCAAAGTGGATTCCTTGGTCGACAAGAAAACCTGAGCGCCTCTTGAAATTTTCTACAATCGGCGGTGGCCCAGACCAAATTCCAACCCAAAACCAATTCTCGGTGTCCAAGAAATCTCTTTCGGTTGGTTTCAAACCTCTCGTATTTTTTTGGGAGATTTTGGTAAACAAACCAATACACAAACCAGCCAATACACTAACCAACCAATAGCGCAATTCATATCACTGTTTTTGTGGTAATGACCATAATCTTATACACACACCTTTCGAACTAGACTTTCGAAAAAAACGGGATTCTCGAGCGATTTGCAAACCAACCGATGTCAAAATCTCTAGAGATTTCCAGGACACCACCGAATATGGCTTACAACTTTCAGCGAAGATCGGCTTATCACAGACTTGTTAAACTTAAAATTGAAATAAACACGTAGAAAAAAGATACATTTACCAATATAAACAGAGCACGATGTGCGACTGAGCACAGTTTTAGTTTTTAAACTCGTGGAACCACAGACAAAGCAAATAAGCCTGACCAAAAAACATTTTTCTATTTGTATGTCCAGGGCTGCATATTGCCCATTATTAAAAATGTTTAAATTCATTTTCGTACCACTACAAAATATGTTTGTTTTGCCTTTGCTTTTATTTTGTCAAAGTCTGCAGATTTTGGCTTTGTTGATAGCCTTTATAGCTATTCCCCCCCTTTTGCATTCCAGTATCTCAATTGTCTTCTTGTCAATCACATTGCAACTTATTCAAACAGAAAGCAATTCAAACAGTTTCCTTGCTCGTTGCAGTCATTTGTCTATCTATCAATCCTTCCAACTACCCATCCATCCATCCAGCTAGCAGAGCACTCAAGTGTCCAACTGTCTATTCAACTTGCCATCTAATTGCAGCAGCAACAGTCTGTGACTCAACCGGATGGCCATCTCCTCCTCGAAACCACTTCCCTTCGAAATGTCCTTTTCACAACGATTCGTTGTCTACTGTCCTGCTTTTAGTTGTAAATTTTAGTGTTTAGTCTATTATTATTTTCACATTTTGCAGTCATTTACTCCTTAGACAGTGTCTGTGTGTGTGCGGATTTTCTTGTCGAAACGCCAGTTCATCTACTTGAGATTTGCCTCTACACTGGCCATACGTTTCATTTTAAATCGTGTCAACGAATAAAATTTGAGCAACTTTCAATCGTCAAAATAGTTGAACAATTAAGCACTTTAAAGAAAAAACTCGAGTACAGAATAATGTACGCTTTATATTATGTAAGTAATAAGTAAAATAAGCTTGTCAAGATGACACAGCCCCGAAGGGCCAAAGCCGAGCCTCTCTCAATCTCTTGGCTTGTGCGCTTCTAATTTTTGCACAAGAGAAAGGAACCTGCAGTTTAACGCCGAGTCCGAACGGCAGTTTGAGAAGCTTTTCATGGCTAATTAATGCAATGCTGGCGCCAACAGCAAAGAGGTGTGGCCGGGTGTAAAGTTTTATTCAAAGAAAAAAACTTTACATTAGATGTTCCGAGGCGGGATCGAACCCACGACCTCATGCACAGCGGTCGCGTACTCTAGCCGCTGAGCCACCCGGCCATGCTTTATATTATGTAGAAATCGTTATTTTTAATTTTCTTATCATTAGGCCTGTTCCGGGTTTCACATATTCTTTGGATTTCAAATGAAAATAAAATCGAACGATTTTGTTTTGCTGTTTTGGTGCTCGAACGATTTGGATTCGATTTGCAGTTTGAGTGACTAATTTCCAAATTATTTCCTTTGCCTACTCTTTTACCTTAATCAGCTGGCGTGGAAAAACAAACAAAAAAAAAATAGGGGAAAGTTAACTTCGGCTCGGCCGAAGTTTTGTATACCCTTGCAGCTTCCATTGGAAACCAAAAAATTTTTCTACTTTTTTTGGGATCTATACTACTATAAAGAGTCTGTTTCGACCAAACTTGGTGAAATCATGGAAAAGCATAATGCACTGTTAATTACGAAGGTTTGAGGCGATTCCATTTAAAACAAAAAAGTTTTTCTCACTAGAACTTCCTTCCTTCAATGCGTTACAAACATCCGCACAATTTTATAATACCCTCTGCAAGGGTATAAAAATAGGGGAAAGTTAACTTTGGCTCGGCCGAAGTTTTGTATACCCTTGCAGCTTCCATTAAAAAAAAAACGGTTTTTCAAACTAAGACTACTTTTTGGACCTTACTTTTCTATGGGATCAGTACCATATAGATGTCTGATTTCGACCAAACTTGGTCATCCGATCCGGCCGGTTCCGACAAATGTGCAGCGTATTTGTACCAAAAGAGTTCGTGCAAAGTTTGGTGAGGATAGCTTCAAAACTGACGGAGGAGATAGCATAGAAACAGACAGACTGACAGATGGACGGACGGACAAGGCTAAATGAACTCAGCTCGTCATGCTGATCAAGAATACATATACTTTATGTGTTCGGAGATCCTTCCTTCAATGCGTTACAAACATCCGCACAATTTTATAATACCCTCTGCAAGGGTATAAAAAGTGGGCGTCGTGGAACAACCGGTACGAGTGAAGCTCTATACTAGGGATGACTTGAAATTATAATACTTGGGAAACAATATAAAGTAATTTTGTTTTGTTTTGCCGCATTAAAAATCGATGTAACGACAGTGCTATAAATTTGTTTAAATTTTCCATTTTAACCAAAGAAATTTTTTAAGGGAATTCAACGTTGATTTTTGAACTACTGTAAAATCATAGCAATAAGCAAACTATTTCTTAGCTTTAAATTAAGAGGTCCCAAAAAGTTCCCTCTTTTTTCAAGCGCAAATATTACAAAATGAAGAAAATTATTGGTGGCAAAGTTGTCGCATTCTTCTGAAGCACTTGAAGGTGTTGCAAATTGTTTGGGACTACTCCCGTTCATTGTGTTCATTTATACTATTTGACGTAATTCGTCCCGGGAAAAACTCGGCCATAATAAGGTCACTGTTTTGCTAGTCCACCACCACCTCTAACAACCCACCCGCTACTATAGCTATCTTGCAAAGATCAAAGCTGTTAATTTCCAAAGAAATCTGCGGCTAAGATAACACTAGTTTACAGCATTTTTCATTTTCTTTAATTTTATATCAGACGGACTTAGCTATATCGACTCGGCTGTTGATGCTGATCAATAATATTTCGCACACGTTTAAGGGGGGAAAACACTTTGTGGAAAAAAAATTTTCGACTTTTTTTTTGCATATTTTTTGTAGCTTGGATATTCAAAAATATCCCCCTATAAGGATTTTCAAAAATTCGAAATAGTTTAGAAGATACAGCGCTTTTAATGACCCAAGGTGACCCAATTTTCCTCGCAACTGCAAACTTTAAACGCGATTATCTTGAAACCACGTTTTTCAAACTGGTGGCCACGATTCAGAGGAAACCAGTGGACAGATTTTGCTCCGGAAGGGCTTATACGACGCAGAATTGTCGTCGCTATCGTTCGGCCCTCCAACTTTTGGATACCTATATTTTAAGTGTACTTTTTTTATACTACACTACAAAAAAAAGGCAAAAAAAAATTTTTTGTCTTCAAATGTCCGCCATTTTGTCAAAAAAAATTTCAATTTTTTTTCGGAGGGCCGTACGATAGCCACATTAGTTCTAAACATAACCGCATTTTTCTTTTTTTTTCAGATCATCCCAAGTGCTGCAACCATGGTCACCATGTGGGCACCTTTTTTATTCATCATTTTTCGGAGGCCGATAACTTTCTGAACGGGCCGTCATATTGACAAAAAAAAAATTTGTATTTCCTTTCATTCATTAACTATTTAATAAAAAAAACAAAAATAAAAAATCTCTTATACTTTTTTTCTGGAATTTTTTTAAAAACCATCTACTTTTGCTCACCGCAAAGTGTGTTCCCCCCTTAACTAAAGAGGCACAACTCAAAATGGAATAATTTGCAAGCTTTCCCGCATTTTTCTCTTTGCTTAGTTATGCTTAGCCTAGTTGCCAAGGCACATTGAAGAAAGACTTAACTAATGATCGACAGCAGAGATGGGTAAAAATAATCTCTTTTGTGCTGGTAGATAATGTACTATGAACGACTTTAACAAGTAAGCTCGAAAATTAAACATTTTGAGTTGTGCCTCATTAGTTAAACGTGTGCTATATATTCTTTATGGGGTCGCAGATGCTTACTTATGCCTGTTTACATACATTTTCACGAGTTTACTATACCTTTTTTCTCTCACGAGTAACGGGTATAAAAACAAAAATTAGATCGAGCAGTTAAGTAGTGTTATCATATAATTTTCAATATAACATCAAAGATCTACTGAACTTTACCGCGGTTCAGTTAGTGTTAAAAACCAAAATTCAAACCGAAACGGTTAGATCATCTGGTAACCATTAATCAGAAACAGTGTGTGGCCGGCCAGCGGGGCAGTATGTGAGC